>OZ026609.1:3106527-3196527 GCA_964020085.1 Micromussa lordhowensis
GCCCTGGCGGATTAGTTGGCGGCCTGGTTGTCGGCTTTTGTCCCCCGTTGGGCCCTGGCCGATTAGTTGGCGGCCTGGTTGTCGGCTTGTGGCCCCAGTTGAACACTGGTTGTTTAGTTGGCGTCTTGGTCATCGGCTTGTGTCCTCCGTTGGGCCCTGGTGGTTTAGTTGGCGGCCTAATTGTCGGCTTGGGGCCCCAGTTGAACACTGGTTGTTTAGTTGGCGTCTTGGTTATCGGCTTGTGTCCTCCGTTGGGCCCTGGTGGTTTAGTTGGCGGCCTAATTGTCGGCTTAGGGCCCCAGTTGAACACTGGTTGTTTAGTTGGCGTCTTGGTTATCGGCTTGTGTCCTCCGTTGGGCCCTGGTGGTTTAGTTGGCGGCCTAATTGTCGGCTTGAGGCCCCAGTTGCACACTGGTTGTTTAGTTGGCGCCTTGGTTATCGGCTTGTGCCCTCCGTTGGGCACTGGTGGTTTAGTTTGGGGCTCGGTTGCCGGCTTGGGCCCCTCGTTGGGCCCTGCTGGTTTAGTTGTTACTTTGGGTTTCTGGTCTGATACGATTTTCACCATTGCGGCTTCGACGGTGGTCTCAATCTGTGTACACGTTGTTCCTGCTACAATCGGTGAACCATATTGAGCACGAATGGTCACGACAAAGGTCTTAGTGTCCGGATCCTGAAGATCAACCGTTTGGTCAGGTTTTATCGTAAAGGTCATCCGCTCTCCATTGTCAAACTGGAGCGTGTCGGTATATTTAACCAAGTTCTCATCAATTCCTTTTTCAAGCGTCTTCATCTCAGATGATTCTCCCAGGCACAAGTTTCCTTTATCATCCAGCAGTTTTTCTTCTTCTTTGGAAATCCTGGCAGCTCTGTCTTCTCGAAGGGCGACGTAACACCTGTACAACGGATATCCGTTCCGATACACTGGAGCGTCGCTATACTCGTACTCTTGAGTCCGTTTACCGGAGGCAGCCTCCTGGTAAGTGTCCGAGCGCAGACCCTCTTTAGTTTGGCTGAGAATAACCGAGGTCCGGAATGATTCTGACTCGAGTGGTTTCCTAGCGTTGGAAAATTCCATCATTACAAGAGTGATGGAAAATGCAAGGAAGGCTGTAGTGATTCGCATTGTGGTTTGCAAGACAGAGTAATTCGACCTTTCCTCGTCTTCCTCCAGTTGTAAATGACACACCTTGAATAGAAAACAGTGTAATGAAGGAAGACGCGTTGACGACGTCATACAAACAAAAGTGACAGACATCCGGCCGTGTTTATATATTATTCCGGGGGGGGGGGGGAGTACTCCCGTAAATTTTGGGTAGGTGTGTGCCGTGAAGTTTCATAAAGGCTGATCCTGAATGGAGCAAATCAAAATTAACACCTATTTCATGCCTCAACCCGAAAATTGGCAACCTAAGGATGGCGTGAAATAGTCAACTTTATTTCGTTTCTGTAACATTGGAAGTTAATCATCAAGCATAGAATTTGTTTTTTGTTTAGCTGGACATTTACGCACTGAAGTTTTAGCTTTTACAATTTAGGTAGCCATCTAAGGATCGTCGCACTGGGAGCACAATGCCAACAGGGGCAAATTTGATACCCTATTTAAGAACTGGGAATCTCGAAACCCATATCCTATTCCGCAGTATCTACCTATATATAGCCCATACATGACGGTACCCCCGGGATGATAGCCTTCTATTCACGTAAACACTTGAGAAGCACCTCCCCTTGTTCGAGTGCTGTCCTGATACAATGTAGCGTCCAACATGAGAGCAGGACTAGTGATAGTCACCGCCCTCGAACTTGTAGACGCGCTGTACGCCTTGACATGAACGCAGAGCTTACTCGAAAGGTGTCAATCAAAATGAAAATGCAACTACATACTTTTATTATCGTCTAAGCATTGATCTTTGTACTAAATTTATCGATATATTCCTTCGATGAAAAAAAATGTTCCGGCGTCTTTTTTCAGATCATAAGCGCTTTCACGAAAAATTAGCTTCCTTGAATCGGTAGCGCATGCCAGAAAGTTAGGAGGAGGGAATTCGAAGTGATGTTTAGCGTGCTGGGGTCTGACACGAGTGGTTTCTTAACCTGTTCGAGTTATAGAATGCAAAAAGAGCCCGTGTAACGACGTTGCTCCCTACTTCGTGATATAGTAAAACTGAAGTTATTTTCTTTTCAGTTCCAATAGACCAATTTCGATATATTAAAATTCAGCTGAACACAATAGATCTCAGCACGAGGCTCTAGGGAATAAACCCCACAGACTCTGTAGTTATTCCCCAAAGCCTCGTACTGAGGTCTTTTGTTTTAGGCTGAATTTTAATACTTTTTTACGTACTGAGGTCTTTTATTTTAGACCAATTTCGATATATTAAAATTCAGCTGAACACAATAGATCTCAGAACGAGGCTCTAGGGAATAAACCCAAAGCCCCGTAGTGGGGTCTTTTGTTTTAGGCTGAATTTTAATATATCGAAAATGGTCTATTCCCCATAATAGACCGTTTTCACCCAAAATTGTGCATAAAATAATCTCTTGAAATGCTCTTTGGAGGTTTGCATATGCCCAAGAGCATTTTACAATAGTTTATGCGAAAGGTTTTTTGGGGGAGGGAACAGAATGAGTTATGGGGAATTGGAAAATAGCGGAAAGTTGAAGAGAATTATATGCACGAAGCTAACCTAACTTATCTAATAGATCATGATCTACTAAAGAAATAGCTTTACTTAGAGAAACAATAACAAAGCGATTTTTCGTCTTGTGTTTGTTTGTTTTTTCAAAAAGGCGCCAACCTGATGACGAAATAAACAAAATCCTAAGATGAACCCCAAGTACCTCACTAAACTCAATTAGAAAAAGCAATTAGTTTTAAAGATTCCAAGCCGTTACTTAGTCAAGACTCGATGATTTTACCACAGCTACTATTGAAATCTCTTCGGACTGATCCATGCCGGTTTCCACCGTTTCACAGAAATCGGTCAGATATTTCGGAATTACTCAGAAACTCCAAAAAAGGGACTTTATTGAGGAATGAACAAAATTATTACATTTCCTAAGGGAGCACGGCCCTGGAGCCCTCTACAAGGCACTGGTTGGTTTGGAAATCAGTCACCATTTATTTTTTTCGCAGGTTTTTGCCCATTTTTTGAGTTGGGAGACAAAACAAAACACTTAATGACTTGCCCCCGGGGGTGAAACAAAACTCACTGCTTCCCTTGGGGCCAGTCATTAAGTGCTTATTATACACAGGAAGCACATTGACGTGATGTTCAAAGGCATTCGGCTGAAATTTAGATGAGCATGGTATGCTATTTTTTAATGCAAAAATCAATGAAAACTGGGTCAAGCCTTGCTATCATTTGAATGAACGTGAAACAATGCAAGATCAAAATTTTATGATTCTAAGGCCCGTCCACACGTCTCAAAAGTAATTTCACATTTGCCCTCGAAGCTTCACTTCTCGGCCAAATATATTCATTTTTCGGACAATCTCTCAGGCGTGGACATTGTCAGCAGGTAAACCAGCCGCCTTAAGGGGTTTATTTAACAAATATACCTCAAAGATTGCTGTGAATCAACGTGATCCATTGATGTCCACACGTTTTCATTTTTACAGATCTTCTTAGGAAAAATAGTTTCGCTGATTGCACCTTGGATCTGAAAACTCCTCCCTTCTCAGTTGAGATCCTGAGCAGGTAAGACAATCGCCAACAGGTTATCGGCTTTCCTTGAAGGAAACTTTTGTTTATTTTACTGGAGGCGCGGTTGCCTCAAGGTTAGTACGCTCGCCTCCGGATCGAGTGGTCCTGTTTCGAGCCCTGGCCAGGAGCACTGTATTGTGGTCAGTCTTCGGCAAAACTCTTAACTCTCCGAGTCACAGTGCCTCTCTCTTCGCAAGTTTATAAATGGGTACCAGTAAATTTAATGCTGGTTGTGACCCTGCAATTGACTATTATCCCACCGGGGGGGGGGGGGGGGAATACCCCGAGTCACTTTATGCCGCTGAAAATAAAAGAGATATGCCCCGGCATCCTAGGCCACTTGGCTCGTAGACAGACTGTGTTCAAATTTAGCACTGCTGTTCTACTAGACGACTCTAGAAAATAAGCGACCAAATTTTCGCTCCCTCTCCCCTATCTTTCTCTTTTGAACCCACAACCCCCCCTAACCTTCCTTTCTGTAATCTCCATCGTGGAAGCCGATCGGTCGGAAGGCTCAAAGCGAAAAAAAAACAGTTTAATTAAACTATCAGTGAACTTAGTGATAGCCTAGAAATTGCAAGCGGATTTTGTTTACTTCTGCATCTCCTGTTATCTTTTATTACTGTTTTGTTGGCACTCTTAAAGGTATAGGTATTTCATAGTTTTGAATTGCCGCTATGAGAGTTGATTTCTAGGACGTCAGAGTTGCTTCCAGATGTATTTAAACGAACTAGTAAATTTGCAAGCGATTTTACTTTGCATCTGAACATGTTGCATCTGGGTATTGTTGTTTATGACATGGTAATTATTTTATTTTATTTTTATTTTATTAAACTTCGCCTTCTGGGTAAACTATTAACAAACCAGACAACGTAAACAAAATATAAACAAATACTGGGTTAAGGCACAACAGCCACAACAGCTGACGCCAATTACTGTGGGCCCAAACAATTATAACTCGTGGGGAATCACTCTGGCCTGGGGCAAGCCTAAGACGAGACGAAAATAGAAGCGGGCAGCTAGATTAAGTCGTCCGACTTACTCGTTGGATGGGAGGGTGGGTCACCAACCTCTTCTCTTTCGCGGCCTCGAGTAGAGTGATGAGGTGGAACACGTGTAAATTGTTTCATTCTGTCATTTGTGTAATCCCCCGGGTATCAATTACCAATGCAAATCGAGTTTGCAAAGTTCGAACTATTTAATTCTTGTTCGTCTGGTGCTTATTGACGAGTGTTTTTTTCTTTGTTAATTTTTTTAAACAGATCTATCCAGGTTCTTACCACAAGCTTTTGAATGAGCCAAAAAGAAGATGCAGCTCTTGTTGTTAGTGATATCATTGCGTGGATAAACCAAAGATTGCCATCAGCAGATGCACAATAATGTTCATTAAGTCCACCTTCAGTGGTAATGTTTTCTCCAGTTGAAGCTGCCCTTTAGTTTGAGAGCCGGCTACATGTAACATGGCATAAACTGTCTATGTCAACGGTGTCACTTTTAAAGTACTGCGCGCCTAAAACTACGAGGTGTTAAGACACTTTATCTTCTTAATAGGACTATTGCATTGTAAAAGGTGAACATTTCTTAAGTGCTGGAAACAAGTTCAATGTAGCATCTTTTTCGGTTATAAAAAAAGAAAAGGTCGTGCCTTTGTTTCTCTTGTTTAGCCGACCCTTTGTGGAAACATTTGTGAGAGGCTCTGAAAATCACCGGATACAATGGATAAAAATTCAATTGCAGCTTTAATGCATTTTTTTTCCACATCGTCCTTCCTCGTTTCTAATACCTACTTGTGAATGAGTCTGTTTGGGTGTTTCTTAGTAGCATCTCGAGTCAAACATCACGGCTCACAAAACACATCTTGGTTAAGCTGTGCTGCTGCAGGCTAACAAACATGTTTTTCTTTCTTTAAAAATATTACTAAGTGAACCTCAGTAAATGTTATATGTTACCATTTAATGTCAAAATAAACTACTCATCAGTTGGAATCATCAAATGTCATGCTGTTAGATCAGTACATCAAACAACTAACGACTGCTCAGCAGGGGACTCAAGTTATACAAATGTGTGAGCTAACATGTGGAAAACTATTCTGCTCTGTGGACTTGAAATTACAAAATAAAAAGGAACTAATACTTGAGAAAATTATGCTCTGTGTGCTTAAGTTAATGGAACGGAAAAGGCTAACAACTAGAATTTGCTATGCTTTCTAACGGGTAACTGAACAAGATTAATTCTCTGCTCCTTAGCTAGCTAACTTACTGGAGTAATTAAAAAGAATCACACATATCGAATCTTAATTAGCTAATAGATCTTCTAAAGAGACACACCTTGCTTACGGAGACACTAAAAACGCGAGTTTTTTGGCAAGTTGTTGTTTTTTTTTTCAAAAAAAGCGCCAACATTATGACTAAACAAACAAAATTCTAAGATGAACGCAAGTACCTTGCTACAGGGATAGAAATCTGCAATTAGCTTTTGGCGCCAATTTTTTTCAAACTAGTTTGCAAACTTCACATCGGCTGACTTAACTTTTTCAGTTTGAAACCACAATTTATGAATGCAAAAGTCACGGTAAAGCAGTCTTAAACTAATCTAGACTCTTAGCTTTATATCAACGTAAATGTTTGGGATTTGACTTGTCAGTGCCTCTTAAAGAATGCAAACAGTTTCTTTACAGCTAGAAGTGTTCTTGGCATAGTTGGCGCATCTGGCAGCCGGCGTTTCAACGGCCTCTGGTTAGCTTGGACTCTGTATTGGCTTGTGTTTGGGTGGTTGTTTCTTTGGGTTTCTGGTCTGGTAAAATTTTCAACATTGTGGCTTCGACGGTGCTCTCAATCTGTGTACACGTTGTTCCTGCTACAATCGGTGAACTATATTGAGCACGAATGGTCACGACAAACTTCTTAGTGTCCGGATCCTGAAGATCAACCGTTTGATCAGGTTTTATCGCAAATGTCGTCCGCCTTCCATTGTTAAACTGGAGTGTGTCGGTATATTGAACCAGGTTCTCATCAATTCCTTTTTCAAGCGTCTTCTTCTCGGATGATTCTCCCAGGCACAAGTTTCCTTCATCGTCCAGCAGTTTTTCTTCTTCTTTGGAAATCCTGGCAGCTCTGTCTTCTCGAAGGGCGACGTAACACCTGTACAACGGATATCCGTTCCGATACACTGGAGCGTCGCTATACTCGTACTCTTGAGTCCGTTTACCGGAGGCAACCTCCTGGTTAGTGTCCGAGCGCAGACCCTCTTTGGTTTGGCTGAGAATAACCGAGGTCCGGAATGATTTTGGCTCGATTGGTTTCCTAGCGTTGGAAAATTCCATCATTACAAGAGTGATGGAAAATGCAAGGAAGGCTGTAGTGATTCGCATTGTGGTTTGCAAGACAGAGTAATTCGACCTTTCCTCGTCTTCCTCCAGTTGTAAATGACACACCTTGAATAGAAAACAGTGTAATGAAGGAAGACGCGTTGACGACGTCATACAAACAAAAGTGACGGACATCCGGCCGTGTTTATATATTATTCCGGGGGGAGTACTCCCGTAAATTTTGGGTAGGTGTGTGCCGTGAAGTTTCATAAAGGCTGATCCTGAATGGAGCAAATCAAAATTAATACCTATTTCATGCCTCAACCCGAAAATTGGCAACCTAAGGATGGCGTGAAATAGTCAACTTTATTTCGTTTCTGTAACATTGGAAGTTAATCATCAAGCATAGAATTTGTTTTTTGTTTAGCTGCACATTTACGCACTGAAGTTTTAGCTTTTACAATTTAGGTAGCCATCTAAGGATCGTCGCACTGCGAGCACAATGCCAACAGGGGCAAATTTGATACCCTATTTAAGAATTGGGAATCTCGAAACCCATATCCTATTCCGCAGTATCTACCTATATATAGCCCATATATGACGGTACCCCCGGGATGATAGCCTTCTATTCACGTAAACACTTGAGAAGCGCCTCCCCCTGATCGAGTGCTGTCCTGATACAATGTAGCGTCTAACATGAGAGCAGGACTAGTGACAGTCACCGCCCTCGAACTTGTAGACGCGCTGTACGCCTTGACATGAACGCAGAGCTTACTGGAAGAGTGGCAATCAAAATTAAAATGGAACGTTCGTTAAATAGTTGCATTCTTTTATTATCGTGTAAGCATTGACCTTTGTACTAAATTTATCGATATATTCCTTCAATAAAAAAAAGCTTTCCGTGTCTTTTTGTCGTCATAAGCGCTTTCACGAAAAATTAGCTTCCTTGTATCGGTAGCGCATGTCAAAAAGTCGGAGTGATTTGTAGCGTGTTTGGGTCTGACTCGAGTGGTTTTTTACAGTCATAGGATTAAAAAAAATGCCCGTTTAACGAATCTGCTGCCTAGCCGCCGGCTCGTGATAAGGTAAAACGGAAGTATTTTTCTATTTTCCTTTTCCCCGTAATTCACCGTTTCCGCCCAAAATTGTGCATAAAATAATATCTTGCAATGCTCTTTGGAGGTTTGTATATGCCATTAGAGTATTTCGCAATAGTTTATGCGAAATTTCGGGGAGGGGGGGGGGGGAAGGGGGGACAGAGTGAGCTATGGGGAATTGGAAAACAGAAAATTGAAGAGAATTACATGCACGAAGTTAATCTAACTGATGATCTAATAGATCTTAATCTACTAAAGAAATAGCTTGAGTTAAAGAAACAATAACAAAGCGATTTTTCGGCATGTGTGTTTTTTTTCCAAAAAGGTGCCAACCTGGCCACACTCGAAGGGTGGATAACGGTATCCACCGGATAAATCGCTATCCAATGGATAAGTGTTAAGAAAACAAACCACGCTATCCGCTAGATAGCGATTTATCCGGTGGATAGTGTAATCCACCTTTCGAGCAACCCAGGCCTGATGACTAAATAAACAAAATCCTAAGATGAACGCCAAGTACCTCACTACACTTAAGAGGGATAGAAAAAATCAATTAGTTTTTAGTGCCAATTTTTTTTAACGATTCGAAGCCGTTACTTAGCCAAGACTCGATGAGTTTACAACAGCTACTCTTAAAATCTCTCCGCGTTTGCAACCTTTGTTGTCCGTATTAACTATTTTTTTCCAAAATTTTCTCTCTTACGTTTTATTCATACATTTGTACTTGTGGCCAAATCTCATAATTTAAAGAACACTTTTCAGTGGAGGACAGTTTTCAATGCAAGCTACTATGGTTGGAAACAGCAGCGGACTGTCATAAGGTAGGCGAGGATGTCGTTCGATTGATTTCTTTATCCTTGTATAAGTATGAATTTTTTTCCGGCATTTCACTGTTAACAAAAAAAGGCCCTGCCTGCTGAGAGGCTCTTTTGGTTATATATTCGCAACGAAGTTTTTTGTCTACCGCGTGAAAATAGGGTTCGGAAAATGGTTTGGAAACCGTCTTTAGGTTAATTTTGTCCGAAAACAAATTGATTCCCTACGAAAACAATACACGTGCTTTCCATAAGTGACGTTAAAATGTTGCTGATTACCGGGAATATTGGGAAGGCATGCAAAGTTCGTAACCTTTTTCAGTCGTGAATGAAATAAACGACTTATGGCAATCAGGAAGGATGAGTGGAGGATGAGTAGCGGTGGATATTGCTCTTTCTTCTATGTACTCCATCACCAAAATCCCATGGCACAACCCAACATTTGCTGGTAATGTCCCTGTAGGTGAAGAAGCTGTTCTACTAGGACAAACTCTAGTAGCTGCATGATGTTTGTTACAGGATTATCTGTACATTCCGTTAGAATAACATCCTGTTGTAATTTTTCAAGGACGATCTACAAAGCAAGGTCTACTAGAATGGACCTAAACAATGCAACGACATCGATTCGGTATTATTTTGGCTCTGTAGTTGAGGAAATTTTCGAGTTTGAGCATAGAAAAAAGTCGCTGTTTCGCCTTTTATTCCAGAGCGTGATATTCTCAGTTTTTTTAAGGACGATTAAAGTAGTGTTATCAGATATTTTTTTTTTTTTTTTTTTTTTTTTTTTTTAGCCATTTTTTTTTTTTATTTGCTCAAACAATTACAACATTTACAGCTTAATTTACACTACAGTACACTACAAAAAAAAAAAACTTGACAGACATTATAGAAAATAATATAAGTACACTCATTACAAGACAATAATTATTACTATTATTATTACTATAATTACTATTGTTATATAATTATACTATTATTATTACTATTATTCACTTAAATAAATTTAACACAGGTTTCTATTTGCTTTAAAATAAAATTTGTTAATAGGGTGACGCAGTGCTGGATGCTGGTTATCAGGATCTAGTTATTCAATTTCCGTTATTTTCGATTTTCCATTGATTATTTAATTTTTGTTTGAATTGATTGCTAAGTGGGAATTTTTCCATCATTTTGCAATCATAAATATACTTTTTCATTAGTGTTATGAAAATTCCAAACTTCCACTTCAGTAGATGTTGTGTTCCTATGGGGAGTGTTAAATCATTGAAAAGGATCTGCTGCTTGGTCATATTAATTTGAGATTTCTGTTCGTTGTTGAACCATGACATCATTTCGTGGTAAAAGTCTACGGCAATGGAGCAAGCCAGGAATGTATGTTCGAGGGAATCTGGGCTTTTACAAAAAAAACATTCATCATCCGGTTTAATTTTGTATCTTTTAAGTTCCTTTTTGGTTACTAGTATTCTATGAAGTAATTTGAAAGAGAATTGTCTTAATTTATTGTCTGCCGACATTTTTGAGATGTTCTTAAATAAGTTATTCCATTTGTTGGCGAAGGGGGGATAGTGTTTGGACCATGATTGAACAGATGTTGGCTGTGTTTCCCATTTTATTTGGAAGAGTGAATAATAATCCTTGCACCGCATTTTAGACAAACGGATAGTTTTTCCTTCGGCAAGCTGGTATACATCAAATTCTTCTATGATTGTTTCTGGAGGTTTTTTTATAGTCATAGCTTTTAATTTAAGACTTTTAGGGACTGCAGAGAGAATTTGGCAGTAATAAATAAAATTGATTTCAATGTTGTATTTGATCTTAAATTCTTCGTAAGATAGATATTTGCCATTATTCTGTAGAAGATCTTGTACAAAATTTACCCCATGTTCATTCCAGGTTTTCCAATACAAAGATTTTCCTTCGATAGTGATATCTTTATTGTTCCATATAATTAAGTCGCCTTTGAAGCAGTTATCCCGATATTGGTCTCGCAATTCACTAAAGTAATCTAGAAGTTCCGAGTAAAAGGGGGAAATATTGTTGTCTAATTTTTTTGTGTCGTAGTTGCATTTCAAGAGAAACTGTAATCCTCCATATTTATTGAAGTAAGCATTGGGAATTGCTTTCCAAGCATCATTAGATTCACTTAGTAACCTTCCTATCCAGCTTAATCGGAGTGCCTTAATAGTTGTTCTAACATTTGGAAAGTTTAGACCTCCTTGACACGGTCTTTGATACAGTACAGTTCTCTTTATTTTGTCCTTTTTGTTTCGCCAAAGATAGCTGAAGAGTTTTTCCTGTACTCGCTTAATGACTTCATCTGGAACACATAGCATTGAGGCCGAGTATACTAATTTAGAAATCCCTAATGCTTTTACCAATAAAGTTCGTCCCATAAGGGTGAGGTCCCGAGATAGCCAAACATTTAGTTTTGTTTCCATTTTTTGAATTTTGATGAAAAAGTTTTGGTCGTTATTCTTGTTACGATTGTACGAAATATAGATTCCCAGTGTTTTAGTCGGTTCATTAGTTATGTCTATTGCTAAGGGTTTAGTTTTATTGTTCTTCTGCGATCCAATCCAAATAGCTTTGGTCTTCTTTTTGTTCAATTTGAGACCTGAGATTGCAGCAAACTTGTTAATAATTGTGATATTTTCCTTTAGTGATTCAATATCCTTACAGATAAGGGTCGTATCATCAGCAAATTGGCTTAGTTTTACTTCTACATTATTTGGGAGCTTTATCCCCTTACTCTTGCTACTCTGACGTATCTTTTGCGCTAGTAATTCTGCGGATAGTATAAACAGAATGGGACTCAAGGGACAACCTTGCCGGACACCTCGGGATATCTTGAAGTAATTTGTAACGTAACCTGCATTTATTATTCCGCTTTCTAAATCCGAGTACATCACTGAGATCCAGTTCCTAAGGTTTGGACCAAAATTGAGATATTTTAGCGTATTATGAAGGAATTGCCATTCTAACGTATCAAATGCTTTCTCGAAATCTATCAGTACCATAATTCCTGGAATTTTGTTTAGTTCAGTATATTCCATAATGTCATTGAGCAATCTTACATTCTGACCGATAAACCTTCCTTTAACGAATCCAGTTTGATCTGAGTGTATTAATTTGGGTAATTTGAGTTCAATTCTTTTCGCAATTGCTCTTGCCAGTATTTTATAGTCTACATTTAGAAGTGTAATTGGACGCCAATTTGTTAATTCGACCAGATAGTTTTCGCCTTTTGGTATTAGTGAGATAATACCACGTCTCTGAGAAATTGACATTTTCCCTCCTTCAAATGCTTCATTATAGGAGTCTAGAAGATGGTCAGCTACAAGATCAAAAAACGTTTCGTAGAACTCTTTAGTGAACCCATCTTCTCCTGGAGTTTTATTTTCTTTAAAACCCTTGAGTGCGTTTAGCAGCTCTTCTTTTGAGAGATCATTTTCTAGTTCTTGCTGCTCATCTTCAGTTAATTTTGGGTTTTCCAAGTCCTCAACAAAAGAATTGAACGATTCGTTGAAGTTTTCGTGATCCTCTGGTGGAACTTTAGAGGTTAGAAATGATTTGTAGTACTCCTCGATTTCTTTGTTTATTTGTTTTATATCGGATATTATCACTCCGTCACTTATTTTAAGCTGTGCTATAATTTTTTTCTCATAATTGCGTTTTTCTAAATTAAAGAAATACTTGGTAGGCTTCTCTCCTTGCTCTACCCACTTTACTTTCGATCTAAACATCGCTTCTTTTCCTTTCGTCGAATAGATTTCATTTAGCTCGCTTTTGAGCGCTTCAAATTCTGTTAAGATATCGCCATTTAAATTCGTGTCATTACATATTTTTCGATCCAATTCTTCTAATTTAAGTTGAATAGCGATTTCACGGGTTTTCATGTTGAATCTTTTCGTTTTTGAATACCTTATTGTTTCTGCCCTTATTTCCATTTTTATCAATTCCCAGAGGAGTTGTTTATTTTCGACGTCTTGGTATTTATTTTCTATCAAAGGATAGCTGTCTTTTATTAATTGCAAAAAGTTTTCATCTTGTAGTAATAAATTATTAAATTTCCAAGTTCCCGGTCCCCGCGCGAAGTGGTTTTCTATTTTCAAACTGATGAATATTGCTTTATGATCTGGTGCTATTGATGTGCGAGTTTCTGCTTTAATTACATAATTGATGAATTGTTTTGAAACAAGGAAAAAATCAATTCTTGATTTAAGTCTCAGACTTTTAGATTCGTATGTATAAGTTCTAGTGCTCGGATGAATTGCACGGTATATGTCGGTGAGGTTTAATTCTTTCATGAGGTTTACAAGTGCGTTCCTGTAATTAGTCTCTTTCCAAGGCAACCCTCCACTTTTATCCAATTTGCTTAATCCGGTGTTCCAATCACCTGCTATTATAACTTTTGATAAGTTGGTTTTTGACATCAAGAGTTGACTAAGCGTTCTTATAAATGCTGGTTGTCGACGATAATCTGTTGGTGCGTAAATATTTACTATTGAAAGATCTTCGTCTAGTTTGGCTACTATGAACCGGCCCTCTTGATCGATTTCTACACTTTCTACTTGAAAAAAGCTATTTGGATTTACCATAAGACATACACCCCTGGCGTGCTCTGTGCCATGAGAAAAAATAATTTTCCCACCCCATTCCGAGGTCCATATCTGTTCATCATCTTTCTTTGAGAAAGTTTCTTGCAGGCAGAATATAGAAGCCTTTTGATTCTTCAAGTACGAAAAAATTGCTTTCCTTTTCCCAGCATTACGCAACCCCCTTACGTTTAGTGATAGAATTTTCAAAGATGACATGTTTAGTACAATAACTATGCAAAAATGACTTGACACTGATACTGCAATACACTCGACACCTGACAAAAGGTAGTTATGAAAACAAAAAACGACAGCAACAAAAAACACAAACAACACAGATTAATTAGCGAAAAAAAAAAAAAAAACACTGAAAAAAAAACCCTTACCTCCTCTCCTGGGATTAACCAATTCAACCGCAAAAACAATCTCTCGAAGCAAACCATAAACACCGAGAGGTAAACGCGAAATTTAAAATAATCGTTAGATAAATAAATACTTAGGTACGGGATTTAGAGTTTCTACGAATTGTAAGACACAGTTTAAGCTACAGTTTGTTTAAATCTTCTTCGCTTTGGATTTTGACAATCCCATTATTAATGGGATCAGGTTTGACAAAGATCTTTCCGTCGATTGTCCAGAATTTCCAATCTCTCTGTCTACGATCGCGGACTTTCTTGAATAGGCCAGCTCTATAAGCAGTTAGGTTCTCGTTGATGTAAACTTTTTGGGGGTCCACCCCCAAACCTCTTAAACCACTCTTCTTGCGAAGTTTCCAGCGCCCTCGATACATTTGCTCTTTGCTGTAATAATTGCTGAAACGGACAATTATTGGTTTCGGTGACTTGCGACCTTTATTCAAGCGATGAGCTATGTCGATATCCTCGTATGTTAAATCTATTTCCATTAGTTTTGCCAAGTCGAGGATAATATCTTCGAGCTCTTCGTCGTTTGTTTCAGGGATTCCATGTATTTCGAGATTGAATTTTCGCGTGTATTGTTCCAAATCATCGTGTTGCATAAAGATTTCGCCTAATTTCTTTTCAAACTTGGCATTTTCTTCGCTCTTTTTCTCTAAATCGGTTTCCAATTGGGTCATTCTTCTTTGTAATGCTATGTTGGTCTTCGCCATCTCCTTCATTTGTTCTTGCAAAGTAGAGTTGTTCTTTGCCATTTCCTCCATCTTGCTTTGTGTGAATTCAAGACTTTCACGAAGCTCCTCGTAGCTTCGCTGTAGGGCTTTTTGCTCGCTTATTAGGCTGTTGGTGTTTGCTTCAATTCTTACTAGTGCCTCCCATATAGCTGCAAATGCAGGATCTTGTACGTGCTTGGCGCTTGCTTCATTCATGTCCTTGTGTAAGTCCGACATGCTTCCTTGATTTTCATTTAGTCGTTTCGCTTCTGGAGAATTACCAGAACCATCAGTGCTTGGACTTTTGCAAACGTCTCTCTTTCGTCTTGACCCGCTTTGCTCTTCCTTTCCCGGCATATTGTTTAGGATAAAGAAGTTTTCTTCGCGTTTAACCCCTCGAGTTACGGAGCTTAGAAAAACATGTCCTCTCGCTTCGACCGCTCGACCCAGTTCCTGATGCCCATATCTTATCAGATATAGATAAGCTACAAGAAGGAAAGTAATAGATTGAGGTCATTCTTCTCACCTAGTGAGTGTCCTTTAATCACATTTTTTACTTAGAAAAATTTATAAATGTCTATAATGGTGATCTTCGATTGATCTTATTAAACTTCACGACTCCTTTTTCAAACAGAGAGATATCAATGAGTGCAATAAGTACATTTCGTAATGAGATGATCTTTTGAGGTTTTTATGCTATGTACTTCAGATCTTGATTTAGCTGGTAGAAGACTTTTTATGTGTTGTGAAATCTATTAGTGTACTTTTTTATGACCCGTTAAATTTTATCTAAATTCATATTTCTGACTTTTCGTGGTCATGAACACATTTTCATGACCCATTAAAAGCAGGTCTGGTCAGTTTCTGACTCCCATGACAATTTCATGGGTTATGAAATCTAGTAGTGTATGTTTCATGACCCATTTAATTAACTTGGATTAATTCATGAATTTTCATGGCCATGAAAATGGATTTTAATGACCCATTAATTTCAGTTCTGGATCAGTGACGACTTCTCATGGCCATGAAAATTTTCTTCATGACCCATGAAAGAATTTTCATGAAACATTAATGGTTTCAATTAGGTTATGAAAATAGAAAATTGCAATATTCGTAGCCCTGAAAAATGATTCATGGGTCGTTCATGAGTATTTCATGGGATTTTTATGAAACTAAAGTTGGTAGTGACTATTAAGGCTGGTTTTCACTAGCACACAAGCATAAGCATAAGCCGACATACGCAGGCGCAGTAAGATGTTGATAATTACCACCTTTTGTTAGGATTTTTAAAACAAAAGGCGCTAATTATCAACATCTTACTGCGTCTGCGTATGCCGCCTTATACCTATGCTTGTGCGCTAGTGAAAACCAGCCGCTTTATATGTAAACACTCGGCACATGTACAGGATTGTTACCTGTTTTTCGTGATACACGCCATATTATCCTGCAAACAAAAGCAAAGTAAAAATAGAACTGTTACCAGGATAAGATATATTAAAGTGTAAAAAACGTTCTCTGGTTAAAAAGATTAAAAACACAAGTTTTCGGCTATCAGTCTATATATAGCCTTTAACGACTGAAAAATGTAAGCGCGCGAACGGAATATATACAAAAAGGGGTGCGAAAAGTTTTTATAAAAATAGAATCCAAAAAAAGTGTGAAAAAGGCTGAAAAATAAAAAATGCAACTAAGTTCTAATTACATTAAAATAGAGTATTGGCAACGGTGTCGAGTTATTTTCCGCGTCGACAGTTTAAGCTGTGTGCCAGGGTTCTAGTGTTTTTCGAACGCGGTAATCGCCTTTGTCAATAACGCAAGCGTTATCGAAGTCAATGGAATTGTCGTTTTGCTACGCATGGTTTGCAGCATTAGAGCCCTTTGCATAGTTCTTCAAATGTCGTTTTCTTCTTCAAATGTTCCTTTTTTCGGGTTTGAAAGCATCTTCCGATTTCTCCTATGTAGTTCCAAGGACAGTCTTTGCATGGGATTTTATAAACAACATCACACAGGAGATCTGAAGGTTGTCTGAACTTCGGAGATGGGAATTCTTGTTGAAGGGTTTTGAATGGTTTGTTGACCACACGAATTTCATTTTTGCGGAGTAATCTCGTGAGAGGCTCAGTTAGGCCGCTGATTTAAGGGATGCATGCAAAATCCTTGTACGTATCCGATGGCTCGGCCCATCCAATGGCTCGGCACGGAGCGAGTCTAATTGCAGCTTTTAAACGAAGATCTGGGGGTGGATTGTGCTTTATCGAGTATCGGATATATAAATCTGCGCTCACGGGCAAGCTCATAATAAGGACATATCGTGCATAGATACAAGTTTAGATCGACAAGCAAGTTACGCACACGATAGGTCAAGGGTCAACATAAAATTTACGTTATGGTAGCGCAGCTTAGGCTGGATCTTTGCCTGTCTTAAGTGATTAGGCCATTTCCGAATTACCTTTAGCCTCTTTCTCAAAGCGAGTCTTGGTGCTCATCCATTCATATGAAAATGAGATTTCATTCACAAGCAAATTAAACTTATTTTCATATGAATGGTTGTGCACCAGGCCTCGCTTTAAAAGAGAGGCTTTAGGTAACTCGGAAATGGTCTATTGAATGGGCACTGTCAGAGCAATGTATGGGTATTGGTTGAGCATTGTATGAGCATTCTGTGGACTGAAATACACTGTATTGGTGAAAATCTCGATCCGCCACTGGATTCCTCTTGGGGACACCTATCACAAGGTCTCACTGCCGGTCATTTAGTCTATTTAAAACCTTGACCGGCTGCCAGTCAAATAGCCACAGCTTTTGAGTAAGGCGGGAAACAAGTATTTATGGGAACAAATAATATAGCAAAATTTGAAGTGAAACAAAGGTCTTCGTATGAAACAGAGTACTCTCCATTCTTTACAAGGTGCATTTAGTAAAGAATTAATTGTCCTGCTGTAATCAATAGAGCTTATAAATGTGACATATGAGAAGAGCACAAATTAGGTTTGGTTTGTGAAAAACAACTAGAAGACATGTGATTTAGCCAAAGGATTTACAGCTGAAAAAAACACTGAGAATGGAAAACAGGTTACTTTTGTAATAGAATAGAAGGTTTACAGTAGTGATAATGAATCAGGGTACAATTCATTTGTACTTTTCAGTTTTTTATGAAGTTTTACAAATGTGCCATTTCGTCTTTTCTGTCAACGAGAGAGTGGTTGTGATCAAATAATCGATAATTTGATTAAAAGAATTAAAAGTTGACACTGGCTAAAACTATATATTGGACGTCTCGGCTACTGCTGTTGCTTTCTTCAGCAAAGATAAAAATGCAACTGTTTAACGACGTCCTGCTTGGTATATACTGTATGTACACGATGTGTGATAAAATCACGCCTCGAAGGAGTGTAACAATAGTCTCTAGGGTATTCTTTGACTCTAAAAATTCTTAATGTTATTGTATATGTTTGGTAGCGCTATGTGCTCAGTTATACTGTTCATATCTCCCATGGAATGCCAAGCTTCAAGGATTAGTCTTCGTCGATATGGTGTTTTCGTGACCACTGCGCTTGCTTAGCAGTCACTATTGCCACAATCCCGTTCCCCTTGACCAGCGGCCTGTCGGAAAACAAGAGCTCTGGGAACAACCATTTTGAAATAACCGAATTCTGCCCGTCCAATCCCACTCCCAGAGTCGAAACGAGTTCTCTGCGCCTGCTCAGAAAGTTGGACCCTCCCAGAGGTCACCATTCTTGGTGCTGACGAACAAAAGGAGCGCGGCCTCTAGGGTCAAGTTAACAAATTGACGTCAGTGTTTCATGCGTCTGTCCTGTTATTGATCATAAATTTCGTCATCACATTGTCAAAGTAGCTGTGGATTCGCAGACTACTTTGACAATGTGATGACGAAATTCACTGTCAATAACAGGACAGACTCATTAAAACTGACATCAATTTGTTTTTTACGATAACAAATGGTCGAATTGCCCGCTCTCGCTCGCTGACGCGTAGCACGAATTTCAAATTCATGTCTCTGTCCGCATATTGACGATAAAAATTAGCCAATGAGCGCGCGAGAATTTCTGCAGTTATCGTAACAAATGCTATTGCCATCGTCTGGGTTTTCCGAAAGTGAGTAAGTAACAATAGAATATACTTCGGAGCCAATCGGCACAACAAATATTCATCTTGCGGTCTCTCGCAAACACTTCGTTAGACATTCCACAAGTCGACCTTACTGAAAACCAAGAATTATTGGAAAGGACTTTTAGAAAGTCTAACACTTCGTATTAACGATGATTTGCCATTATAGTCATCAATGGCAAACGAAGATCTCGGCAGCCTCCTTCGATCTCAGCTCTTGTAAGTAGTCGAAATAGGTGAGTTTTTTTTTAATATTTTACAACATTTACTTCTCAAGGATTTCATATTTTTTTTCGAACCGATCAGATGAAAGGTTGCTTGAGGATTAAGATCGAGATAAACCGTGAATTTCTATGGTATCGAGTATTGATTTGTCAAAGCGTATTTTAAATAAACAACCCTTAACGATACTCCGTAATTTTAATTAGAAGTACCTTAAGCCTAAGCTCGTATGAGGCCTCTCTAAATGCTCTCTATCTTTATCCAGTGATAGGGCCTCTCACATTTTCAAACATCTGCAGAACTCTCAACATTATCGCACCTTATGTTCAGCAGATTGTTTCCATGTTTTGCATTGGATCACGCATCCAGTAGTTTCCAACTTAAGATAAAAAGTCTATTTATATTCAAAGAGAACAACCCTCTTTGAATCAACAATTGCACCATGTAAATCTAAAACTATCCTTATGATTCTCACACTTTCCAGCTCTGGGTTTCCATTTCTGCCCAGTCTCGATGCGTAACCGATCATCTCGGGCACGGGATTTGAATTTCTAGCTTAGCGTCCGCGCATTATGACAAAGGTTGTTTACTATTTACCCAAAAAAATCCGGAAATTTCGGATGGAATGTAAATGGAAAGATTGATTTTGTCTCCCTGAACGAAAATTTTCTTGGGAAAACGGGATTTCTTGAAAGGTAGACCAAAATTCCCAAACGGAATTTCCGAATGGAAAATGTGCGTTCCATTTGCTAATTTTTACTAGTTCCAGGCCTTTTGGCTTAGATCGCCTTTGATCCTACCTTCCGGGAAAAAGACGTGGTAATGGAACGAGCACATCCCCGTGGAAATTTCTATTCGGGATTTGACGCGTCCCATTCAGCTGTCGACCGACCGGTTTCTCCGAGCAAATGGTAAACAACCAAAAAATCACCTCCAGCTGTCGAGAGGCATGCACGGGGCAATTTGCTCAGAATTGTTTTGTGTAAACCTAACCTACCATTCACTTACGACCACTCGAAAACATGTTTCAAAATCGTATGACATTTTTTGTGACGTACGCGACGGTCGTATGGTCGACTGTCGATCAAGTGTCAATTGAGTGTCAGTCGAGTGTTATCAATCAACAGTGTCGACTGAGTATTCATTGGGATGTCAATTGAGTGTCAATCAAGATTTTGATCGAGTGTCGATCACAGGTTGATTGAGGACATTGATCGACACTCGACCAGTTGCCTTTAGTACACATGATCCATTCTTTTTACCTGTTCATTTTGTTAATAGTCTCTGGAGAAAACCCAAAAACAATTTGAATTGTTTAACAAAGCATTCAACATGATTTATTCTCGTTACTAATAGATATACAAAATATAAAAGATATAACAACTTATTTTTAATAGATCTGACAAAGTTGTTCTGTAATTAAATCGCAGGGGCAGATCCATGACTCTTCAACTGGGTGTGGCTGGTTACTTGGGTTTACAGAATCAATAACGCATGACCCTGAAAAGTTGCAATTTGAGAATTGAGAGAAATAATCAAAACGGTTGACTACAACGAAACAACTTATTGAGAGATTTAGCAAGGATGAATGGTGGGACATAAAAACGAGGCTTGATACTTCACAGTAGAGTGATGCTTTGTACCTCACGGCCTCAAGGTTCTTGTTACTCTTACTCACTGGTATAACTGTTATCACTATTTTAGTTAAATCTAAAAGGTACTCGTAATCACAGCGAGGTACCGCTCCAGAGTGCTTGCCTTAACTTGCTCACTCACTCATCCATGTAGCGCCGGCTGTTGCAAACGTTTGCCTTTACCTCTGCCATAATTCAGGTACCCTCAATCAACCCCAGAATTGTTGCCATGATCTGTACCATTCTCGTCGTGTTGTTTACCATAAATCTAGTTTCATCAGTTCATTAAAATAATGAAAACCATTTTTGATTGTCCGATCATGTTTGTTTACTGATTACCCTTCGTACACCATACACTGCTGATAGTTTTACACTTAATTTTGTTAACCGTTAAAATGGCAACACCCACGTGGACCAATAGGCCTTTTTTCGATGTATTACAATTCTAACTTTAAGGCTTGGGAAAATAAAACTAAAGAAATCACATCAAGGTTGAGGGATGCGTAATTAATTTCTTTTGTCCTATTCCCTTAAGCGTCGTTCCCATGGTAGAATTTTAATATATTGAAAATGGCTTAAGAACCATTTTGTTTTTCCTCAGCTTTGGCAAATTCAAACATTCTTTACCAATAGCTCAGTATAAGCATTCAATAATGCCTCTCATCAGCAATATTCATTATTTAACTATTTGCATACATTCGTATTTTTTTATTTTATTATTATTTTTTTTAATTATAATGCACTTAAATTACTTCAATACAATACAATGTGGACATTACTTATAAGCTACATCTATAGAGTACAATATTAATACTACCTTAATACTGCAGCAACTAACGAATACTAACAATACAAAAGTAGCAGTGAAAGCTGGCTACAAAATAAAATACAAACTAATTGTAACTTACTGAAATTGAAATAATAATGGCAAAATAAAAACCAGTCGAAAAAGTAATATCAAAGGTAATAAATATATAAGGAAAGAAAGAAAAAGCTTAAATAAAGTCTCTCCATTTTCTGTTGAAGTTGTCACTGTTTTTATTTTTAACTGCTATTTGTTGAAGAGGGTCCAATTTATTTTTTAAAAAAGAAGGAAAGCCATCAAAGGGATACCTCATCGAAGTCTTGGGTTGTACAGAAGATATAATATTTGGCTACGAGTGTGTTTTGATTCTGTGGCGTTATCATGCCAAACAAAAAGGATGTCACGTTCGGTAGCATTATGATCTTTCCGTCAGTTTGCGAACCCACCAAATTCGATATATTATTGCTGCATAAGCTGCATAAACGGAACGGGTGGTGATACGTTTGGGCAAAGAGAATTCCTGTGACACGTTTTCATTTTCAATTGGCATTTTTGTGGATTTGATTTTACGTCTCCAACTGGGCGAAATGGCATTTATAAGACCATACTAGGTGACTATCCAGATGCCGTTAATTTTCTGACAGAACGATGTAACTTCCAGCTGGTTTCAAGCTTGCCAGAGCTTCTTCTAACATTTAAAATATGTCTGGAACGTTTTATAAGTTTGACAGTTATTGTTCGGTTCAAGCACTTTGTTTTTTCCTATTTAGCTTCGGGCAATAAATAGAAGGCTTTAGCTCATGCACTCAAGCTTATATTGAGTGCATAAGATAAAGCCTAAGAAAAGGAAGCATATTTGAGGCGAGCGCACGAAAGGCGAACTCGTCATGCTTCATGTTCAAGCAAGTCGGTTAGCCAGTTTGTCGTTCGACTCGTTCGTTCTCCGTCCACGTAGTCAAAATGGCATCAAGAGTCACCAATATAGACATCCAAAATGTCAATGCCTCACTTGTAAAAACTGAGAAGAGGATCATAAACTATGCCACTTATCGCAACACCAGCATTCCACCAGATGTCGCAACGAAAGTGAAAAGTATCCGTACCTGGGTCGACAAACAGAAGGTGTCTTCTAGAGAGGCAGGCCGATTATTTAAACGTTCAAAGCGTTAAACAAAAGAATTGTTTGTTTCACCAGCCAATAGCTCTCTGGCTGGCATATTTTAATAACAATAACAATAGGTGACGCCACTGATATTTTTGCTATTCAAGGATGCATATCTAAAGCTGGTTATATCACTAATGTATAAGTGCAAAATAAAGCATTTAGGAAATTTTAAAAGAAAAGTCGTTACTTAGCAACACCTTCCTATGTCTGTGTAAGTTGCTGATGGTCATGCACTAGTGAAACAGGGCACAGAGCCGCGGTCCAGTTCTTTTCGCTATTGAGTGTTTCCGCTCAAATGAGCAGCAGCCATGCAAATTCATTGAAACAAAAGAAAGATATTTTTTAGGTTTTCTGAGAATTCAACTGCCACGGAATTACTTCGGGAAACCAACATGGCCGTCGTCTTATCTCATTGTTGTGGAGTAACTAGATGGCTGCGGTG
Source organism: Micromussa lordhowensis (assembly GCA_964020085.1). Lineage (NCBI taxonomy): Eukaryota > Metazoa > Cnidaria > Anthozoa > Scleractinia > Lobophylliidae > Micromussa > Micromussa lordhowensis. Next base: position 3,129,571 of record OZ026609.1, read on the forward strand.
ACCTCATGCGAAAACGGGCTAGGTTACCTAGGAATATATTTTAAAATAAGGTGTGATTCGTTTGGTTAGCTTTCTTTTTTTTTCTCTTTTTTTTATTTCAATATTTATCGAGGAGAATATTCTTAGTATGGGAATTTAGTTTTCCCCAACTATTCTCCTGTCATGTCTTTGTAATTTTATTTTCTATTGTACATATATTAGCATGACAAAGCATTATTAAGGTAATTCCCTTGAAATTGTTCTACTATCAAACTGTTTTTGAAACTTGGCGTAATGAACATTCATAATATGAACATTATAAAAATGCAATAAAAAAATGGGGTCACCGTGCTTGTTTACGCGTCAGGAGGCTCTTAAAATGGGGTATTTTTACCGGTTGTGCGTTCAAAGTTCGAATCACCTTCATACAGAATTAAATCTTGGTTAATTGAAAAGCACAAAGTTTTGTCTTGAAAGTAAAGCTTCATTTATTGACATAAGCAGTATTGCTTCATTTAAGCCGTTTTTGATTGCTTGGTTGCGGGGATATTGCACTTTTTCGGACAGTTCCGTGGTTAACTTGAAGTCCTCGCCTTGGCCAAAATGCACCCAGTTGGGAACTGTTTTCCAAAAAAAAATCATGTTCTACTATCAAACTTTTTTCCCTCTTCAAATATGTTCTTCATTAGACTAGTCTTGGCAAATACCTGAAATAAAAATGGGGGGTCACCGTGCTCGTTTAAGAGAAAAGGAGAATTTTTTCCGTTATTGAGCTTATTTTGAGGGAAATCTCTTACGTTTTGCACGTGCACGCGCTCATGTGCACGCGCTGATGACGCGAAAATCGTGCGCAGTAGGAATGCGCAATGCAATACTAAGGAATTACCTTAAACTTAAACTTAAACTAAACGAGGTGGAAGACAAAGTTCAAACAACGCAAAACAACCAATGAAATGAGCTTTTTCGACCGCCACACATACACAGCAGTGCCTTATCTTTGACACATGACTTGATTCGAGTTTAGTTAGGAACTTATGAAAACGAATATTTCCTACAACTGCGGTACCTTTTTACAAAATAGAACAACCATTACACCCTCTCCCCTGAGATCCAATCTGCATCCCCCTCGCTCCTCTATTTGTGGCTTGTTAAATGAGTAATTCTTCGTGTAAGAAACTTAAAGTGCATTTAATTTTCTCAAATGTCTACTTTTTCACCGACTGACTTCACGCCAACATTTCTACTTTGGAAATTATTTAAGTAGACTTTCTGAAACTCGGGCTAATCAAAGACCAATAGTGTCGTGAGGCAATAAACCAAAAAAAATCGTAACATTTTAACGCCTGTCACGTGACATGAGATGATTTGTCCACTCAGTGTGCTGTAAAATCAAGTTATTTCCAAATAAAGCCTGTTAAAAGCACTGAAAACAAGAATTAACTGTCAAAACTTAGGTTTATTGCACAGAACAAAACATAAACTTGCACGATATGCCTGATTGACAGTCAAATTTTGTTTTATAAAAGGGTAGGAAGTGTTGGCGTAAAGACTATAAAACACTACCTTAAATGGCTGTGGCTGGTTGCCATAACAACCATTTTGAGTGAAACCTTCAAAATTGATTTTCTCTTTCCGAGTGCAATCGCACACAATTGATCTTTCTTTACCATAAACTAACTTATTGGTCCCTTTTAGGGTACCATTCCACATAAATTGTGACGTCGACATTCCCCAGGCCGTATGCGTTACACTCATACCGCGGTTTCTAAAGGTGAAAGGTCGAACTCGCACGAAATAATCAAATTTAAGTTTTCCTTTTTCTGTTTTTCGGTACTTTGCATAAGTCCTTTCTTACTATCCAGATGCCGTTAATTTTCTGACAGAATGATGTAACTTCCAGCTGGTTTCAAGCTTGCCAGAGCTTCTTCTAACATTTAAAATATGTCTGGAACGTTTTATAAGTTTGACAGTTATTGTTCGGTTCAAGCACTTTGTTTTTTTTCCTTTTTAGCTTCGGGCACTAAATAGAAGGCTTTATCTTATGCACTCAAGTTTATATTGAGTGCATAAGATAAAGCCTAAGGAAAGGAAGCATACTTGAGGCGAGGGCACGAAAGGCAAACTCGCCGTGCTTCATGTAATTCAAGCAAGTCGGTTAGCCAGTTTGTCGTTCGACTCGTTCGTAGTCCGTCCACGTAGTCAAAATGGCATCAAGAGTCACCAATATAAACATCCAAAATGTCAATGCCTCACTTGTTAAAATTGAGAAGAGTATCATAAACTATGCCACTTATCGGAACACCACCATTCCACCAGATGTCGCAACGAACGTGAAAAGTATCCGCACCTGGGTCGACAAACAGAAGAATGTAAAATCAAGTTATTTCCAAATAAAGCCTGTTAAAAGCACTGAAAACAAGAATTAACTGTCAAAACTTAGGCTTATTGCACAAAACAAAACATCAACTTGCACGATATGCCTGATTGACAGTCAAATTTTGTTTTATAAAAGGGTAGGAAGTGTTGGCGTAAAGACTATAAAACACTACCTTAAATGGCTGTGGCTGGTTGCCATAACAACCATTTTGAGTGAAACCTTCAAAATTGATTTTCTCTTTCCGAGTGCAATCGCACACAATTGATCTTTCTTTACCATAAACTAACTTATTGGTCCCTTTTAGGGTACCATTCCACATAAATTGTGACGTCGACATTCCCCAGGCCGTATTGCGTTACACTCATACCGCGGTTTCTAAAGGTGAAAGGTCGAACTCGCACGAAATAATCAAATTTAAGTTTTCCTTTTTCTGTTTTTCGGTACTTTGCATAAGTCCTTTCTTACTATCCAGATGCCGTTAATTTTCTGACAGAATGATGTAACTTCCAGCTGGTTTCAAGCTTGCCAGAGCTTCTTCTAACATTTAAAATATGTCTGGAACGTTTTATAAGTTTGACAGTTATTGTTCGGTTCAAGCACTTTGTTTTTTTTCCTTTTTAGCTTCGGGCAATAAATAGAAGGCTTTATCTTATGCACTCAAGTTTATATTGAGTGCATAAGATAAAGCCTAAGGAAAGGAAGCATACTTGAGGCGAGGGCACGAAAGGCAAACTCGCCGTGCTTCATGTAATTCAAGCAAGTCGGTTAGCCAGTTTGTCGTTCGACTCGTTCGTAGTCCGTCCACGTAGTCAAAATGGAATCAAGAGTCACCAATATAAACATCCAAAATGTCAATGCCTCACTTGTTAAAATTGAGAAGAGTATCATAAACTATGCCACTTATCGGAACACCACCATTCCACCAGATGTCGCAACGAACGTGAAAAGTATCCGCACCTGGGTCGACAAACAGAAGAATGTAAAATCAAGTTATTTCCAAATAAAGCCTGTTAAAAGCACTGAAAACAAGAATTAACTGTCAAAACTTAGGTTTATTGCACAGAACAAAACATAAACTTGCACGATATGCCTGATTGACAGTCAAATTTTGTTTTATAAAAGGGTAGGAAGTGTTGGCGTAAAGACTATAAAACACTACCTTAAATGGCTGTGGCTGGTTGCCATAACAACCATTTTGAGTGAAACCTTCAAAATTGATTTTCTCTTTCCGAGTGCAATCGCACACAATTGATCTTTCTTTACCATAAACTAACTTATTGGTCCCTTTTAGGGTACCATTCCACATAAATTGTGACGTCGACATTCCCCAGGCCGTATTGCGTTACACTCATACCGCGGTTTCTAAAGGTGAAAGGTCGAACTCGCACGAAATAATCAAATTTAAGTTTTCCTTTTTCTGTTTTTCGGTACTTTGCATAAGTCCTTTCTTACTATCCAGATGCCGTTAATTTTCTGACAGAATGATGTAACTTCCAGCTGGTTTCAAGCTTGCCAGAGCTTCTTCTAACATTTAAAATATGTCTGGAACGTTTTATAAGTTTGACAGTTATTGTTCGGTTCAAGCACTTTGTTTTTTTCCTTTTTAGCTTCGGGCAATAAATAGAAGGCTTTATCTTATGCACTCAAGTTTATATTGAGTGCATAAGATAAAGCCTAAGGAAAGGAAGCATACTTGAGGCGAGGGCACGAAAGGCAAACTCGCCGTGCTTCATGTAATTCAAGCAAGTCGGTTAGCCAGTTTGTCGTTCGACTCGTTCGTAGTCCGTCCACGTAGTCAAAATGGCATCAAGAGTCACCAATATAAACATCCAAAATGTCAATGCCTCACTTGTTAAAATTGAGAAGAGTATCATAAACTATGCCACTTATCGGAACACCACCATTCCACCAGATGTCGCAACGAACGTGAAAAGTATCCGCACCTGGGTCGACAAACAGAAGGTGTCTTCTAGAGAGGCAGGCCGAAACAAAGCTATATCTGATGTTGGAGAAGTCCTTGAAACAACGATAAGTTCCTTGCAAGCCTTAAGCAGCGGTCAGCCTGTAGAAGTAATGAAAGGATGTTTGAACATTGCAGGGACCATTGCAACTGTAGTAGGAGGGCCGTACGGTGCCGTTGCTGGCGCATTATGTGGTATTCTGGGATCGGTTTTGTCACTCAGCAGTCCCAACGAGCCGGATTTGGCCACCGTGTTCATCGAGAAGGTCCGCGAAGAGCTTCAGAAATTCAATCAGAAGCTACAAAACCAGAAGTTCCATGGTCTGGATGGTCGAGTAAAAAACATGAATTCCAGCTTGAAGGTCCTATTGAGTGCGACAAAAGATGCCGATCTACCGGATAGAGTCCTGTTTGAAACCGACTTACCCCAGTTCATTGGTGAAGTGTCCCAAAACTTTGAGAAAGGCCTAACCCATGAAAGCAAAGAGGAAGATATAGATGATTGCCTGAGATCGATGGTTGTATATTGCAATGCGCAGATGTCGCTGCTTCTCTTACTTGCAAACGTCTTGGCAACTTTTCTAGTCACTGGCCGTCAGACGATGTTCATCCAAAACTTGCTGAATGGCCACAAAGCAGACGCCATTCAAAAGCTTGGATTCCTGTCTGACGAGACGTACATGGCACCTTCAAGCGCTCTTCCAACTGAGGGAGGCAAGATTTGGATGATCCTTCACCTGCGGAGAAACCTCCCATTTTATGAGGTAGTCGAGGAATTCAGGGAAAGCTTAGGAATGACTAGGATGCCAGAACTTGAGACTATCAGAGAAAAGGCGTCCCATGCGGCTTTTTGTGGACCTAAACCAATAGCACACTTGTACCCTCAACCACAAACGAGAGGGGACAACCATTACTTCCAGTTAATAAACCATACAGATTTTCCTATCAAGGTGGTATGCGATGGGATTGCAGGACGTCGCGTCAACGGTTTGAAGTTTCGTAGAGACGTACAGAAACTTTCGTCTTACGAACACATTGCCACAAAGTCAACTTGGAACTTTTCCACTGGCGGATTCTTTGTGATCTACTTGGATGGCAGGATGAGGTCCTTTGAAAGTATGTTCGAGGGTAGAAACCTAAAAGTTTTCGAGTTCGCGCTGTCCAACCCATTTATTGGTAGCCCGAAGTCAGCCCTGTTGGAAAAAACCCACAACTTGCTGTCGGTAACTGGTCAAGATTGTTGGAAGCAGATGAATTCAAACGCCAGTCAACCGATCTACTTTGTTCACAACAAAAAATATTTTGTTGTATTTGGAGGCTACACTCCCGTCTATGATTTCGGTTATATTCCTGCGGGCAAGAATTGGTGTCGCACATGGCGGTTCATAGTTCAGGAGTACGATCCACTAGATGTTGAAGCGAATTGTACAATTTTGTAAAGAAATGCGTGCGTGTTTATCCTTTACTTTAGCTACTGAGAGGACCAAAACTATAAACATTAGGCGCTCTGATTATATACGTGAAGTGTATTCAGAGCTAAACAGTGTGTCTGATTGACTAAGACTGAAAGTGTCCCGCAGCATTGTAGTCTCAGTGGACTGTTCACAGTCCTTTGTTGAATGCGCAGATAGAATCGCGAGAGAGTTGGACGCTAGCGCAAAACGGGGGACAAAATAGAGAGGCTGTACGCGAACAGTCTATACTTTCAGAGTTTCTCCGTGTTTACCTAATCCAAAACATTAAAAGACTCAGTACAGATTCCGTGTTGTCCATTTTATGTACTGGGTAGTTTAATTAAACAAGACTACAACACTATATTGGCATTTGGCGTGAAACAATATCCTTCGCTTTACTTTCATTTAACAAAATTTTCAACATTTATATTTTTTCTTTCGTATTCAGTGTATGGGTGTAAGCCGGTCAATATCAGGTTCGCTTTGTTTACTAATTCGAAGTACTATATATCCTGTTGAAAGTCAAAGACAGAGTCAACATAGGCATCACTGACTGATTAGTATGTAAGTATATAAGCCAAGCACTGTTTTTTTAGTATGTGAATGTATGTTAATTTGTAATAAACGATTGTAATAAAATGTTTGAATTTCAGCCATACTTCAACGCATTCTCTAAATGCAAGAAACGTTACTTGGAATGTACAGTTTACAAATTAACAGTTTATTATTGTTTTGCAGAAATTTACAACAGTATTACCTCTTATCATCGCACGCTAGTTTTCTATTTCTCCAATGCGTGTTCACATCAATTGGATTATCCGTATTGGGAAGATATTTGTTTACAAACATTGTTTTTGTTATTTAAACGTTCAAAACGTTAAACAAAAGGATTCTTTGTTTCACCAGCCAATAGTTCTTTGGTTGGCATATTAATAACAATAGGTGACGTCACTAATATTTTTGCTATTCAAGGTTGCATATCTAAATGCTGGTTTATCACTAATGTATAAGTGCAAAATAAAGCATTTAGGAAATTTTACACCTTCCTATGTCTGTGTAAGTTGCTGATGGTCATGCACTAGTGAAACCGGTCACAGAGCCGCGGTCCAGTTCTTTTCGCTATAGCTAAGATATCAGTGACGTCACCGATTGTTATTTATATGCCAACCAGAGAACTGTTGGCTGATGAAACAAAGAATTCTTTTGTTTAACGTTTTGAACAGTTAAATAACAAATAAACAAATATCTTCCCTATTGAGTATTTCCGCTCAAATGGCCAGCAGCCATGCAAATTCATTGGAACAAAAGAAAGGTATTTTTTAAGGTTCTGAAATTTCAACTCCCACGGAATTACTTTGGGAAACCAACATGGCCGTCGTCTTATCTCATTGTTGTGGAATAACAACATGGCTGCGGTGACCTCATGCGAAAACGGGCTACATTACCTATATTTTAAAATAAGGTGTGATTCGTTTGGTTGGCTTTCTTTTTTTCTCTTTCTTTTTTTATTTTAATTTTATAGATATTTAATCGAGGAGAATATTCTTAGTATGGGAATTTAGTTTTCTCCAGCTATTCTCCTGTCATGTCTTTGTAATTTTATTTCTATTGTACATTTAGAAAATAGCCCAAAGCAAATACGCACACTGATTGGTTTAAAACCGTGTTTCCATAACTCGATAGAAACACAGTACTAGCACGAGCTGTCGACGTAATGATGGCACGAACAAAGAGAATTTACATTTTGATGATCGAAGTAAACAAGTTGTTTTTCTTTTTCTTCGCCGCGGTATTTTCTAAAAGAAATAGAAAACATGTTCTCCGTGTTCCTATCGAGTTATAGAAACACTCGTGAAAGTTTGGGAGAACTCGAAAAAGCTGTGGAAACACTCGCCTGCGGCTCGTGTTCCCACAGCACTTCTCGTTCTCCCAAACTTTCACTAGAAACACGGCACATGTTTTCTATTTCTTAAATGTTAGCATGACAAAGCATTACTAAACTTAAACTAAACTAGGTGGAGAACAAAGTTCAAACAAAGCAAAAAAAACCCCAATGAAATGAACTTTATCGACCGCCACATGAACAGTGGTGACTTATCTTTGACACATGACTTGATTCGAGTTTAGGTAGGAACAGTGAAGGGAAATGCAACCAACACGGTCATATTCAGTCAGGGTCAACCTCGTTTCCAGGGCTTTTCCCTCATCAAGTCAGGGAAAAGCCCTGGGAACAAGGTTGAGTCGGGTTTATTTTTATGTGATTTCAATATTTTTAACCTTTATTCTGTTTTCAGTGATGCTGTTCGCCACAGAGATATGGATGAGCATATTCTTTGATTCGTTATCATGTCATTGACTCAGTTCAACATATCACGACACCCATGCTTTCTTTTGTTCGACTACCGTGTCTCCTTTCCCTCGAGGAACAAACGATAAGCCTTTTCAAAATCACAGTTTTCACCTTATTTCACCGTCGTAGAAAAATTATACCATTATGAAGCATTTACAGTTTACATCCATTCACTCCAGTATAATCGTTTTGCGAAGAACCTGGAACTGACAGTCCCCTGCAAATTGTCTAGTCACGTTGGCGTTACTTCCTGTTTCAATACTTCCGTTAACTCGGACGCAAGGGATTGCAGTGCTAATCCCGCGGGTGATTCTGGGCACGTTTTGAAAACGTTCGATCCTTGTTCACAGCAAACGCAAAGGTTCTGTGTAAAGAGAGAAAGCGAGATGGTCAGTAAACACAAAGAGAAATACTAAAATAGTTGCTAACTGTGGGCTACAATAAGAAGCACATTGTAAATATTACCGCTAGCCTAGCCCTCTTGTCCGGGGTCTTGTTGACGGGCGTGAAGCCTGCAATTCTCCTAACCCGGGCAAAAAGTGGATAACGGCGGAAACAAAACTTGAGCGACAACAACAAATGGTCCCACTAAGGGATAAATACTGAGTCAACTTCCCAGCTCGCTTGAGCCTCAGTTTCAAAACAAGTCCTCCTACAAAACCTGTCATTTGAAAATGAGTTTGGTTTGCATGAAAATGAACCCGTGGGGGAAACTCCGAAATGGTCTATTGTGTCCTAACGGGATTCGCACTTATGACCTCCCAGACACCGATCGCGCGCTGTAACCACTGAGCTACAAGGAGACTCATGGTATGCCAGGCAATTTACTAGGTTCAAATGTGCCAAGCGTCCTACATGCTGCACAAAAAGCTTTGTTTGCTTCCCTGGTCCATGTGTTGAGGTAAGGAATCAGACAAAATGTGATGTAAAGAGTAACCAAGCAGAGATTGTGGAGGCGCGGTGGCCTCATGGTTAGTGTGCTCGACTCCGGAGCGAGCGCTCCGGGTTCGATCCCTGGCCGGGGACATTGTGTTGTGTTCTTAGGCAAGACACTTTACTCTCACGGTGCCTCTCTCCACCCAGGTGTATAAATGGGTACCGGCGAATTTAATGCTGGGGGTAGCCCTGCGATGGACTAGCATCCCATTCAGGGCGGAGTAGAAATATTCCTAGTCGCTTCATGCTACAGAAACCGGGATAAGCTCCGGCCTGATGGGCCACTTGGCTCGTATGCAGACTTTACCTTTACCTAAGAAGAGATACAGACAGTCTTTACCTGGTCAAGTGGAATCCGTCCAAGGAAACGAAGACCATATTCATTCGCGAGTTTGTCAGCACCACCAGATGAAAACAGGTCGGAGCATTCCTGGACATATGAAATGAACATACCATCTTAAGGTGGATTTATTTTCACCTATAGTAACTACCATTTCTTGCTGCAGAATTTATACGCCCCGAAACTTGAAGTTTTAACTCTTGATTTTTTATGGCATATCATGACTTAGATTTAGTTTGGCAGATAGAAAAATCAATGAAGCTAGAGATGCTACTTACAAAGCCTTAATTTGGAGGGGAAACATGTTAACGTTAGTAAGAAATATCGGCCAGCAACGATTTCATGCATCTTGTTGGTTTGTCTGTCTTGTGATTGATGGTTCAGTAATCATCAATTAATAAACACTGACTAAATTTTTGGCCTGTTAAGTTTTATGCTAGCATCTAGCGACTATCCCCTCTGCGCCGATTATGATTCAAAGGGTAAGTTTGAAGTCGTTTACAGTTGAATTGAATTAAATTATTGTTAAATTGGGACTTCTCATGGCAGAGTTGAATACTTTACAACCTCCCTGGAGCTCACTAAGACTGTCCTTGGTTGTAGTGTGAGAATTGTGGCTCTGAAAATTAAACTGTAAATTTACGTCGTGAAATTTGACTTTAACGCAGATCACCTTTCACCCCTATAAATTAACTTCATGTTACAGCACCTTGAAACTGGAGGCTCCATGATGCAGCGCGCGCCGCGATCTCTTTTAAAACAAACGACCTGTTGCATCAAGGATTAAAATGGGCCTTTAAATAGGTATTTCAAAGAGTAGATAATGTACCTGGCAGAAAGGACAAACGAAGCCACTCATATTCTCAACGATTCCTAACAGTTTGACATCCATCTTACGGCAGAAGTCGAGTTCTTTACGGATCGTAGCCAAAGCGACATCTTGGGGCGTGGTGATAAGAACCGCGCCGTTTGGATTGACGTTCTTCAATACTTTGACAACTGTAAGATGCTCGTCTGATGTCCCGGGCGGCGTGTCTGAAGGGAACAAAATGCTAGATCTACCTAAAGAGCGGCGTGTGAGAAATGGCCTTCTGCCAAATACAAGTTTGTGCCATACACACTTAGCCGGCGAAATTCAAAAAGGTAACAATCACCGGTCATTTTGGATTTGTGTTGGAGAAAAACTCGGTCAGAGAAATCACTTGATTATCGTGATCTCGTTTTCGAAAAGCTTAATTTTCTAAATGTTTTCCGTCCATACTAAAACGCAAAGCCGGCGTTTCAAAATTCTTACAGTGTGAAACGAGTTTTCAAAACCTCCGTTTTCGTGTTGGATTAGTGTGAACGGCCGGCCTAACTGTAGAAATAAAGCTGCGATTTCAAATTTATCCGGCTGTAGTCTGGACGGGCCTTAGAATCTGGATCTAGCGGCCTGGGTCCAATCAGTGGCCGGAACATTACACAATAAGTTTAGTCCGACTTTTACTGCTTCTTTCATTCAAGAGTCCAACTGGTTCTGATGAACTATTAGATACTTGATGAAATGTTTGCAGGAGTGCAGGGAGGGGGCATATCCTTCAACGGACAAGCAAAGGTTAAGGCTACCAAGTATTACTTACCAAAAATAAGAAAATCGAGTCTTCCCCAGAATGTGTCTTTCAAAAATTGCTTGATTAAACCTACAAAAAAGAATTTATTGAATTACTGAGTAAAGAACTGACAACATAAATTATTTGTTTGTGGTTTCTTTCGGAAAAGCTTGTAAATGAGGAAAATAATGAGGTTCTCACACTCTTGAAAGTAGACTGGCATTGAGTGAGGACTATTACATGCACACACTCGGCACATGTACAGGATTGTTACCTGTTTTTCGTGGTCCACGCCATATTATCCTGCAAACAAAAACAACGTGGCACTAACTTGAGCATGAATTTGAAAAGACAAAACCTAATAGCCATATTTTCATGTTTTTCAAAAACTAATATCAGTAATGGTCCAGTTTTATAGCGCAATAAAATTATAAAAAGAGTGATGTTATGGGTTAAGCATGCATAAGATCCTGATATCAAGAAAGTGAAGAATGATCATCGCAGTATATTTTCAATTTAAGCAACTGGAAAGAAGAAGCCTGAAAAAAATCAGGGCTTCAACGGGATTCGAACCCGTGACCTCCGCGATACCGGTGCGATGCTCTACCAACTGAGCTATGAAGCCACACATTGGGAGCGAGGTCAATTTGTTGAGTTCATATCTTCCTGTGAGGAGTGAAATGATGTAATGTATATATACGAAATAATTCATATATGAAATGCGGTTGTAAATGAAAGTGAAGAATGATCATCGCAGTATATTTATATTTTTTTATCAGGCTTCTTCTTTCCAGTTGCTTAATATATAATAAATATACTGCGATGATCATTCTTCACTTTCATCTACAACCGCAGTTCATATATGAATTATTTCGTATATACATTACATCATCCTGATATCAAATTGTAAAAGCCTGGCAGACATTTTCAAATTCTGTTCTAATGTCTTGGTAAATCGCTCAAAATTAATCACAATTTTCTCTCCATTCAGCAATTCACTTAGGGGCCATCGATATGCTAATTAAAAGTACAAGGAATTTTTGACCAGAGAAGAATGATCCATTTTAATGAGGTTGACTTTATGTTTAGAACGAGACTGCATGACGATGTGGTGTCGCGACAAAGTTGAAAAAAACTTAAAATCATTGGGGGGCTTTGTACTAATGATTATGGTTCTCTCATCTGAATACTGTACTCAGAAATAAAAAGAAATGTATTGACCACCCTTTAATAACGTCATCTTGGTGCACCAAGTTTAGAAAGAGAAAAAAGCCCAGGATTTTCAAAACCTGGGTGCAAAGAGCAGGAGAGAGAGGAGTGCCCACAGGCTGATGCTTAGTGCTGCTGGGACTTCACACATGTGCAAAGAACTTTGAGAAAGTCTACAATGTTAATTGCTTAATTTTATGGATTATTAATGACAGGAGAGTTTGGCAAAAGCAAGGGCTCTAATAAGGGCTCCATGTTCATCACACAATTATCAGGAACAGTAGATTTCCACCAAACTTACGCATTATCTGTTTTCTGCAATAGGGAACCCACTGACATCACCTTCACATCAAAATGAGGAGATCTGAGACAGAATAAAAAGACCACGTGATTGGTTGGAAACCTACATGTACTACTACTTGACTGTATCATCTAACAGACATGTTTTATCACTTTGTTTGGTTTGCGGAAACAACTATAGAATAATAACACTACAGATTAGCCTGTAAACAAGCTCTTGAGTCAAAGATTGGATGAAGATAAAGTGAGAAGAAAGAGGAGAGAAGAAAGAGCTGGGGAATGCAAACGCCCCACCCCCTCACATCAACCCCTTCCTGGTCACTTCCCTCTCAGCCAGTTTCTTCTCGGCACTTCAAGCTGCAATCAGATCCTTCTAGCTAGAGCCTGTTCACAGGCTAACTACACATAAACTATAGCTTCTTACTTGAGGGGCATCCAGCCATAAGGAGAATTAATAACTTGTTTCCCGTCTACTGCCATTAACTTGGGCACACTGGGACCACAGATGTCCAGGTCAACAAGGCCCACCTACAGAATGGGTAAACAAAACAGCTAGCATCATAGACTTACAGTGTATGTGGGAGGTGTAATGGCATAATGTTTAGAGTGCGCTGGACTTGAGTGGTCCAGGTTGAGTCCCGGCCAGAGTCATGCCACAAGACACTTTAATCTAGCAGTGGCCTTCTCCACCTGGGAGTATACATGTAGGCAGGTACCGGTGTAGTGTACTCCCAGCCACTAATTCCTGCCACGGAAACTGGAGTTAACCCTCTCATTTCCAAGAGTACCATGTGGCACAAAATACCATCACATGCTCAATATTTGGTCAATTTTTATTAACATTGAACAGCAAAAAGGTCTTGGACAGATCTGTCTTTTGAAAGCATAAAATCATACCCCCTCCTATATGAGACTTGATTAAACACCCCTACAACTTTTTCCTCTTATTCTTTTAAGGTCAAGTTCACATTTGACAACAACCCACACATCAAGAGCTACGAGTTGAGCCATAGTTTAAGGGAATACCCCAACTATAAGCAGAGTAAGACATTTTTCAAAGTTTTTCTTTTTTCATTTTGAATGCTTGTCAATCCAAACTGAGGCTTCCACTAAGGCAGCTTAGTATGATGTACAGTATCCCACAAAAAATATCATTCAAACGCTACATTATGGGTCTATAGTTACTCTTTTACAAAAAAATGTGGTTAATCCCACGGGAGTGAGAGGGTTAAACACCAATGATCTAGTTGGAGGAGAGACGAATGCTCCTTCAATAACTCTGGGTCTTGCAAAACGTTTAGTCAAATTTCACAGGCCATTTTTTTGGCAGTTAGGTGTGTCTCTCAGTCTTGATTTTGTCATGAAGCAGTCTTCGAGTCTCCATTTTTTGTAAGGCCAAGGAAGTCTCAATGTCCCGATTGTTCGAGCTTACTCACTCAAAAGTATTAAGAGGACATTAAAGGGACCTTACATGTAGGTGTACCTTTTTACCCATGTTACCAAGTGCCATGCTAAGGGTTGCAGCTATGCTTGATTTGCCAACACCTGAAGAAATATCAAATGAATAATAAATATTAAATACCTCAATATTTATTCTGATAATTAATAAATGTACTTAATGGTAATTCATGTAATTACAATCATGTGCCCCACTGTTTTGAACACACTTGTACATGGGCATGTACAGCAGAAAGTCTTATATTCTGTAACCTACATTGTATAGTTAACAATTTTTCCAGGTCAGGGTGAGTAATCCTGGAAAACCAACCAAGCTGCTGATTTGAGATAAATCAATTGGTACAAATCTTAAAAGCTAATAAAATTTATGCATTGTTAACATTGGAAGGAGCGGCGACCTCATGGTTAGTGCGCTCAACTCTGGAGCGGGTGGTCCGGGTTCAAGCCCTGGCCGGGGACATTGTGCTTTGTTCTTGTGCAAGACACTTCACTCTCACAGTACCTCTCTCCACCCAGGTGTATAAATGAGTACCAGCAAATTAATTAAAGTACCCTGCAATGGACTAGCATCCCATCCAGGGGGAAGTACACGCTACTGAAACTGGGATAAGCTCCGGCCTGATTGGCCACTTGACTAGTGGGCAGACTTTACCTACCATTGTTAACAATAATGATGATCTAAAGTACATAAAGACTTATTAATAAAACAATCATGTAATTATGTGTACCGATATATCAAAGTATTAAAACGTTACCTCCTTTTCCTGACAATATGAGTATCTTGTGTTTAACAGCGTTCATTCGCAAATCAATCATCTCTTGGTCTGGGTCCACACCTCCTGTTAATAATATTCCCAGAAATACAAAGATGTATGTTAAGTCTAAAATGTTTTCAATACTGCATTAAAAAAAAAATAATTAGGTTTTACATTAGATCTACAATCCAGGGTGACTGAGGCAAGTTCTATCAGCCAGAGTTGAATATTAAAACTGATAACATTTACCAAGACATTGATTAATAATTAGAATGGTTTGATATGCTCCTATAATTATGTATCCAGCCTGGGTATATACTCTGATGTATTCAGCTACAGGCGTACATGTATATGGGCATATGCTACTGTGAAGGGGATGGTTTTCAGGCAGTTTAGCCTGGGATAGGGTAGAGAAATTAAATCAGACTCTTTTGGTCTAGTATAGTGTATAAATAATTTACCAGGAAAGTGACCAGTGTATAACCAGTGTATAGATGATTTAGTCTAGAACAATGTTCTTTACCAGTGGTTGAAATTTGGAAGTGACTTGGTACTATATTGGTTTATTAGTTAGCGTATGTTGGACTACAATAGTGCTTTAAGTTTCTGCATGGGAAAGGATAGGGCTTTTGGTGTCTGGTCTAGAATAGGGTTGCAAAATCAAGTTGATCATGGTCTAGTGTAGGATAACTTGGCTTCAGTGACCCAGCTGGTACACCCAAAGATTTACAGAGTACCCACCCCAGATAATGTACAGTATGTCTTAAAGTGGATACAAACATAGGCTCGATTTCCACCACTCTCTCATGCCCGGTCTATGTACCTCCCCGAGAAGAGATGGCTGGATGTGTGAGGAGCAAAGCATGTCTGTGACCTAACTTCATAATAAGATTCATGTGGTGCTTCAGTAGTCACTGGGAATGTCATCTGATTACAACCTGGACAGGCCTTCATGACACTTTGAGCTTGAAACATTATTTGCATTTGCCATTCTCTTTCCTAAAATTTTGTTAATCCAACCAATTTTGTTTCTATATGCATGGATACTGTGTTCTAAGGAAGAGCTTCTTTTTTGAGTAAAGCAGTGCCATTCATCTGTGGTGTGGGAAACTGGTTATGTCAAGATCACATGCAGGTCTGAATGGTTTCCACTGTTAAGTTTGCACCCCGTAATTTGCCATGTGTGTTTTGCTAGTTCGGTTTACTTTTATTACCTAAGTATGCTTTAGCTCATTTAATAAATATTTAATTTTGCCTGGCTTTGCCAGAGACTGGTGTTGCTACATTGTATCCTTAAAGAAGGCCAAACATTCATTTGCCTGACTGTTTTGCGTGTCTTGATCTAAATGTTTAGATTTATCCCATGCTTTGCTGACTTCGAATAATTTTCCCGACCCTGTTGGCTGAATAAGAAACACATCTTTAAATGGCCATCAACCAACTATAGTTTCTAGAGTTTCTTTTTTTGTGAATTTTTAAACTTTTGATCTTAAACGTCTCTAAAATTCTCTTGCATGCCATTTATCAATTTATCACATCATCCAACATCCCAGGCCGCCATCAAACCGACAAGATAATTTAAGCCCGACGAAAATCAATAACTTAATCACTTCTCTAGACAAACACAACCATAAACTTAAGACTTGTTTTCTAATGGATAACAGGCCAATTTTGATACATTAATTTAATATAATTTCTTGACTCAGAGGCTTAGGGGAATTAAACAAATGAAATCACATCAAGGCTAAGGGGTGATAAATTAATTTCTTTTGTGTTATTCCCCTAAGGCAAGTTAGAATTTATTAAACCATAAAATATGACCTTAGAATGTAAACTTCAATAGCTGTACCTTGTTGGCTGCAAAGATACTGTCCTGGGCATCCTTGACAAACACTTGCTTTTCCTGCAAGGGACTAATGGTGAACAGTTTTACAGTTGAAATGTTATACTGTATAGACTCTGTGATATGACAAGAAATAAATATAATACAGTACTGTATAATTATACATGTAAAAAAAACCTGCATTGTTACAGTTATATAGCTGGCGTTTTCCCCACCAATAGTACGCCCATTCATTGGCTAGTTCATGGTCACATGACATCTAACAATGAACTGTTTACCGCCAAATGCCATGAGCGGGCAACATTGCAAAAACTATGACGTCAAATGGGGAACAGTTCACAGTGTTACCCACGAAATGTTGACCACTGTACGGCTGTTGCACATGATCAGAGCTTGCAGTTGGAGGTGGCCTCATGTTGTTGCTGGAATCCCAGCACATTTTTCAAACTTTGTTTTGCCATTTGTTTTGCTACATAACAAATCACTTAATGACTGGTCGCTTGGGGAACAGTGAATTTTGTTTCCCTCAAATCTCAATGTTTCCTTCAACTTGTTCTCCGGAAACATTGAGACTCACGGGAAACAAAACTGACTGTTCCCCTTGGGACCAGTCATCAAGTGTTAAATGTAAAATTACATAATACATGTAAGCCATAAAACGAAAAAGTCATTGTAGTCATCATGACAAAAAAATGTACCATGTTTGCATAGAGTGTGAGAAACACGAACAGAAGTTTGGGAGAACCAGAAATGCCATAAGAACACAAGGCAACAAGAGAGTGTTTGCATAGTTTTATCAAGTTCTCCCAAACTCCCATAAGTTTTTTTAACTTGAAAGACAGAGAACATGCTTTCTATTTCTGATAAAAATTCTGCAACAAAGAAAACAAATTGTTTGCTTTGATCATCAAAAAATAAATTGCTTTAATTAATGAATCATCATTATGTCAACAGCTTGTGCTAGTTCTGTGTTTCTATCAAGTTATAGAATCATGATTTTCAACCAATCAATGCGCAAAATTTATTTGAGCTATTTTTAACAATGACAAAATTTGTCTAGATATAGCCAATTTGTCGTAGCCTGCATGTCTTTTACAATCAATGACCAAATAACAAGAATGGAAACAACCGGCAGAACCATTTTGGGCTTAAAGGTAATTCCCTTGAAATTGTTCTACTATCAAACTTTTTTTTAAAACTTAGCATAGTTAACATTTATGATATGACCATTAAAAAAATGCAATAAAAAATGGGGTCACCGTACTGATTTGCACGTCAGCAGGCTCTTTAAATGGGGTATTTTTACTGGTTGTGCGTTAAAAATTCGAATCATCTTCATACAGAATTACATGTAAGTCTTGGAACTATTTTGCAAAAAAAATCATCTTCTGCTATCAAACTTTTTTCCTTCTTCAAATATGTTCTTTATTCTTAGC
This sequence comes from Micromussa lordhowensis, assembly GCA_964020085.1. Classification (NCBI taxonomy): domain Eukaryota; kingdom Metazoa; phylum Cnidaria; class Anthozoa; order Scleractinia; family Lobophylliidae; genus Micromussa; species Micromussa lordhowensis. The sequence goes on from OZ026609.1 coordinate 3,147,557, forward strand.
AAATACCAGAAACAAACGGGGGTCGCCGAGCACGTTTAATAGAAAAGGAGTATTTATTTCGCTATCGCGCTTAGTTTCAGGAAAATCTCTTAGGTCTTATACGCGCAGGCGCTCATGTGCGCGCGCTAATGACGCGAAAATCATGCACAGTAGGGCTGCACAATGCAATACCGAGGAATTACCTTAAATCTTTCTTAGCTTAGTTTAAGACCCTGGAAGAAGTTCAGCCCAGAGTAGCATCGTAAAATCCTCCAGTCTCATTGTAGTGTCGGCATTAAAATTATTTTGCTTTATCTTATAAGATGAAGCAAAATAAACAACAGATCGAGTCAGTGTTCTAGGACCCTTCTAGTGATTTCAATTATTTGCATTAGGATTTTTTCTTAAATCAATAACAATTGATATTCCTGAAGATAGGAAATTATCGATGTTATCAATTTTTGCCAATCGATAGCAATTGATAAAGAAATTTTTATCGATTGCCGATATCAATCGATAACAATCGGCGATGGAGATCGATTGATTTCCGATATCGATTTTTATCGATTGACCTGGCTCATCGGAAACATACAAAGCGTCGACTTCAAAACTCACGGTTTCTGACGGACACCCAACTGCGGTTGCTTTATCACCAACTGATTCCATAGCTCTAACAACTGCCAAAATATGTACACATTTTAAAACCACAAAGTACGGTATAAACCAAGCTCTGGACTTCCTAAACCTGTAGCGTGCTGCTCACCGCCATCTTGAACGCGCATGTTAAAAAAAAGACTGGGGCGGGTAGAGAGAAGACCCTGGAAACGGGTTCGAACAACAACATGGCGGCGTAGAAATGGCTAAAACATTTTTGGTTTGCAGGCAAAGTTCTACGCTGGAGTCATGGTTTATCAGAGGTTTCGGCCATATCTTAACGTTCTTGGGATGTTTACCCGGGGCTTTGTTATCGGTTTGCCGGTCGTGGTGACATTTGTTGAGAACGTGGGCAGTGTCAAAGGAGTTTTCGGCATCTCTATGCAAGTAGGTTTAGTTTTTTTTGCACCTGCAGTAGATTAATTAGCTTACGTTATTGTAGTCATTAAGAAGTATTTAACGTTGCTGTGGTTTTGTAACGTTGGTTAGCTCACCTCTTAGCTGTTTCCCAAATAAATAGACCTGAGGTTGTCAGAGCCGTACACGCGTGTATCCATCAATTACTGACAATGTAATTTCCGGGAATTTGAACTTTTTTGAGTGAGGTGCGATATTGCGGAAAATTAATTCAGTTTTCAAGAGAACGAGGCATCATACAATGAGCTCTTTCGTTTTTTAATGAGGTGCAAATGAGATGCAAGGTGTTTTTCTGCAATCCCGCACCTTAGACACTTTTTTATCCTTCATCTGTGTTTGCTTCTTGAAGATGGGATTGTTGAAGCATCTATCTCCGGCTCTATTTGACAGAACACAGTAATTTGTTTATTTAACGGCAAAATACTGTCCCCTGTAATAAATATTCAGTCAGTTCTGTTCAGTGCCCAATTGCAAATGTTAGTTTCAGTTACATGTAATCTAGTCTGAAGGCGACAATTCTGGCAAGGCAAGGAGGTACATGTATCCATGGCAACCCTGGTAGGGGCAACCACCAGGCACTCACCTAACTGACACTTACCTAACTGATACTTAACATAAAACAAGGGTGGGGAGATGGGAATAAGGATCCGCCAGGCAAACAAGCAATACGTGACACACAATGAAACACTGCAAGAAAGCAACTGCATGATGAGTCTTGGGGAACCCCTTGTAAAGCTTTAGGGCTATCCAAAAGAACATGAGCAGGGACGCTGCTGGCAAGCCTTGCTTCAAGGTTAACCTTGTCTAGACTAAATTACATTTAGTCCCATGTACAGTGTGTATGGAAACTTATTTTATTATTTTATTTTTATTTGCATTTTGTACAGCCAACCTTAAATCCCAGTCCACGCCGAAGTAATGATGTAGTTGTGGTCAACTGCTGGGCTGTGAGACAGTTTGAAGGAATTAACAGAGGCGACATTGTCACCCTGATGTATGTACATTGTCTTCAAACTCTTTAACTAAACTTAGTGCCTGTCACTTGTTCAGTTAACTGTTACAAAGTAGAGTTTTCTACTGGGACATTTTCCTTTAATCTGCCTGGCCTAGGTGTGTTTATAGGATTTGTAATTAGACTAGTTTTCACTAGCAATGGTAGTTAGAGTCATAGTCGGAGTCATAACAGAGCTTACAACATAGTGAGAATCAAACATTGGAGCAGAGTCAAGCACGATGGAATTGGAATCAGAAGAATCAGAATGTTTCCATTTCTTTTGATGCTGTGAAAACTAGGTTGTTGGTATTGAAAGCAGAAGCCGACACACAAACCAATCAGAAGGCCCGGAATCAAACATGTGACTTGCTCCCAATCCAACAATCTATTTTTCACTAGGTCGTAAGCGATGGGGTCATAATCGGAATGGGTGTTCTGCTTCCAACTCTGTCGGTTTGATTTTCACCAGATCATATCATTCCACACTTCTGATTACGACTCTAACTATGACTCCATCGCCAGTGAAAATCAGCGTTAAGAGGACAACTCTTGAAAGGGTCTGGCCCCCGTTTTAGATAGAGCAGGTGGGGCAGCTTTCTCATAATTAAAACACTACTCAATGGTGAACAAACCCTTCTGGTAAACATTTATTGCTCAAACCCAGACAATGAATTAGTTGCATTCCATCTCTCGCTTTTGCAAACTATAGTGAAAAATGATTTTTATACCACTGAAAAATGTATTATAATAACGGGTGGAGATTTTCATTGTCCATTAAACCCCCTTTAAGGGGGCAGCATGGCCGAGTGGTCAATGTGTCAGACTCGCAATCCAGCGATCCCGGGTTAGAGTCCCACTCTGACCACTACCTGGATTTGTTCAATGGTAGCCATGAGTTCAAATCCTCGGTCATGCTGGTTTGCCTCTGGCCATGCCAGTTGGGATTCTTAGCAATGTTATGTTCAATTTGAGTAATTTGTTTCACTTGTTTGCTCGGCCCGAGCTGGCTATTACCTTCTCATATGGAATGATTAAGACGTCTCTAAAATATAGAAAACTAAACTAAAATGACTATGAAAACGCCTTAAGAAATCGTTTGTACGCTTTACATATTTGAAGAGCATGGTATAATGGCTCATAACCCATGCAAACCCTAGGATTTCACGGTAACGATCATTTTCGGTACCATGTCATTATCATGATTCAGAAAAAACATAACCGAAAAACTGTTTGCCACAGACATCTTCAGCCTTGCTAACAAAAAATCATTTGATAAAGGTTTTTTTTCATTCTAATTCTCAACACGTAGAGCAATCGCACAGTATGTGCAGTGTAGTCTGGGACGGATTTAAGATGGCGCACACCTGGCTGATGTTGGGTAACCGAGGGGTGAACCAGCTACACTTGATGGTTTTTATCCCAGCAATCAGTTTGCATGCAGAGTGGCGTCCACTGCGAAGAGGAGGCAGTATGAAAGTTGACTCTGTGTAATTAAAAAAACATTCATTTTAAGTAATTTTGCAATGATTTTGAAACTGATACCTGGGTAAGGCAAGGTACATGCCACTGAGTACATGCAAGCTTGTTCATTCCATTTCCTTCTCCATCCTTAATTCTATGTTCATTTGCATCCAAATCAAGCATGAAATATTGTCACATTTTTCCGTTACCAATCATTCCCACCATCACATGGACGTGGAACGAAAAGAGTGTCACTGATGAAATTTGAAATCCTACAGTGTAGGTCTTGCCCATGATAGCTAAGCCAATGAAAACTCTTGAATTTCATTATTTTAATAAAATTGTTTATTTGTATCTGTTATAAAGTGATCCAACAGATCCTGGTGGTGTTCTTATAAAACGAGTCATAGCTCTTGCAGGTGACCATGTCAAGTGAGTTAACAAAAGATGTTGACATTTACTCTCACAGTGCCTCTCTCCACCCAGGTGTATAAACAAGACATAAGACATAAACAAGTAGTCTATACAAGAGTAAAAATGCTGTTTACTGTTTTCAAATATCTCTTTTCGTTCCAGAGATATGCAAGTTTTTTAAATATGCAAATTAGCCAAGTGATGACGTCATACACTCAACCACATTTTGATCAAATATGATAAACAGGGATATCTCAATCAATTTGTATAATAAATGTTTGAATTTTTACAGCAAGATTCTACTAGAGGTGCTCTGCAATATGAGCTTAACAATTTTGTTACCATGGCAACATACTAGGTTCCAGACCTCCACAATATTAAAGACTTTTCTGACCACTTTTAGGGTTCTACTGTATATTGATATTTGCCAATGGTACGTGCCTCATCTGCATAATCCAGCAAGCATATAAACACATTAGGTTGAGTTCATAGCCTTGTTTAATTTTTTCCAAGCTTAAAATCACTAAAACATTGATATCAGGCTAGAGAGGACTGGAAAAGAGTGGGTTGCCATGGGAACAGAAATTGTTATAGCTGTAGATGTGTTGTATTTAGAACCATTAGGCTACCAAGTTTCAATGGTTTCTGCTGCAAATTGACCGAGATAGCGCTATTTATATACTTCATGTAATATTTGGTTGAGTGTATGACGTCATCAGTTATCTCATTTGCATATTTTACTCATATTTCAAACTTAAATATCTCCTGAACCAATGCAGATATTTGTAAACGGTAAATGGCGTTTTTAATCTTTCTTGGAGTTCTATGTGATTAACGAAAAAAATCAAGGGGTAAAAATTTGATCATAGTGGCACTTTAAGGCTGGGGGTAACCCTGCAGACGACTCCAATCCACCGAGGAGTAGAAACACTCCTAGTCAGTTGATGCTACAGAAACCGGGATAAGCTCCTGCCTTATGGGCCACTTTGCTCATATGCAAGCTTTATATTTTTTACCTTTAACGATGTCACACAAGCTGCTTGGAGGTGAATAGTATTTTGTTAATCACCCCCAAGTAAACCAATCAGAATGTACAAAAAAGCACTGTTTGTGTGGTACATAAATTTTGAAAAAAAAAGTTAAAACTGATCCATTCAAACCCTTAAGAATCATCCATCCTAGTTCCTGCCAGCAGCATTCCTGATATTTAAGGCCAATAAATCTTCTCAAATGATTTATAGCAGTTCAGTAATCTGATTTATTGTTTTCCAAGCTCATATAGTCCATAGAAACTGCAGAAATTGTGCACTCATTGGCTAATTTTCATTGTCAATAAGCAGACAGACACATGAATGTATAATTTATGCGATGCTTCAACGAGCAAGAGTGGACAATTTAACAATTTGTTATCATAAAAAACAAATTGACATCAGTTTTTTTTCATGCGTCTGTCCTGTAATTGACAATGAATTTCGTCATAACATTATCAAAGTAGCCTCATGGATCCATAGCTACTTTGACAATGTAGTGACGAAATTCATGATCAATAACAGGACAGGACAGACGCATGAAAACCTCGTGGATGAGTGATAACCCTTGTAATGCAATACAGCTCATGAGTAAAGGTCAGAGTCCTGTTATCAGAACGTGAGCTTGGGCTACCTGTGATCAAAAGATACAAGTAGCCGCCAGTGTTGAAACTACAGTAGTAAGGCAAATACGAGACTTGACTTACAGTCTTGAATGCATGTAAAGTAGTTGGATATTTGTTTTCCTTTTATAGAAGTTTAAACTACAAGAAGAAGATTGTGAAAATTCCACCGGGCCACTGCTGGGTTGAGGGAGACAATCATTCTCACAGCCATGACAGTAATGCCTTTGGGCCGGTGAGTTGTTATCATCAGCAGTATGCACTACTGTCCTTCACTACTCACTGTGCACAAAAACTTGCACAATAACGGGTTAACCCTTAAAAAGAATTCTGCCTTCACTACATGAGAGGTAAAGGCCTAATACTTTCACCTCCAGCCCATCCCATTTTCCCAGGCAGTGCACTTTTTCCGTGTTTACATATCCTCATCTAAACACATCTTTCTGTATATAAACCACACACAACCCACAATTCGATCCGGCGAAGGGCTAACGCTCGAAACCTCAGCTTTCGAATCTCTACGGTGGCCAATTCACATTAGGAGAATTCGAGACAGTTATGCAAACCCTCGACTACGTCTCGGGTTTGCATAACTTTCGAGAATTCTCCCAATCCTACGAGTGTTTAGACGAGGCTATGTAAACACGGAAAAAGGGTTCTATTACTTTTATAAAATAATTCTCAAAAATACGCGCGAATTTAAAACGTCGCAACCGTGTTTACATACTCTCGTCTAAACACACCTATCGACCAATGAGAGCGCGCGTAGTAACTCAATTATTTCATAAAGAAGAATAGACCACCTCCAGGTTGCTGTTTACCACTTTTACAGAACGAGTCCTGGGGCGGATCTAGGGAGGGGGTAAGGTAACAAAAATGAGACATTATAACACACGGACTTGACCTCGGAATGCCGGAGATCCCATTTCCGAGGACATCAATTATAAGAATTTTCTGGGGTAGGATGCCCCTCTACCCCCCTCCGGCATACAGGGACCACCTTCGCCGGTCAACCTTGTTTCCCAGGCCAGGGAAGAGGTCCTGGGAACGAGGTTCGCCGGTTCGTATCTCGAACCCCTTTCTCTAAAAATCCTGTATCTGCCCCAGGAGTCCTCGTGCAAGGCGTTTCATATGAAACAGAGGCAAAACTGAACTCGGAAATGGCCTACCGTCCGCTACATAAACTGAAAAACGCATTGACTACCTCATCGCCCTTCACATTATCTCTTCTATTTTTATCAGGTTGCCATTGGCTTGATCAAAGGGAAAGCTACTCACATTGTGTGGCCACCCAAGAGATGGCAGCGATTAGAAAATTTCACATCCGAGGGCAGACTTTCCTTTGAAGAAAACATTCCTTTATCGGAGTCTGGAAATGTTACGGACACTATGAACTACACCGATACTGAAACACAAACTGAAATAAGTAGCACATGTAGATGTTATGTTGATCGTGATCCGAGCTCTGTTCCAGACTTCATGTATGGCCCAACGAGCTGACCTGACACTTCAGTCTATTTTAGAACTGGAGTTTCATGTAAAATTAAATGCCTCGTGCTGGCCACGTTTTCTTACATTGATATGTTGCCTTTCTGTCAAATCTCCTACGCAGAATTTTTTTTTTTTTTTCACTATAAATCCAAGAATCAGTCAACAGCTTGGGTGAAAAGCGACGAGGTTTCGCGCAAATCTTCTCTTCCACAGACCGAGACACTTGGTTGTGTATATAACAGTGTTTCCCTTATGGCAAAACTGGGAAACATTGGGAAAACGCGCGCGTTACGCATAGATTACGGAAATAGTACTAAAAATTATAATGGAGATCGCGACAAAGAAAACCCAACACAACTTTCATGGCTTCAAAACATAACTTCAAGACGTATTTTGGTATTGTTTGAAGCAATGTCATCAAAAGAGTGTTCAACTTTCGATTCATTTACTATTTTGATGCAAAAATTATAATTTCAAATGTCCCTTACACCATAGTTTTAAGTAAGGCATTGGTATTAGCTTTTTCATATCACATCTGGTTATACTGCACGATTCATATGTACAGATCTTCGATTTTTTTGGTTTACCGTTTCCATGGAATTGTCGATTGCCTTAAAAAAATAAATTACACCTAACATTCATTTCCAATCACGGGTGTAATTTTCATATCGATCCAAGTAAGTAAAGACTGTTAAAAAGCTGAGCTTAACCTGGTAATTCCCTTGAAATTGTTCTACTATCAAACGTTTTTTGAAACTTGGCATAGTTAACATTGATGATATGACCATTAAAAAAATGCAGTAAAAAAATGGGGTCACCGTGCATCTTCACGCGTCAGCAGGCTCTTAAAATGGCGTATTTTTACTGGTTGCGCGTTAAAAATTCGAATCATCTTTATACAGAATTAAGTCTTGAGTACTTGAAAGATACAAAATTTTATCTTGAAAGTAAAGCTTCTTTTATTCACGTAAGTTGTGTTGTTTCATTTAAGCCGTTTTTGATTGCCTGGTTGCGGGAATATTGCACTTTTTCGGACAGTTCCGTGGTTAGCTTCAAGTCCTCGCCTTAGCCAAAATACACCCAGTATGGAACTATTTTGCAAAAAGAAATCATGTTCTACTATCAAACTTTTTTCCTTCTTCAAATGTTCTTTATTAGACTGATCTTAGCAAATACCAAAACAAGAACAAAAAAGAATCGGGGGTCACTGTGCTCCTTTAATAGAAAAGGAGCATTTATTTCGCTATCGAGCTTAGGGAAATCTCTTAGGTTTTTTACGAGCTTGCGCTCATGTGCGCTCGCTAATGACCAATCTCGTTCCCAGAGTCTTCGTTCCCCTTGACCAGCGATCGGAAAACGAGAGCTCTGGGAGCAGCCATTTTGAATGACAAAGGAAATAACCGAATTCTGCCCATCCAGTTTCACTGCGCAGTCTGCATCTATGGCGCATGCCTGAAATAGTTGCTCCCAGAGCTCTCGTTTTCCGAACGCTTGTCAAGGGGAACGAAGACTCTGGGAACGAGATTGGCTAATTCGCTACTTGCACATACCCATAATCCTTTGCGTTGTTGGGGGGTAACCATTAGAATAAATGTATGGTATCATGACAAAAAATTAGTTCGGTGAGCTCGCAAAACCAGCTACTAATGCTTAAAAATGCACCAGAATTTACTAAAATCATGACAGGAGAAATTTGTACCAGTTTATAACTAAATGTAGAGAATTTTTTTTTGTCCATACATCGTCTTGTAATTTTACAGACGATGTATGGACAAAAAAAAATTCTCTACATTTAGTTATAAAGTACAGAAGTACAAATTTCTCCTATCATGATTTTGGTAAATTCTGGTGCATTTTTAAGCATTAGTAGCTGGTTTTCCGAGCTCACCGAACTAACTTTTTGTCATGATACCATACATTTCTTCTACTGGTTACCCCCCAACAACGCAAGGGATTATGGGTCATGTGCAAGTAGCGAATGACGCGAAAATCGTGCGCAGTTGGGATGCGCAATGAAATACCAAGGAATTACCCCAACAGCTCCCTAACTAATACCCTCGCGACAACTGCCAGTTTATAAACGACAGGAACAGTCATACAAACCTCATTTTTATTGTTAAAGGTCATGATACAGGATTTATTTATCGTACGTCTTGGTATCTGTTTCTATTTGTTTTCTGTTTTATTGACATATTTCGATCGCGCCATGTGTCTATCTACTGCAGTGAGCATTAAAAAAATCAAAATATCGCACCCACGAGACAGCTGCATTATTACAACCACCTCTCTACAACGGCCATTTTCCTGACCTCGTAGAGAGGTTCGACCGTACTACGATCTGGCGGGAGCCTTTCCGGAACCCGTTGAAATTACAAATTTTGCTGGAAAGAAGGGTGAACCTGCAATCATTAGTGATCACCTGTTCTAATTTACTTAAACTTTGAGCCAAGTTAACAAAAAAACAAAACAAAGAGAAAACATAACGTTTCTTGGACGCTTCAACGTGGCGTGACCTTTACATATATTTTGTCCTTTGGCCTCATCAGTACCACGGCTTGATGTTCCAGAGTAGCTACGGTTTCTGGAGCGCGTTCAAACTTGAATTGCTGCATGATTTTCAACAGGCCTATCTTAATCTCCAACAGAGCGAAGCGCATGCCAATGCACTGCCGAGGGCCTGTTCCAAACGGGAGAAAGGAATACGGATCTCGCTTCTCCTTAGCCTCAGAAGAGAAATTCTCCGGGTTGAACTCGAGTGGGTTGCCCCAGACTTTAGGGTCTCGGTGGAGAACATACGTAGGGATGTTGACATCAACTCCCTTGGGAAACCGGACGCCCTTGAAAACAGCTTCTTCCTCGCAGCCACGGAGGAGGAGGAAGGCAGGAGCAGAGAGACGTAGGACCTCGCACACGACTTGATCCAGGTACCCGATGCTTTGCACGTAGTCGTACAGCGGAGTGTCACCGCGGGCTTCATCTGCTTTGTCGATCTCCTCGATGAGCTTGTCCTGAACGTCTGGATGAGTGGCCAGGAAATACGCCGTGCTCGACAAAGTGGTGCCTGTGGTCTCAAACCCGGCCAACAGGAAGGTGATGGATTGAGCCATGATTTCATCATCGTTTAACTTGCTGACTCCATTGACAGTGACCTCGTGGGCTTCCAACATCAACTGCAACAAATCTCTTTTGTTCGAAGAATCCTGTTGCACTTTCTGTTGAAGCATGTTCCTTGCTAAGGCGACGAAGAAATCTGTGCCCGGCAAGAGGTTGACAAAGCGGCTCAGGTATGTCCAGAACGGCACCAACGAGAACGCGCGAATATACAGCGGAATTTGGAAAGCGTTCCTGGCTCTCTCTTCGAATGTTTTATCAGGATTCAATTGAATGTCGGTGTCAAACCCAAAGGCTGCCTTCATGATGACTTCTAACGCAAAAAGACTAAAGAGACGGATAGCATCCACTGATTCACCTTCATATTAAACAAAAGGAAAAACGAAATAAATAAAAGCAAGATGACCTGGTGTTGATGTCTAAAGAAGGATTAGAGGTTGAGCGAAATGCAATTAGGAGGCCTTTGTTTGTTTAGACCATGTTCCAATCAGTTGATTTTTGTTTATGCTCTTTGGACCAAGTGCGTTGTTTTCTGTTGATACTAAAAACGTTTCAGTGACCTTAATTTATATTTCGCGAAACCAAAAATAAAAACAATTCACATATAGTATCCTGACAGAAGAAAACTCTGTACTGTTTTTACCATCACACTCCCAGCACCTTTGTGGAAGATTATTTTGAAAATGTTTTAGCATATCTTTGCAAATTATAACAAATGCAGACAATTTGAATAGTCGAAAATTACAACAGCACAGGGATTTTTAGGCCATAATCCTAGTAGTTTTAAATTTCTTTGGTTTAGAGGTATTACTCTTTCGCAACATGACCCTCCGCTTTGATTACAAACTTGTAAATAAACGGAAATAAATTATCATCCTAAGTGGGTATGCTTACCCGTTTCAGAGGACGTTTTCATTTTCCCGGACAGCTTTTCTGACGCTTCGTCGATTATCGGCACAATCTGCTTTAGCTTCGCTGCAGTAAACGTCGGAGTGAGAGTATTTCGAATGCGTTTCCATGTCTCGTCCCGCGATACAAAGAGTCCCGAACTGAGAGGAGGGTTTGGTTTAATAAAAGGCGGTCGATTTGGGAACTTCCAAAATTCCTTGACCATGATCTGCTTGATTATTTCGGGGTCCGAGACCACGATCACTGGGGTTCGACCGAAACACATCTTATGGACTCGGCCATACTTGTAGAAGTAGTTCAGGAACATCTTGTGCATGCCGCCATATTTGAACACATCGGGAAGGCTACCGACCCATGGCCAAGGTTTTGGACCAGGGAGCGGACAATCTCCAAGGATCGAGTTGTAACGCTGCAGACCTTGCCAGTAAATAAAGACTAGTATTCCAAGGACTAAGGCTAACCACGTATACACGTTGGAACTGAGCAAGAACTCTGCCACGGACTCCATCTTTGCGTGCAAAGAGAACTGATGGCTTGATGCCGTTGGGAAAGATTACCTGCTTATATAAACAATACTTCCGAAATGACGTACGTGACTAGCCATTGTGGAAAGAGATACTCGTCATTATTACACTGCGTTTTGTTATCTTATGGGAATTTTGTTGATTTCAAACTGCATGTAAGTTCAATGAAATAACCGTTAATTAGAAGAAGGACCTAGAGGTTTCTATGATAATGTAAGGGAGAAATTGAGAGACCTTGAAAAGATTTTAAGGCTTGTCACGTACAAGACTGCGTGACATGTGCGTTGGAGGTCACACGTTGTCGCTTCCGGTCCACGTTGCCGTATCCACGTCTCTGTTTCCACGTTGAAATGCGATTGATATCCTCAAGCAATAGCAACGCAAATTAAACCACGTATACACGTTGGAGCTCAGAGCGTACTGTAGAAGCACTCTATGTTGGCGTGTAAGTGTGAACCGTTGGGTTTATTACCAAGTTGGGAAAGATCGAGTGCTTTCACGAATGATATTTTGTGATATTTGCGCGACAAATTATGCGTAACAACTTGTAATAGCACGTACGTGCAACCATCTGCGTTTCGGGTTGATTGGAACTTTTGCCTATATTAAACTATGGGAAACACGAGAAGGGGCTAGTATGCGATGTTTTAAGGTTCTGGCGTGTCAGCAGAGGAGTTTCTCTTGGATTGTCATGCACAAGATTGTGTGACAGGTGCTAGATCGTCTGGTCCAGGTTGTTTTCTCGCGTTGTCATTTTCACTCTCGGAAGTATCTATATATGTTTATTAAATTCTTCATTTCAATTATACATTTTGTTGCATTCTTATGAAGGGTAGCATGTGTAGCAGGCTAGACTGCGAGCAGTCTCTCTTTTGCTAGAAAATCCGTTGGGAAGAACGCAAAACAAGTGAGCGTACGAGCGTGACTGTGAGCGTGACTTGCGAGCGGCGAGCGGTGAAGGCGCCAGCCGTGAGTAGCATCGCATTTTAAGTTCGCACGCTCAAGACCGCTCACTTCTGTTGCGTTCTTTCCCACTGATTTTCGAGCAAAACAGAAACCGTTCGCAGTCTAGAAGCAAGCGGGATTCCGCGAGTTTTGTTTTCCCCTTCCCTTTGGCGGCGGAGCAAAGAGCCGAGGTCTGAGATGACCTCGAGAGAAAGCTGCAGCATGAAATAGGCATTTCATTGAACAACTTTCTTGTGGGCCATCAATCATTTCCAAGCTCAGCCTCTTCCAAGATTTAAATAGTAAATTGGGCCGGCAGCGCGAAAAAAACGGTAAAGCAAAAAAAAAAAAAAACACATATATTGGCTTAGTGGTGTATACAGTGTATACAGTCGTTAAGTGGAAAGGTTTTGTCTGTTTTTGCTGTTCTAAATCACTCTGTACAGAAAAATTGGAATGCAGATTGCCCTATCTAGTTGACGTTTTTGGCCTATCCGGAAGTTTCTATATAATACAAACTGGTGTCAACATAATAATGTATCTTCCTCTTTGTAAAGATTTGACCTACCTAATAGGGTAAGAAAGCTTGTTTTTTATGCCCTGAAGTTTATTTCATAACCATATAAAAAGTTGTGAAAGATGAGACGATTGATCAGTTTGCAAGCGTGGGACAAAGAAAAATTGAATAAAAAGTTATTAAGCAACTGCAGCTGTAATAAAATGTTTAAAACTGCATCAGAAAATGCTGAGATATCATTATAGGTATTAATTAGCATATTTATCTAATCTCAACGTGGACACAGCAACCTGGAAACAGCAACGAGGACCAGAATGATAATGGGCTACGCACACTTGTCACGCAATTAATTCAGTTCGTGCGAGTTAACTCTCTAAAGCGTGAAGTTTAATACTAACCAGAAATAATTGGAATCGTTATTTGAAGGGAATTTCAGTTAGAATTCTACTAAAACAATTAGATTATGTGCTCGAGATTTCTATGAGGCGATAGTTGATTCGGTCTTCAGCCTCATCAACTATCACCTCATAGAAATCTCGAGCTCATAATCCAATTGTTAAATAGGGAAGCAAACGTCAACTGTAATTAAGGATTTTTGATGGGAGTTGTCGGAATGTCATGTTCAAAACAATATAGAATTTTCTTGTAATGTTTGTTTGATCAATAAAGGCCATTAGTTTTACGAAATCGTTGCGCCCATACACCTTATTCCAAAATGGCGGCTTGTACTAAAAGCCGGAACGCCGGAATACTAAAACCCGGAACACAAAATTACTAAAACCCGGAACGCATGAAAAATAAATAATTTAAAAAATAAATAAGTTAATTAATCAATTAAAGCCTGTATTCTAAAAACCATAACATACAAACAGGAAAATTGTGATAACGCAAGGGGTGACAGACCGCACATTCCCGACCGGCGTGAAAATCCTGAAACTTAATAAGCTATAGAATACAATGAAATTACATATAAAAGGTAAAGAACTACAATAAAAACTACAAATCAAATGCACGCTTAAAAAGATGAGTCTTAAGATTAGTCTTAAAAACTGTTTCAGATGATGAAAGCCTGATCTGGAATGATAATTTATTCCAGAGCCTTGGTGCCGCCACGGAAAAAGCCCTTTCACCATATGTTTTAAGATTCGCTCTAGGCTCATCAAGCAACCTGTTGGTTGAAGATATTAGCGTGCGACGAGAGTCATTATACTTCAATAGATCTTTATGTAATCAGGGGCCAGTCCATTCAGAGCTTTATAGGTAAGTAGTAATATTTTAAAAATTATCCTATAATGAACTGGTAGCCAATGTAAATTCCTTAATATAAAAAAAAACGTGTTTTTATATCAAGGATCGATTGTTCCTTGAATCTGTTGCCTTTGTATATAACTGTGTCTAGGAACACAGTCTCAGAGTCAGAGACATCGGCCGTGAATTTGATAGTTGGGTGATGTAAATTTGCTTGTTCGATGAAAGCTTCAATGTCGGGTTTACTTATCTCCCACAATGAAAAGATGTCAATATATCGTTTCCAAACTGTAGGTTTAAAGACGCTTTTGCTTAGGATTTCGGTTTCAAAAGTTGCCATGAATATGTTGGCAAAGGAAACAGCCATTTTGGTTCCCATAGCTGTCCCATGAATTTGTAGACAGTGCTTTCCATTGAATTGGAAAGAATTTTCTTTTAGAATTAGTCTAAGCATTTCTCGGAGGTAGTGTGTCGGTACGGGAGGGTTTTCTTTATAAAAACTTTCGTATGCTTTGCATACTGTGTCAATCCCCTCGTTTTGTGGTATATTTGTGAAGAGACTTGTAACGTCCATCGATACAAGGAATGTCCGGTTTTTAACCTTTGTGCTTTCCCAACATCCGAGTTTTTTTTTTAATTATATATTTTTCATGCGTTCCGGGTTTTAGTAATTTTGTGTTCCGGGTTTTAGTATTCCGGCGTTCCGGCATTCCGGCATTCCGGCGTTCCGGCTTTTAGTACAAGCCCAAAATGGCCACTATTTTAGTGTTCTATTGTTTGCCTTCAAATTAGCCCTTGTTGCCTCGTTCTTAAACTCGAAATTCAAAAGAATATTTTCCCTTGGACGAGGCAACAAGGGCTAATTTGCAAGCAAACAAAAGAACACTAAAATGGCAGCCATTTTGGAAGGTGTATTGGCCTCTTGGGAGTAACACATGTTTCTTTAGCAATTTATGTCAAACCTGTCAGAATTGCAGTCTTGCAAAATATACGGAAAACATAGCACCTGGTCTAAAGATCATAAGACGAAAACAAAATTCCTAGGACATGGTATTAGAAAATAAGGGTCTCCACATTACATCACTCGAAACCATTTTATTTTGGCTGACAATTAACGTTTTGTACTGATGAGCTGATTGGAAAACCCTATTATCCAATGCCCGAGGGTTGTCCCGTAATTTTCAGGCGTTTTGGTCACCGTCGGTCCAATATATTTTTTCTCATGAGACAAAGGAGAAGCGAGATCCGTATTCCTTTCTCCCGTTTGGAACAGGCCCTCGGCAGTGCATTGGTATACGCTTCGCTCTGTTGGAGATCAAGCTAGGCCTGTTGAAAATCATGCAGCAATTCAAGTTTGAACGCGCTCCAGAAACCGTAGCTACACTGGAACATCGAGCCGTGGTATTGATGACGCCAAAAGAGAAAATACATGTGAAGGTCAGGCCACGTTGAAGCAACCAAGGAACGTTATGTTAATAAAACGAGAGGTTTTGTATAAAATTCCCATTGTGGAGAGTGGATGTATGCACCTTCCGCTGGGACAAAAAAAGTTGACGTTGTGAAGAGGTTAGCTAATGGTTTTACTGGACTATATATACATGGATTGACTATATAGCAGGATTCCGTTTCATTAAAAACCCCGGAATCAAAGTTCCAAGTTCCCTCTGTTCATTTCAACAAGTGCTCTTGAATTTAAACCGTGAAAAGTGGGGAATAGGGGGAAATGGGAGGGATAGGAGAAACTCGATCTCATTCTAATCGCGCTGCGCGCTCTGTTACCCTTTTGTCGCCTGCAAAGGCCTAAGAAGGAGCTAGTATCGCCAGTGTGTCGTTTAATATCTTTCTCCGTACCATGGACCTCCACGGGGAACCCAATTCTGAATTCTGTATGTATAATGACTGTAACGGCTTTGATGTTAGATAGAAAAACTAGAGACTTTCTACGGGACAGTCACGTCACTTCTAAATATGTCTAAATAAAGAAATAAATGTAAAAATGAACTTTGCTTGCCTCAACGTAGGGTTGTCTTTGTCTCTTTTGTGTAGTTTTGGCGCAAACTGAGTTCCAATTTGTAAGTAACATAGTCTATGAATTTTTAAGCGTTCATTGCGTAATATCAAAGAAGCCATGAGACCCCCCGCCCTTTAAGCTTCTTCTTTAATAGCTATTCTTGCTTAGTTTCCGATTTTGTCATGACTTTTCTGGTGTTTCTCTAACCAACAAAATCTGTGATTTTAAGCTTTCGATCAATCTGAGAGTAACTTTGTCCATAACAAATGGGAATCAAAATGTCGTGACATATCCAGCAGCGTTACTTCATTGTGCGCCCTCTAATGTCATGCAGCTGGCCGGGGACCATCCCATAATAACTACTGACCTGTGCTGTGTAAACAGTTGCATAACACACACGCAAACATGGCCGATCTGCAACAGTTCTTCGACGGTAGTTCTTTAGTTACCTGGTTAGCTTTGATTACCGGAATATTCGTCTTTTTGTATTGGCAAGGTCTGTATCGATACAACGCAATCCTCGGAGGATCACCTCTGCCCGGCCCAAAACCATGGCCGTGGGTCGGCAACTTTGTCGACGTATTCAAATATGACGGGATACATAAGATGCTGTTGGAGTACTTCTACAAGTATGGCCGAGTCTACAAGATCTGTATAGGCAGAACGCCATCGATTGTTATCTGTGATCCCGAAATTGTCAAGCAGATTATGGTGAAAGAGTTCTCGAAGTTCCCAAATCGACCCCCGTTCGTGAAACCCAACCCGCCATTCGACTCTGGGCTCTTCATCGCGCGGGATGAGCCGTGGAAACGAATCCGCACGACACTGACTCCGACCTTCACCGCAGCCAAACTGAAACAGATTGTGCCACTCATTGAGAACGCTTCTGATGCATTGATGAGCAAAATGCAAAAATTCGCCGAAACAGGTAAGCTTATTGCTTTGTTGCAGCTGCGGCATATTTGATTACGGTTATGACGCAGGGATCTTGGGCGGCTTGGAGGCCACTGGGTCTTTCCTAGCAAGTTTCGCGTGAAGCCAGACACTACGGATACATTCGTATTTGGCTTAGCATGTCATCTAAGGTCATCTAATGTCGGCATCTTGAAAGAGATCAAATAAGACTTTTTTTAGTAGCATTGCTTCGACTTATAGCTTTTGTTTCTTTTTTTATTTTATTTTCTCTTTTCTTTTGTTTTACTTTCTTTCTTTACGCTACACGATAACGTCCTGCTGAGAAGTGTAGAACGTACATTTTGGTACAGAAGCCGATGACATTTGAGGTCGCATAATGGCAGCGAGAATAAATTAAATAAACAACTGAACACTTCCAAAGGCAATAAAAACAAGTTAAAATCTATCCTTAAATAAATGCCTAAAAACTGCGCGGCGTTTCAACGCTACACCAAAGTCCTATGCCGGGGAGGGGGGGGGGGGAAGGCTCCATTTAAAAAGGACGGGGTGGGGGGTGGTCGTACCTTTTAGGAGGTAAAAACTCGGTTTTCATACCTCAGGGCGTTCAGGGTATTGACAATCAAGTTTAGGAGTGGAATGTATTCGAAACAGCCCCTTCATGTGTATATTAATTCGTTCCTTGATTACTCGTTCGCTTCAGTTCGTTCCACCTCCATATCAAGTTGGTTTATGCACAGTTCACTTCACTCAAAATTCTCGTATTTCAGGTGAAAGCGTTGATGTCGCTAACCTCTTCAGTTTGTTTGCCTTGGACGTCATCATGCGTGCCGCGTTTGGCATGGAAACTAATCTCCAAACAAACCCCGATCCAGAGTTGGTGGACAAAGCCAGAAAAGTTTTCCAAACCCCCCTGTGGATCCGATTCTTTTCCATGTTTCCCTTCTGGGAATACTTCAGCAAGTATGTGAGCTTCCTTCAGAACGCGGACTACTTCGTTGGTCTTTCCAGGAGCATCCTTGCACAACGGCAGCAGCAGGGTCATTCAGGCAACAGGGATCTGGTGCAGCTGATGTTGGAGGCACACGAGGAAATTGTCCACGGCGTCCGTAAGCTGAGCATCGATGAAGTGACAGCTCAGTCCGTGACGTTTCTTGTCGCCGGTTTCGAGACGACTGGTAACACCCTATCTAGCACCGCATACTATTTGGCCACCTACCCGGAAGTGCAAGATCGTATCACCCAAGAGGTCGACGAAGCCCTTGATTCCAGTGGTAGTGAGTCCCTCTATGATGTTGTACAAAAGATGCCGTACCTGGATCAGGTCATCTCCGAGGTCCTACGCCTCTGCGGTCCCGCGTTCAGCCTCTTCCGTGGTTGCGAAGAAGAGACTGTCATCAAGGGTGTCCGGTTCCCCAAGGGGATTGATGTCAACA
This sequence comes from Micromussa lordhowensis, assembly GCA_964020085.1. Taxonomy (NCBI): domain Eukaryota; kingdom Metazoa; phylum Cnidaria; class Anthozoa; order Scleractinia; family Lobophylliidae; genus Micromussa; species Micromussa lordhowensis. The sequence continues at coordinate 3,166,231 of OZ026609.1, forward strand.
TCCCTCCCTATGTTCTACATCGGGACCCCGAAGTCTGGGACAACCCCCTCGAGTTCAACCCGGAGAATTTCTCCCCCGAGGCTAAGGAGAAGCGAGATCCGTATTCCTTTCTGCCGTTTGGAACAGGCCCACGCCAGTGCATCGGCATGCGCTTCGCGCTGCTGGAGATTAAGCTTGGTTTGCGGGAAATCTTGAGACGGTTCAAGTTTGAACGCGCTCCTGAAACCGTGGCTACACTGGAACACAGGGCGGTGGCACTGATGGCACCCAAAGACATCATTTACGTGAAGATAAAAGCTCGTTAACTTCTTACTGACAATCAACAAGCTACCTGTGGTCTTTGCCAGGCTTCCAAAGGAACTGTTTCTACGGAGTCTTTCTTTTGTAGAGGGAGCAAGTGGTGAGCCCTCGTGTTCTATGGCAGGGGACAGAGCTTATCGTTCTTGCAGCTTTTGCTATTCGTTATTAACCATTCTTATGCTCTTGTTATATCCTTCCATTGATTGTAATCACAGATCCTGGAAACAACCATTTTTAACCATTATTTGATATACATTTTATTGGCATAAAATAAAAGCATTTTATAATAGTCACGTAATCCTACTGACTGTATTTCGTCATCTGATAAAACATCAATCACTCAATCAGAACTGAGAACTGTAGTAACAGTTGAATTAGCCTCACTAACATCGTTTGAGAGTAAATATTATTTTGAATTATTAACCATAAAAAAGAAGTTGGTAAGGCTAATTTTACATGTAATACCTGTAAAATAATTTACAGGTAAAAGAATCGAATTTATAGTTGACAGCCATTTATGAAAACTGGTCTGCTGAGCTAATTATGACGCACGAAATTGAACCAGCGAGTGTCGGGAAAAATGGTTTTTGACAAAAATGGCCGTGTCACACGAGGGAAAACTGTCCCTGTAACATGACCCCGCCTTATGCCTCCGCAACATTAAGGAGGGATTTTACCTGAATTTAATTAAGGCGGGGGTACACATGAAAGCCGTATTTTGGCTGGGTAGTATGTTTTTTATGCAAATATCTCGTTGACGTTTCAAGCAATCAAGAATCTCTTTGCTCATTTCACATATCTATGTTTTGGGTTGTTTTGTAAATTTTTTGGTGATTTTTAGGTATATTTGGAGAGAAATAGTTTTTCTTAAAGGATTAGTAAAATTGATGGAAATAGGAAATTTTGAAGATTTGGTGTTGTTTTAAAATTAGAGTTTGAAATTAAAAATTGGTTCATACACTCCAAACAGTTGCCCAACAACCTGGGGTGCCATTGTGCGGTCAGGCAACTGTCTGGTGGTGTTCCATAACCCTTTTTTTTCCCTTTCAACCTCTCTTTAAACTTACCAAAATTTCACTTAAATTCACGTGTACCCCCGCCTTAAAGGCGGACAATTTCGAATATTCTTGACGTTTAAATCAAGTTTTTAATGCCAGATATATTCATCTGATATGGATACAGGTTAAAACGCGTGTTTTAAACATGTTTATTAAAAGGGAAAAAACGAAAAATAATTCAAGCAAAATGCTCCTCGTTCTCTGCTCCCCCCTACCCCCCTCATGGGGGTAGGGTTAACGGGAGCAGAGTCTCTGCAGAGTCCCACCCTCACCGGTCCACCCGCACGAGGAGCCTCCAACATCTCTTCGATGCAACTAACTTTAAGTAGGAGGTGAAAAGCTCTTTGCCTCCCTTTTGGGAGGCATTTCTTAGACTCGCACGAGGCATAGCCTCGTTTTGGCGCTAAGCTTGTTTTCATCCTATAACGCCATGCAATTGCTGTTTTCATTTGTTATCTTGACATACGTGTTAAACTTGTGATTTTCTTCACACCTATTAGCTTGACGGTAGCTACAGCTTGAATGACCTTAAAAACTTCCTCTTAAGTGAAATTTTAGGAAGTTTAAAGAGGGATGAAAAGGAAAAAAGAAAGGTTATGGAATACCACTAGACAATTGACCGCCCCCAAAATGGCACCCCAGGTTGGTGGACAACTGTTTGGTGTGCATCTACCAATTTTCAACTTCAAATTCTAATTTTAAAACAACACCAAATCTTCCAAATTTCCTATTTCCATAAATTTAACTAATCCTTTGAGAAAAACTTTCTATCTACTACCTCCAAAATACCAAAAATATACCAAAAAAACACCAAAAAAACTTACAAAACAGCCCAGAACATAGATAAGTGGATTGAGCGGAGAGAGTCTTGACCGCTTGAAACGTGAACGAGATATTTGCGTCAAAACGGCTCAGTATAATACCCAGCCAAAATACGGCCTTCAGGTAGAACCCCGCCTTAACATGCCCCCTTTGGATTGGTTGCCAAAGAATTGTCATGGTAAAAGCAGCAGGTCCTCCAACTGTACCTTTTTTTTAGTTAGAGATCGACCAGTGGATATCTTTGAGAATGAAACCATCTCATCCCGTTGAACTCGTGAAAATGTTGGTCATGAATCTAGCCAATGAAATCATGTGTCTCGATGATACAGTGTCACCTTATTCCCGGCGTGTGCCGAGGCCCCGCCGGCTAATAAGGACGGGTGACTCTGGAGACGAATGCCTAAAAGCGCTCGACGCCCGCACGGAAACACCCTAGATTTACTACTGAGAGCTAGTGAGCACTAATACGGTTTTACTTCTCGTTTCCTTTCTTTACATTACATTGACTAATCTGAGAGGCAAAACCGTTAGTACTCGTACTGTACATGTAATTTAACACAGCATTGCACAATCTGATGATCCGTTTCTGACGTTATCTGTGCCACCTGGCACGCGTCACAGTACTATATCAGGAGTTCGTGACTTCTGGCTGAGCCGCAGGCTAGTGCCATCGCGCATTGACGTGCGCTTAACGGTTGCCAAGTAGCGTGTAGTCGATATACGGTAGGCGCCTTTGCTTATCGTAGAATATCAAGTTGAGAAACTGGAAAACTTCTGTATCAGGGTGTTGAAAAGGTCAAGCAAAAGTCAATATCAGAAAAAAACTCTGTTTCTTGTGAGTTTATTTACAACGTTTATAGTATAAGCATTCTTGTTATATAAAATTTACTGCTCTCAAGTTTGCGTTATAACAGGCTCCGGATGGGAAGATCGAGACAATGCCCTTTCAATTAAGCTGTACAGTATTTGCAAGTATAATGTAGTTCTAAGGACCGAACGTGACAAGTCATACAAGACGTGTAAATATACACTGATTATAGACAAGTAGTTCAAACAAACGTCAATATAACAGAGTGATTATGCATAGTTAATGTATATGGAGTTTCGTACGATTTACTAATTGATGCGCAAATTATCTCAATTAATTAGTCCTTGCAATGGAACTCATTTGAACTTCTTTGAATAAAAGGTACTTAAAACGTCCAACTGTAATAATAAATTTGTGTTTTTTACATGATTTCGATATGTTTGTTCACGAGTGTCACGTTCGACTTAACAAGCTTGTTTATCATGCCTCACAGGTTTCGTTCTTTTGCATCAAAATATACGAGTTGCTTCCATTCCCTTTCCAGGGACCTTGAATCCCGTCGACAAGCCTTTTTCATCAAAGGAAAAAAAGTGAAAATCCTGGTAGCTTCCTAGCCTCTCAATCAAACACGAAGCGAAGGGAGAGGCAAAGCGGGCTTGAAAAATGAATTTGTCCTCGATGTAAAATACGTGAAAGGCGGGACTAGTTCCATCGAAATAGTGCACCGCAAGTGCGTCGTGTTTAACTGTAAGTTGTACCGATTTCGTGGTGATCTCTGAAGTAAGGGCATCAGTAATATTTAAGGTATAGTTTCCTATATAAGGCTTCGGGTCAACTGGAAAACTGGAGGAGCCCTCTAGGGCAAGAAGGGTTTGATTTAAAACTGGAAGAAGAATCTTGTAAATTTCGTGAGTCATCCTCGACGCCGCTGGACCAGAACCTATGCCTTTCAAGAAAGACGTAGAGCTTATGAGCAGATTCATGCCAAGCTCAAGCTCGGGCACTACCGAGATGAAACCGGCGTAAGAATCAATGACTCCACCTTTTCCTCGAACAAGAAAATGCTCAAGTTGTTCCATCTCCCAGGGGGCTCCCCACACGGTAATACCATCGGGAGCAACATTCCCAGGGGACATCATTTCCCAGAGTGTCGACGACCGGAAGAGAGTTTGTTTGGAAGGTTGCGTAAACATTTTGCCCAACTTCGTCATGTCCTCGAGTGTGGAATACATCTGCCCTGCAGGTGCGACCCAATAGATAATCATGAATGGCATTCTTGACCCGTTTTCAGTATGCGGAAAAGCCATGTTTCGTTGCACATCCTTTGTGATTTCAAACCCGGTGTTTGTCATGTTCAAGGGTTTCAAGATCCTCTCACGCACCCAGCTCTCATATGTTTCATTCCGCAGTAAGTTCTCCGTTAGCAGCCTGCCCAGCAAAGCGTAACCAAGGTTACTGTAAGACGGCATTGTCCCTGGAGCCATCACCAAGCTGCGATTCTTCAGTTGCTGTAACTGATCTGCCGAGGTGATATTCTCGCAGATGTAAAAGCATGGTGCCTCTCTGGGCAGGCCTGACATTTGATTCGCAATTTGCCTGATAGTTATATTTTCCTTGGTGTATGGATTTTGAATGCAAAATTCAGGCGCATATTTACTTAGTGGATCATCCAGGGACTCTATTAAACCGTCTTCGTAGAACTTGTATACCATAAGCACCACGAAAACCTTGGTGATGCTGCCAATTCGATAAACGGTTTGGTCGTCCGGTTTATCTTCACCCCTGTAGTTCTTACTTCCATAATGACGATTCTTCAAAAGTGTGCGATTTTGATAGAAGACGTTTACTGAAATAGCGGGAAGCTGTGCGTTCGGGTCGACAACAGAGTCGAGGTAACCACTTATTTTCTTCAACGCGTTGGACAACCGTTCAGGAATGGGTTCGACGATACGAGGAAGTCTTGCGGGTTGCCGTGGACAGGGTCGGCCAAATTGCTCCGAGTTTGTTCCAGTGGCCTCTTCTCTTGGGCTATTTTTCCCATTGCACAACGAAGCGTTTTGTTCGTCATCCTTCAAGATCTGCCAAACGAATAAGCCTGTCATGACGATAGCCACAACGCACGCTATCGCTGCGACGACTTTCCATTTCCTCGATGCTTGAGTGTATTTGAATTGCAGCGATTCCATCACCAGATTTTCAACACTGGCCATTGCGAAAGAAAAGAGTACTCTTGTACCCCGGCTAACGTGACAGCAGTATACTTGTCGCTACGGTGACTTGCAGATCTAACTGTTCAGATTATGTTATGTTGTGGTTCGATACCGCGAGATTGTTGTCGTCGATGATGCGTCGTTAATTAAGACTAACCAGGCGAATACGTTCAAGGGTTGTATAAGGATCGTGCGACAACAATACAACAATAACACCTGTGTCTCTCTTGTCACGTTCTTAGATGGAAATTCGAGAAATATGCATAACAAAGAAATGTCAACTGCAACTTGTTTCTTGGGCATTAAACACTTAATTACTGAGAATGAAGATGCTCATTTTAATCTAATGAGGACTCTTTTGTGTAAATTATCTTGGCTAAAGTTCATCTAACATGTTTTTTCCCCCTGTGTATAACGTCGTTTGCAGACCTCTTCAATCAACACGTTTTATACGCAGGGCATAATGACATAGTACTCAGTAATCGCTATTTGAATATGGTGTTTATTTTATGTTTTAAGTACACAAAAAATTTGAATAAACATGCCAAGATATTGAAAGTATTGCAGCTATATTTTGATATCATTTGCATCCATTCTGCTAGGGTGACAGCAAGGAAACGGAAAGATAAAGTCACGGAACCCTTAAGCTTTTTAGCAAATTTTCGATTTGTCAGGAAGACCTTAATGCCCAGTTTCTAAGAATGCCAAATTTATTTGCAAAATGCATTGAGCGCATTTCTCTTGCGAAATATCACCTTAGAAAACTAAGAGGCTTACTTCTAAATAAATGAAATGTTTCGCATGTTAATTTGGGGCCACGAAAACGGATCTGCACTGTTGAAGACCATTCCGCACAGAAAGAAAAACAAGTAAAGAAATTATGTTCGAGCAGAAATGGTGTAACAGCGTAACGGAGTCCTCAATCTTTAGTTTCTGACTGATCTATTTTACAAATTTAATTAAGAACATCGCTCTCGCGAAATCAATTTATAAAATTTTAAGATAAGCGGATTACTTATGAAAAAGAAAAAAATTACGTTTAAAATGCTATTTTCGTGTCACTGAAAAATCCACACTCTCTTGCCGATGTCCTGTGTTGGCTTTTGACTGGAAGTGGGAATTACACTATTTCAAGAAAAGAAGAAAAAAATATCAGTTTTCGTGCGCCTGCAACTGTTGAAATTAATCCAATACACAGATTATATTAAAAAATATTCAAACCACATGGATGTTAATACCAATATTTGACTAAAATTAAGGCAGCTTACGACATCCATGATCAGAATTTATATAATGTTGTCAAAGTGCGTCAATATCTATCTAATCATGCGATTTGTTCATTACAATTAATACTGGAAACTGTGCGGATTTCTCGGAATAAGGAATATTAATGCCCAGTACTTATCGTATCGATAGAACAATGACAAACATATGGCTTGTGGCCAGGAGAGAAGAAGATCACACGACCTTTTTGCCATGACTCTTTTAGAGAAACGCAAAGGCCGCTCAAAATAAACTGTGCTTGCATATATATTGGTCTGCAGGCATTCGACTGACTTCCAGTTAAAGTCAAAGGACTTGACAAGAAGACGTCAAGGAACAATTATTGTCAGTTGGTTTACCATGATTTCTATTCAACTTTTTTTAATGGCAAATTCAAATTACGGTTGTGCGCATTGCCTTGTTTTCACTGCTTCCGATATTGACCAACAGCAATCGCTTGAGCGAATCCGACCAAGGAGTTCGCTTCTCGTGATTTAATTTAATAATTATACATAGGCATCACTCTTAAAGTGCCACTAATGTCGAGAACAATTGAGTTCATTAATAGGATCGTGACAATGGGATCTCTCGACACAGGCAGTTCTCACGCTATTTTTTTTTTACAAGTGTTATATTAGCACGAATGTGGGGCAATAATTTATGTAATAACAGTAGTTGACCGGTTAGCACGAGTTACTTTGAACAATTGTGGGAAACACAAGAAAGACAAAAAGCTATTTTGTATTCAAAATTTAGAAGATGTTTTGTCTGGGAGCCATGAAGCATGACAAGGCAAGAGACCACGCTTTATCTACTGAAAGATCCTTCAGGTCGGAATGGAAATAGAAAATATTCAGAATATTAGAAACGATTTTATCCCGCTTAGGGTGTCGCCGCGTATCAGATCAAACTAGAGGTCGACGTCCCAAGTGATACAAAGAACTGTGGATTTACGGCCGCAGGGGAAAGGGGGTATGAATTGAGTGGCTAGCCACCCTCTTTTTTGAGAAGCAAAACATAAACAAATTATAAAAGGCTGTGAACATTATGGCAGAAATAAAGGTACCCCATTGTAATTCCTTCATTGTGGCATTGCTAGTATTTCTAGTGCGATAGTTTTCAATTGCGTTCCCAGAGGTATGGAACCGAAAATAAGGCGACTACATGTATCAATTCTGCGCATGCCTACCGGGCTTAGGCTTAGGCTTAAGCTTGTGTCATGGGCGTTCTCACTGCCGTTAGGCTTATACTTGTACTTGTCTCGTGGTGAACACCAGGCTTAACATCTTGCTGTATCAAAATGGTGCTTCACACTTACTGGTATTAAGCTCATAAATGCACAGCTTAAGAAAATAATTATGCGAGGCACAAAGTTCATTGTATGGAACCTCCTTGTCATGGAGAACACCTGAGGTACAGAAGTTTAGACGCACTTTGACTTCTGTACATCGGATTTTAATAACTGTTGTACTCTTAACACACTAAGCAGTTTCTCTCATGGTATTCGGTACGGTGTATGACATTTGCAATCTGCAAATTAAACTGCATACTACAGTCAGGCCTAAATAGCGGTTAGCCTGAATATCAGTCAGGTTAACCTGAATAGCGCTCAGGTTAGTCTGCTTACCGTAAACAGATTAACCTGAGCGCTAATCAGGCATTGCTTCACTGGATGAGGAATCTTTCAAAATCTTTCTCAAACATGGAGACCATCGAAATTCGGCCGCAAGCTTACAAGGCCATAAATATTTCACCAAGTTTCTTGCCGTACTGACATTTTCCAGTGTATCTTGCCGTTAGGTTGTGTTGGTTTGATGGGAATAGGAATCCCTGCGTTTTAAAATTAGTTTCACTTTGATCCATTTTTGCGTGTCTCATCGCGCAGTACGATATGGGTGTCGTTAAAGTCTCGCTGAATGCTTGCTTCCAATTCACTGTTTATAAAATTCGGTTTGGCACATTATGAAGACATATGATAAGTAATAGTGGTGTTTGTTTTGTGCAGAGGTTTTTTTGTTTTTAATTAATTTTAAAGATGTGTTAAATCTACGTGTTGACAATGGCCATCACGGACCTCAACTCGGGTGAACAGAAAATTCCCTAGAACACAAAAAAATTGAAAAGATTTCATCGAACGGATTGTGATTCTAGCATAAGTGCATGAATGCCTCGCAACACACAAGAAATGAGCGAAATCTAGTTTTCAAGCCAGATCGACCAGTCCACTCTTACAGAGACTGCCTGTTAACTCTTGTTTTCAGTTTCCAGTTCTTATTACAGGCTTTATGGGAAAAATCTTATTTTGCACCAAACCCAGTGGACACTTTATCTAGTGTCACGTGACAGATGTTAAAGCGTTACGATTTGTTTTTGGTTGATTGCATCGCGACACCATTAGTCTTCGAGCAGCTGCCTAAGTTTCAGGAATTTCTTTTAAATACTTTCCAAAGTAGAAATGTTGGCGTGAAGCCCGTTGGTACAAAAGGTGGTCATGGTGATTCAGGCAACGCTTTTCACAAGTAATTACAATTATCAAGTTGTGCATGTCTTAACAGCCTTTCTACAAACTGATCTATATTTGTGGTCACGTTCCGACTGTAAATAACCGTCGTTACCGGTTTTTTTTTTTTACCACAGTGCTTTCCTTGAATATCACACTAATCTAGAGGTAAATTCAGCAAGATCGTTTCAAAATGCTTTTGACAAGTCGTCAAGGGCTTTAAATCTTATTTTTTTAAAAATTGAATTTTTACTGAACGTCGTCATTTTTTAGCCTACCTTTTAAAGGAATTAATTAAAATTAAGAGGAGAGCTTATTTACGCGGGGTGGCGTTTGCAACCGGAACCGTTTTTTGTGTCCATAAGCGTGACGAGCTGATAACCAAATTTTAATGAGCCTAGGGTAGTTAACTAACCAAATGATTAGACAGGGGACAACGAGTCACTTAGGTAGACAAGTGACAGGTATGGAGGAAGATTTTGGGTCGCACTCTTATGGCATTCTTGGTGCTCGCACTTCATTGCGAATGGAAAAAAAGTCACTTCTTTAAAAATAGCTTGATTTGAGGCCCTCGAGGGACGTTAACTCAAAGAAACACTACTTTGCAGCTGTTGTGAGTGAACAGTGATGCACAAGGAAAGCAGCAGTTTTCAAAGTGGATGTTGATTGGCAGATCATAAAGCATGGAATCGTACCTTGAACTTCTTAGACAAAACAATCTCTTAATTTCCTTTCCTCTCGGATCACGCAAGATAAACATTGACCTAGTCAAGAGATTTGAGCGTCGTCGGCCTGCAAGATCCAAATTTCCAAGATTCTTTCAACGAATCGAACAACTGTGCTGGTCAATTTTATTCTCTAGTAACAGGTACCGTCAACTATCTGGTTTATCCACAATTTCTTTTTTCTCAAAAACGACACCTTTACCTGCGATGGAAACAACGAGCGAAAATAGACGATAACGTCAAGACAGCAATTTTTGAGATCTTATCTTTCATGATTGGTATTTTGTAGAAGTATTTTGAAGTGCGTCTTTGAGTGCGAGCTGATTATAACGAGTCAAATGAATAGAAAGACCTCAACCGCGCCTGATAATTCATCAATGAAAATTGAAAACACAGAGAACGATTTCGTTCCAACAGGCCCAGCTGGACGGGCCAGACAGCACGCTCGATGGTGGATGTTTCTAGCGATTGCTGCTTGTATAGTAGCAACAGCGACGACGTCTTTGTCAATATGGTACGCGGTGAATGTGGCAGTGAACCAGAATTGCCCAAACGAGACATGTCCACTCACATGCGGTCACAAACCAACTGAAAAGTCGTTAACTTGCCTGAGAATGCCAACAGTACGTCCTCTCCCGAGTCCCTTCCCTCCTGAATTGGAAGACGTCTTCGATCATTTGAACTCCATCTTGACAGAAATGGTCGACAAGAACACGTCTTTGCCTGCAATTTCAGCAAACATCTTTTATCGAGATTCTGTTCTTTGGAGTAGTCATCGTGGCACTAAAAGATTGCTCCCGATCCGAGATTGTACTGGGCCAGATGGAAACACAGTGTACCGGATTGGAAGCATCACAAAGATCTTTACCGTACTTTTGCTCTACAAACTTTACGAGGGTGGGTTGATAGGATCAATCGATGATCCTTTGCGTAAGTACATTCCTGAGTTTAGCATAAAAAACCCTTTCACCAGTGACAATATAACACTCAGAGAGATTGCGAGTCAAATGTCTGGTTTACCCAGAGAAGCCCCATGCATTTACCACTGCGAAGGAACCAATTCCACAGAACAGCTTGCACTTCTCAGAAACAGAAGCCTTATATTACCGCCGTGGAAAATGCCCTCTTACAGCAATCTGGGATACGCGTTGCTGGGGAGATTGCTCACAGAGAGAGTGCTTAACACAACGTTTGAGACCTGGATTCAGGAAGAGATTTTACGTCCCCTTGAGATGAAAGACACTGGATTTGAAATCACTTCAGAGATCGAAAGGAATACGGCCTTTCCTTATGGAGACAACAGACAACGGATGCCATTTTCGAACATCGGTTGGGCAAATCCAGCTGGAGGGATGTATTCTTCTATTAACGACTTGACCAAACTCGGAATGATGTTCACTCAGCCATCTAAACAGAGGGTTTTCAAAGCATCGACTGTGCGTGAAATGGCCTTACCCATCGACGTTGCACCAGATGGTCGCACTCTATGGGGATCACCATTTGAGATGGAAAGCTCTAATGGATTTCTTAGGAGACAAAAAGTAGGACACATCGACACTTACGACGCGTACTTTTCGTTCGTTCCTGAACTCGAGCTCGGAATAAACGTCCTCGTCAGTGCAATGGGTTTTGTGAAGTCGGATCTCAAGTATGCGACCACATTCGGTCAAAGAGCATATGACAAACTGCTACCAGTGCTCAACAAGACACTTTTCAAAATGGACGACTCTGCGGACTTCCCAATCAGCTCGAAAGCGTTTACCGGTTTGTACCTCGTGAACAAGACAAACACAGTTACGTTAGCCAAGTCAAGTTATTATGCCACTATTACGAAGTCAAAAAGTGTCCTCGTCTTCAAAGGCCAGTCTGAACTAGACTTTCCTTTTGCCATAAGGTACATTGGAGATTTATTGACTTTCCGAGCCGAGTATTTAAACGCCGAGATGTCCTGCTTTCAAGAGAGGGCCGGTATACTTGCCGACCTGCATTTCAGTCAACCACACGGAGATGGTTTGTCTTACGGATTTATTGTTCCACAATGGTCTATTGCTGCAAGACGGATCAACAACAGTGTTACAACAGGAGAAGCTGCCTCATAATAGTCTGGCACAAGGTTCAATTTCATGCTGTGGCACATCTGCTCTACGAAATATTTCAAATCTATGTGTTCTCTAGTATATTTCATATTTCATTGACTCACATTTGAAGCTAAATGATAACACATGGTAATACTTGCCAATTTCGTCCCGCTTAAAATGTAACCTATTAGTCCCAGTCATGGGGTTTGATAACTCTGCTCGCTAGGAAATGCAAGGAGAAGACATTTTGTTATAAATATTTCAGACAGGAAAATTCCTCCAACATTAGAAGTGACTTGAGCCAGTTTTCTGTTGACACTTAAATGTTTAAGAAACTTTCCATCTGTCTTAACTATTTGGCAATTAAGATGTCGGGATAATTGTAATTGTTGGTGGTGAATTTCACTCAGCAGAAGATATCTTGGCTGTTTACCAGTCGACGGCGCCCTTATCTTGACAATCTCTGCGTGTTATACGTTTCACGTATAATTTGTTTTTCTTATGGAAAAAGCCATGTTGGAAACAGCCACGCAGGTGAAGCCCTGGGCAATAGAGTAGCGCGGACAATTAGGGACGAACCATTAGAAAAGTGATGGGGGGGGGGGGGGAGGGGCATTTTCAGCTTGCACGAATATTTGTTTTCGCTCATTGCTTGTGTAGGAATTTTTTTTTCGGGTGAAACCCTCTGCACGAATTTTTTTTTTCAGACAAATATTTGAAAAGGTCATAGAAAGGCCAACACAGACCCTCCAGAAATTCTCGAGAATTATGGCAATGTTTTTTCAAAATCCTCTCAAGAGGTTACGCTCACGATTACTATGCGCGATAGAAATCACGCGCTCACAATCTAATTGTTTACACGTAATGCAAAGCGATTCTGGAAACTATACACGACGGAAAAATCACTCATGATTTTGTTACATTTCCAGAAGCACTCAGAAACTGTATTACATGGACTTCTGCCGGGTGAACCAGAACCAGCATGTTCCTATAATGCCACGCACGACGGAAAAAAAGCGTTTTCACTCACGTGACCAGCTCACATACAAATTTCTTGGAACAAAAGAAAGTGTTTACACAAGAAAAGAGTTCAACTCCCAGGGGATTTATTTGTACACCAACATGGCCTCCGTTCCATTGTTTTGGAACACCAATATGGCTGCCTTGACGTCATGTGAAAACGCTCTATACCCAAAGCACTCAGCAACTGCATTGCATGGACGTCAGCCTGAGTGAACCAGAAAGGACATGTAACATGTTCCTTTAATGTCACGCACGACAGAAAGATCACTATCACGATTATGTTACATATCCCGAATAGACTTTTTTTTTTATTTTAAGATTCACTTCAACCTGGGTGAACCTGAAAAGATAAGTAACATGTTCCTATAAGACACGGTACGTCGCGAACGTCGGAAAAATAACTGACAATTTTGTTACATATCTTGAAGCACTCAGCAACTGTATTGCATGCACTTCAGCCTGGGTGAACGAGAAAGGATATGTAACATGTTCCTATAAATTATGTCACGCGTGTAGTTTTTGTAAAACATCTTCCAACCCTCAGTAAAGTCAATATACTAAGTGGACGTTTGTGTGGGCAAGCCAGAGAGTATTTATAATATGTGCCTATATGCTGACTGTCTATGTATCCGGAATTGTCTTTCAGAAAACTAGTGTACCATGGACTTCAGTATAGGGTCTAACACACGAAGGATAATATGTAGTCCCAAAAAGCATAACAATCCGTGTATAAGTAGAGATATAAATAAAAGATTAACCTGATGACTTAACTTGGTATCTTCGTCTTGCTGAGTTTTGAAGTTGTTGTCGTGATTCGATGCTCTACGAGGTTGGTCACGGCCAGTGCTAGCTGTAGACATGTTCTGGTTCCCTCTGTCGTTCTCGGGTGAATGAAGTCATGTACAAGTCAATCGTGGTTGTCGGTTTCCGGTTTGGTTTTCAACAACTGTTTAATGGTTTGAGCAACACCAAATCCAAACGTATAGGCAGGGGAAGCTTCTTTGTTGTCCTTCCCGCCAAAAGAAAACCAGCGCGCCCACTTTAACTCCGCGAGGAAAATTCGACTGGAAACTGGCTCAATTTCGCTGAAATTCGTCAGCAGAAACACCATATCTTCTAATCTGGGAGGCAAATCTCGTTTTGTGCCCGTTTTCAATGACCAATGACGGGTTCATTCGAAGTCGAAGTTTCTATTTTATGCGAACGAGCAATATTCCTGTGTTGTGAAAATTTATTATAAAAAAATCAATTATGCGGCCAGATCATATTGAAAATATCCAGGATAATACTTCTGTACACAGTTCTCTTGAAAGCAATTATCGCAAACCACAATAGAACCGCAAAATTCTTGTGATGACAGTAACATAACAGATTAATGACGTCACGCCATAGCAACCGCACCTGGCAAATTTTATATAAATAAAAGTCACAATTGGATTATCCTTCTGCATGAATTTTTTTTTCTTTACCTTCTTCTTTGCACGAATTTTTTTTCTTGGCATTATCCCTTGCATGAATTTTTTTTTGTTTTTTTCCCCACCCCCCCCCCCCCCCATCACTTTTCTAATGGTCCATCCCTTAGGTCTTCTTCAATGAAACTTGATAAAATCAAGTTTTATTATTCTTCTTGCATGGAGGTATAAACTGGTGATATAACGTGACTGGACTAGACAAATGCCATATATAACGAGTAGAATTATTCCCAATGAAACACGCAAGAGATTTCGAGTTTCATTTGTTAAAAGCATTAAACGAAAATCCATGGGCAAAATAGTTCTTTCAATTGCTTTTTTCAGAAACAAAACAATTTTTTTTGGCTTGCATGAAGGCAAGTTTGGAGGATGCAGCAGTCATATTTTAGGTAGAAGCGTTGTAATATAAAAGTAATAGTTTCCACAACAAGCAGTAAGCTTTTTACTGTAGAAAATATGATTTCTGACGTTTGAGGGACGAATTAGTCCGAAATTATTATTCTGACGGCATATTGGGTCGCTTAAGGACTATTTAAGGCTTTGGCGGGAGATTTAAGTGTAAATTAATTGTAGAGTGCCCTTTCCTTGGGGTTTCGTGCTGCTGCATTAGATGAGGAACACGTTTCCATATATTTCAGTTTTGGTCACATCTAAAGGGTGTTTTTTTAGTGTTTTTTCGTATCTGGCGTAGCACAGTTTCTGAATTCTTGGAATCTTTAGTTAAATTTGTGAGGTAAACATAAGAATAAATAATAGATATTAGGATACATTGAATCGCACGACTCATGGCTGACTGTCTCATCCTCAATAAACTTTTCACATTGAATCTCTCGTCAGTGTGAGTGTAGTCAGAGTGTATGAAAAAGCCGTTCGGTAGTGTAACCTTGTAAATTAAAAAAAGGTGGGAACTAAAGTTTGAAAGGGCCTTGACATTCGGTGCAACAGGTGACCACTCACGTCTCGTATTTAAATATCTTGTCCTGTTAGACATCCATTTGTGTTACCATAGAAACATGCAGTTCGAGACCTTGCATAAGTAGACAAAAGAGCTGTGAACAAACTATTCATTAGCTGCCACCCGGCATGACGCTATCCATTGGTCACATGCACCTTACACACCAGAATAAACGTAATTTCCACCAAAAAACCCCACTTTTCTGATGAACAGTGGCTTGACGTAAACAGACATCACTCTCTTAGAGCTGCCGAAGAGTAAACGGTATTTTATAGGTCACACAAAGTGGGGGGTATTTTATACTACTACTACTACTAATCCTTATCGGGCCCATGAGGACTCTTAAGGGGGGCATTTTATACAGTCGGGTTATTCAAGTTGCGTGATACGGAACATTCGTTATTGGTGAAGCGTGATATCTGTTAAATGCTATCGACAATATATTCCTTGTTCTCGGACGACAGGTGCCATGGTCATCTTTACAATACAGATCTTATTTGCATTTAGCAAATAGCCCAAAGAAAATACGCACACTGATTGGTCTAAAATGGTGTTTCCATGGCTCGATAGAAACACAACTAGCTCGAGCTGTTGACGAAATGATAGCGCGAGCAAAGAGAATTTACATTTTGATGATCAAAGTAAACAAATTGTTTTCTTTCTTTCGTGTCGGAATTTTCAAGAAGAAATAGAAAACATGTTCTCCATGTTTCTATCGAGTTATAGAAACACTCGTGAAAGTTTAAGAGAACTCGAAAAAGCTGTGGAAACACTCGCCTGTCGGCTCGTGTTCCCACAGCATTTCTCGTTCTCCCAAACTTCCACTCGTGTTTCTATAACTCGATACAAACACGGTACATGTTTTCTATTTCTTAAAACTAACATGGAGTGCGAAGAGCTCACGATCGGACCTGACCGACTTTCAGTAAACAGTAGGCGTTCGCCACACAAATGGATAATCTTGGCTGTGATAACTTCAGTTCTGGCTGTAGTCATGACATCACTGTTCACTTGGCACGCTGTAACGTACACTGAAAGACGTTGTGGCGTTCAAAGAGCAAACGCCACTGCACATGAGGAAACGAGATATCACACGCCAGCGCCTCTGAATTTTGCGTGTCCTGAATATCCAACAGTCGTGTCCTTACCTCGCCCTCTACCGAGCGAAATACAACACATTCTGGACAAGCTTGATTCCTATTTAAGCACAATCATCGATGAAAACACATCTCTACCCGCTATTTCAGCAAACGTTTTTCATCATGATTCTGTGATATGGAGCGGCCACTACGGAAGTAAAACCTACAACCACTCTAGGGTGAAACCTGATGGTAACACGGTGTACCGCATCGGTAGCATCACAAAGGTATTTTCAGTCTTTTTGATCTATAAGTTGTTCGAGTCTGGTGTGATCGACTCAGTCGACGATCCTTTAAGCAAGTACGCGCCTGACTTCGATGTCAAAAATCCTTTTACAAACGAAAACATTACACTCAGGCAAATTGCCAGTCAGATGTCAGGGCTTCCGAGAGAAGCTCCCTGTGTGTATCACTGCACACAGACCACTTCCACAGAACAGCTGAAGTTGCTAAGAAATAGATATCTTGTGATAGAGCCTTGGACAACGCCGTCTTACAGTAATCTCGGATACGCTTTGCTAGGAAGGTTGTTAACTGAAAATCTGCTCAATAAAACGTTTGAATGTTGGGTGAAGGAAGAAATTCTCGATCCCTTAAAAATGTTCAGCACTGGTTTCGAAATCACTAGCGATGTTGAAAAGAACATGTCATTTCCATACCTAGGAAATGGCCAGAAGAAAGCGTCGAGGACACCTTTTTCGAGATTGGGCTGGCTAGCTCCTGCTGGCGAGATGTATTCCACGCTAAATGATTTGACCAAACTGGCTATGATGTTCACTCGACCATGGACACAAAAGATTCTCAAGGTCTCGACCATCCGTGAAATGTTACTTCCAGTTGACATCGCACCGGACGGGCGAACAGTTTGGGGATCTCCTTTCGAGATGCTGTACACTGGGGGATTCGTTGTGCGATGCAAGGGAGGAAACATCGACACATACGAAGCTTTCTTTACGTTTGAACCGAGACTACAACTGGGAATAAACGTGTTAATCAGCGCCAGGGACTTTGTGAAACCCCAGGGTTTAACAGCCATGGCCATTGCTGCCAAAGCCCACGATCTTTTGCTACCAGCCATAAACAACACCCTGTTCGCCATGCAGATTGCCGCGTCTTTTCCCATTGATCCCAGCCCGTTTATCGGGCATTTCCTTCTCTGGCACACCCTCCCAAAAACACTGGAGACATTCCACGCCACAGCGGAAATCAGCGTATTTCAAAATATCCTGCGTCTTCAGTATGTGCAACCCTTGTCATTTTTTATCAGAATCACACATATTGGATTCCCTTACACGTTTCAAGCTTCTTATCATCACCAAGGCATTTCTTGCTGGGATAAGAGAAGCGGGATATTAACGGATATCCATTTTGATGCTCCGAATCAAAACGGACTGTCACAGAATTTCGTCGCCCCTGGCTGGCGTATCGTTGGCAAACGCGTAAAATTCGACCCCAATCACCAACCTCGTGTTCTTGAAACTGAAACGGGACTTATCAAATCGTTCTTCCAACAGCCCTACTTTCGCAAGCCGTTTTAATCCCACCCCCATTTTTTGGTCACAATATTTGATAGCAGTCCTCGCCAAGAGCCAAACACACCAGTGCAGTCTCTGGCAAGCGTACAGGTGGCACTTCCAAAGAGTCTGGAAAGAGTTTGTATCACTGTGTGGAGTGGAATTGGAGTGAACTTCTTTCATCTTTCACATGGAGTTGCGGATTCGTGAGGCACACAAACTTCGCTCACAGACATCCCTTGGGAATTGAGCCAACTTCCAGCCACAATTTTTGGAAAGAACACAGTATAGATAGTGTACTGCTTCGCATTTTGGGTCGGAGTACATTAAGTTGAATACAAAGATGATAAACAAGCCGTTAAGAAGCCAATCTAACAAAGAAACATACCCAGACGAGCGTACGGACAATGTATTCTCATCGGAAATTAAATTTATTTCCTTAATTTTGTTTTGCTAGGATAACGTTCTCGTCATCATGCTGGCAAAAACACCTCGTAAATATGAATAAGTGTCAGTTAATTTCTGTGATAAAGTGATACTTTCAGAAGATAAAGATGAACCATACATGTACGATGACACTGTTGTCATCTGAAAACGTTGATATCAGCAACTTGTTCTTGTTGTTTTGCTCCAAACAGAGAACAAAACAATTCATTCCTGCCGAAGGGAAATAGAAACAGACTTGTTTAAATGACTTAACCAACAGAAGCCCGCGTGTATAATGTATACAGCTGTTTCGACAAAGGTTGCCCCGCAAAAGTGTAAAAGCATGCGCGACAATGCCGATTGGTGTCATGGGTAGTAATAGTTTGACGCTGATTGAGGTTTATGGTGTTGAGCAGGAAGGAAAGAGAAGGCACGAATACACGCGTTTGTACTGTTTCCTTCTCTTCTGCTGAAACACCTTGAGCTTCAATCAAACAACCGTAAAACCACCGTTACCCATAATAAGTGTCGACACTGTCGCGTTTTTACGCTTTTGTAGAACAACCTTTCTCGAAACAGCTGTATACACTGCCAAGCATCGATACTAGTTGTAAAGCGCAAAAACTCAATTGCAAAACGTTGAAGAAAATATATGAGGATATAAACCGCAAGGTTTGCAGTTAATTAATTTTCCACAGATACTCATCCTCTAACGCCATGTCCACACTACGCCAGAGAAATGTGAAAACACAGCTTTATTTCTACGGTTAGGCCTACCGTCCACACTCATCCGTCACGAAAACGGAGCTTTTTGAAAACGTTCTTCAAAGCGGAGCAATCTGAATACACCGGCTTTTCGTTTTCGTGTGGACGAAAACAAAAAACGCCGGATGGCGCCACGATAATCATGTGATTCAACTGGCCGAGTTTTCCTTTAACAAAAATCCAAAATGACCTCTGATTGTTGTGTTTTTAAATTCCTCCGCCGTAGTGTGGATGGAAAAACACATTTGACATGTCTTCGACGGGGCCTAAGTGTAATTACAAACGCGTTACAAACCTCGAAGAGTCCGCCATGCTCCCTCTGTCGATAGGTGCCATGAAGCTGACAAGCTTCCCATGAATATCATACCTACATGTATTAAGCAGCATGCGCAAGGTGAATTTCTATGTCTACCAAGTCTTTAATTCGAGGCGATTTAGAGGCGTGTCAACAAGAGTACTTTACCTTTCATACTCGGTATCTTTAGTTATAAAAAGAATTACAAAGCATAATCTTTAACATGTGCCTCTTACATGTAAGTTAAAATTTGACGTGAATTGTATTAAAAAAAGTCTGCATACCAGCTGAGCGGCCCATCAGGCCAGCGCTTATCTCTAATTTCTGTAGCACGAAGCAACTAGGAGTATTTCTACTCCCCCCTACAGTGTGCAGGAGATGCCAGTCCATCGCACAGTTACCCCTCATTACCCATTTATACACCTGGGTAGAGAGAGGCACTGTGAATATAAAGTGTCTTGCCCAAGATCACAACACAATGTCACGGCGAGGGCTCGAACCAGGACCGCTCGATCCAGACGCGAGCGTACTAACCACGAGACCACCGCGACTCCAAAAAGAGTAAGAACAATGCCCAAGGGAATACCGGGACATCAGCAAGCAGAAGTGAGTCTATTAGTAGTTACTGTGATCTGTTGGCATGAACTACGTGCAACTCACCGAATTTTTCGGCCTTTACTAGCCTTTGTGTCGACTTTCCTTTTGACTTTTCGTCTAAGCTTTTGAAGTTCAAGCCATTGTCTGAAAAGGGAGAGCATAATTTGTCAGTAATTGTTAAATAGTTACTGTTGAAAATTGAATTACTTCATATTATCCTGCAATGAAGAAAACCGTCCAGCAGTTGCAGATAAATTCTCTTTGTGCATATAAAGCTATCGCACTGAAAGATCACGGAGGATTTGCAAAACAACACAAATATAACAACTTATTATCCAACTCTGCTTCGTAGAGTACAAATAACGCGCGAAACGAGTACAAACATCACACGATATTATTCAACAAATTGTAACACTATCCAAATATGGTCATGATGCTCTCGATATCTGTCATCCGTAGGTAACAGATATCCGGCGGTATACGTAGCTTCGTACGTGAGAAGAAAAGTGAAGTGAGAAAATGGCGACAGAGAGATTTAAAAATGTTAGGCTGTTTTGTTATCAATTTGTTGAATAATAAAACAATTATCCTGCTCAATCTCGCGGAATATCGTCTGATTTTAGCCGACTCGGCCTACGGCCTCGTCGGCTAAGTATCAGACGATATTCCGCGCGATTTCGCAGGATAATTGTTAAATATTTGTACTCGTCTCATTCCACCGGCCGCGTAAAGGTTAAAAACTGGGCAAGTTAGAATTTTGGGAAAAAGAAATCGTTGGATAATAAACCTCTTATTAGAAGTTTTGATGTATAGTATCGCTGAAAATGTTTACTCGTTGTTTGTATTTTCAGTCGCCCTACGGGTTCGTCAAAATACATGTGTACGACACAACTCGTGAAAATACCCAGTGATACTACACACCAAAACGTCTAAAAAGACATAAAATCCTGTATCACTTTGTCATTGTACACAGGGATATAGCTTATCACTGAAAAGTTATCCGTTTCAAATGGTTCGTAGTCTGCCTAAGGTAAATCTAAAATTTATTGAGTTTACGGAGTTTAGGCAAATATAGAGTAGAGGTTATTTTACCTTCCCATGTCAACTGGATTACCAGTGTTTCCACTTGTGCGCTGCTCTATAAACTCGCGTAGAAGCTATTGAAAGCAACAACAAAAAGTAAAAATTAAAATAATGAAAAAAAGTCAGACTTTTCATTTCCATTCCTGGCATGTGCTTCATACATGTCAAAATATATGATACATTTTACAGTTTCTATTTTGCATACAGTTTATTTAATTAGAGAAACATTGGTGACCAGTTGGCTATTTACAAAATGCAGTCGAGGAGTTGAAGAACTCAATGCAAATTGATGTCTGAAGCCAAGAGAGGATCAAGGGTAACAGAGTTGATCTCTCATGCAGGCCTTATTAAATCTCTCTCAAGTTATTTTTAGATATGATATCCAGGTCTCCCGCAGATAACATTACCACACACGTGGGGGTGTACGTGTTTTCTTGGAAGGTGCTAATGCATGTCAAGCCACTCGGGCTGTCCATGTGCCTAAAACCTGCATCACAGGAGCCTGGGATGTCTGAAGTCAGGAGTAAGAAGAAGGCCTATATGGGGACTAGCAGCCTAGCCATACATGTACATGTAATCCTCTCTTGCTGTACAATGTACTGTAGCTCTAGAGTGAAAGGATGGAAGGACTGGGCCTGATAACTTAATACATTATCAGACTGACTCGACAGTATTTACAATATAATTTGGTTTTATAAACTGGGTTGATAATGTGAATTGGCCACCGTAAAGAGATTCGGAAGCTGACGTTTCGAGCATTAGCCCTTCGTCGGAGCAAATGGATTCGCTCCGAAGTTGAGAGGATTATGAATAATGAACCTGATTTCAATCAGCATTCAGGACAACATTTTGATACATGACAGTTGTTGTACATGACCATGTACAGGCATAATTAACAATTATTCCACAAGAGTGTGTTGGATATGAGGTAGATAGCCAATGAGGCGCATAGTGCCGAGTTGGATATAATAATCTCATATCCAGCAAGTATGAGTGATGTTGTTTTATTAAAAACACCCCAAAATATTGAAAGCTAAACTAAAATAAAACTAAAAAATCATGCGTACGCTTGCCATATTTGTAGAACATGGTACACGTATAATGGCTCATAACCCATGATGGAAACTCTCAAATTGAATTATCCAGTGATCCAGTTTATAATAATTACACTTACTGGATGAATCAATTGTTAATTACCTGGTGATAAAAGTCGTCGTCATCAAATATCTCTGAGTCATAGTCTTTTAAATGCCGATCAGACTGTTCCTGAGGAAAACAGAAATAGAAAATTTAATTATAATACTATTCATAGTTAAATTAGTCATTACAAAAACTTTACAATAATAATAATTAGTATTAATACAAATTATTACTACATGTACTTGATTTTTGTTAGTAAACAATAATTTCGCTAATTATCATAATCATACTTGACAAGCATATGGTATGTACTTACAGTAATTGTAAAGTTTGACAAAAGTCATTTCAAGTTGAAAACAAGGGAAATCTATCATGATTGGCAGCTTCACATTATCACTACCAGTCAGTCAATTGGGTTCATTTTTGGCATGCACCTTACAGGAGTATTGAAAGGAGAAATAATTATTACCGGTACACAAGATAACAAATATTAAGTGAACGCTTAACTTAATTACTGCTCTGTTTCCATTGTATTTGTCAACAATTTAGTCCAGGGCTAAAAAATCCTCACCAGAAGACCTTTACTACATGTACATGTAATTGTTAAACATCTCTGAGATTTGCTTAGAGCGAGCGTAAAAGTATTCTGATCAGAATAAATTATTGTGATCAACCAGCTTTTGATTTTTCAGTTTGTACATGTACCTCTTTTGACTCTGTGTTTTGTGCCTCATCTTCCGACTTGCCAAGGACTCTATATGGAGTTCTTTTGAGTTGAGTGCGTTTAATAAGGCGAGCTTTGTCAGATAAAATCTGAATTAGACAGAAAAAAAACTTAAAATTAATAAATAACTGTAAAATAATAAATATTAATGAATAAATTAATTTAAAAAACTAGACTAGACAGTTACACACTGTATAAGCTAAAGTGAGTGCAGGTCAAAAAAAAAAATAAATAAATAAAAAATAAAGTAAGTGCAGGTCACACTGTTTTACATGTAGGTTACCTGGGTTTCATTAAGGACCCAACACCAGGCAAATTGACCGGCCGTGGGAACAATTCTGCCTGCCTGGTCTGACCATCTCAATTAGGAATGTTTTTCTCATAAAGAAGCTCAGTTCAAAAACTGCCAAAACTCTTCATGGAACCCCTGAGGTTATACCATATGTACATGTACATTTGTATATATGTTGCAAAGAAAGGTTTGACTACTGTTTAAGTACAGTTGACTTACTTACATGATTTATCTGTGCCAGAGCTGAGCGGTCAAAGGAACTGAAAGACTAGTCAGAGAGAGGAAAAAAAGTAGATATTAAATCATATAATGTACAGTGTAGTTAAGTATATTTAACAAATTGACGTCAGTTTTCCATGCATCTGTTGTGTTATTGATCATGAATTTTGACATACATGTAACATTGTCAAAGTAGCTGTGGATCAACAAGGTGATAACCAAGTGGATCCGCAGACTACCTTGACAATTTTATGATGAAATTCATTGTCAATAACAGGACAGACACATGACGTCAATTTGTTTTTTACGGTAACAAATTGTCCGCTATCGCTCGTTGATCTGACACATTGCATAAATTTTAAATTCATGTGTCTGTCTGCTTATTGACAATGAAAATTAGCCAATGAGCTCACAAGAATTTTTTGCAGTTATTGTAAAAAATATTTTTGAGAAATACATGTAGCAATACATGTATTAAATTTAAGTACTTACTGTACATTGTAGTAAATAGTGGTAAATACATAGTACACTAATAATTTATTGTCAAGTATCAAATATTTTTTGTATCAAGGCATCTGACAGGATGCATATACATGTACGATGTATTATTTGTATACTGTACATGTACAATGTTTTGTATGTTTTTGTGAGTAACTAGATGTAGAATTGCAATAGTTTCTTTAATTTGTACCATTAAAATCTACATACATAAAATAATTGAAAAACAAAACAACAAAAAACAATGAATATCTTGTATTCCATCCCAGCAGCTTTGACCAAACCTAACAAGCTGTAAGCTAAACACGTTTAAATTAGGTTGTAAACATGTACTTACAAGTATGAGTATTACATAGTAATTACTTACCTTGCTGTTAAGCTTTCCTGATGCTAATCTAGTTTTCTCACTCCATTTTGAAATTGTTGTATCTCTGTAACTCTTGAAGGCAGCATGCCGTTTTGAAATATATTCGGAATATTCTGATGTTGCCTGCAGTGGATTCAACAAAAGAAGTGAAGGGTTTCCTATCTTGGTTGCTACATAAACTAATGTTTAAATTGCACCCTGTTGCAAAACACCCTTAAACATCACAATGCCAATACCTTCAATAAATACATGTAATTATAGAAATTTTGTACATGTACAGTACGGTGGGGGAGGGGGGAGGGATGATTTGAACTGGAACATTTGGATGGATCCTATTGATGCATGCACATGTACCTTGTCCACGAAAGATCATTTGGAACTGTAATTTTTACAGTTAACGCATGCACATGTTAAATCCCGCTATTTCTAATTCTCGGGGGAAATGAAAAAAGTAGTGGGAGTTGGAAATAGCTGACAGTTTGTAACTGAAGGGCAAATCTAGGAGAAATGGTTTTGAGTTTGAAATAACAGGGAATTCGAAAAAACTGAGTTGGAATAATATAGCGGGCCCAACATTACATGCAATAGTTCAATGAGCAGACATTTATTTGTGTGTAACACATCAACTCACCAGCTTGTGTTTTCTCTTGACAGGCAGCTTCAGACTACTCTCAGCTTGTTGGCCATTGGGTTGATCGTCTGCTTCCTCAGGATCATCACTGTTATCATCATCACTTTTCTCATCTTCTGTATCACTGGGTATTTCTTCATCCTCATCACTGCCATGAGGAGTGCTTTTGGTTGATTCTGCCCCAGGGTGTAAAATGTCCCTAGTATCAGGATTCTGTTCCAGCAGTTTCTCTTGTATCCACAAAAGGTTCCCAAGCAGTTTAGCCACTGATTTTCTCCCTGAAAAAAAAAAACAATGCACAGATACATGTATTTACCAGCAATGGTTGCACAAAATGTGTGTAGTGTACACTGGTATAGTCACAGGCGGCCCAAGCTCACTATGTATCATTTTTTAATCTTTTTTTTTTTTACTTTTATGCTAACATTCAGCAAAACATGGTATATACAGTGTACAGCTAACATATATGTACATGTACTAAATATTATATAATGACTCTTGAAGCAAAACTGTAAGTTGTGTTCCCACACAAACCTTTATAAATTCAAAAAGTTGTAACGCAACACCTCCATATGCTGCAAGGCGAGCATCACGTTTTGTGTACTCAAACTCGGTAGTTATGTGATTATAGTATATGGTGGCTGTATATGTCACATTTTGCTGAACGTTCACATAAAAGCAAACAAAAGAGATAATAAAAAATGATAACTCCTCGCATTGTGAGCTTGGGCTGCCTGTTGTATATAGTAAGTTGAGTTGGAGAGAGTTGGCAGGACGGTATAATTTACCCATCTGCAATGGCAAAATTAAACATTATTCTACTTAAAATATCAAACTTAAGGTAAAAAGCTGTTTAAAATTAGGTCTTAAGGTATCATGGTACCGTAGGTGGATTGACAGTGTTTGGAAATCGCGCCCTTACGCTTTCAAAGAAAACCCCATCAACCTATACATTTTCTGAAAGCTAAATAGTTATAGAATACAATCATATCTTTAAAATTTCTAAAAAGACAATGATGAAGTGATATTAAAAGAAATACCCAGAAACACTGCTTCGCTTAAATTGGTTCGCTTCCTTCTCACACATCACCCTCAAAAAGGGTGTCTGCGATTTTCCAGATGTGGTTTGGTTTTTTTTTTACAATCTCCTAAAGTTTGATATTGTCAATGCGGACGTTCCTTTCTACAAAAGAGGCCATAACTTGGAAACAGAAGCGAAATTTAACAAAGCCCGACACCCTTTTTCGAACGAATTATCCTAGAACGTGGCTGCCAATTTTCAGCTAATTCCGTCGGAAGACGCGCATAAACGAACTAAAAATGTTCACCCCCCCATGCAGTTTTACTTTATCGAGAAAAAGGCGAAAAACGTTTCGTGCTATTTCTATGATGAGGTGTTAAAAATCACCGCATGTAAGAAGATTTGATGAGGCATTGACAGATGTCGGCACGGATCAGTTTGCAGTATAATGAAAATTACACTGCAATTCGCATTACACGTGACAACCGGCGGTGAATTTTAATTGCCGATGACAGGAACTTGTCATTGCGCCATCAGGGGTTAATGAGATTCAAAAATAGTTTCTTTCCGTATCTCAAAAAGTAAAAAAGCTTTTTTGCTC
Source organism: Micromussa lordhowensis (assembly GCA_964020085.1). Lineage (NCBI taxonomy): Eukaryota > Metazoa > Cnidaria > Anthozoa > Scleractinia > Lobophylliidae > Micromussa > Micromussa lordhowensis. The sequence goes on from OZ026609.1 coordinate 3,192,757, forward strand.
ATTTTTTTTTGCAAAATATTTATCACAGTCTTCTCAATTCGAACGGCAAAAAAAAATTAAAATCTATTTTTTCGTCAAAATCCATCTACATGTGTACCATGATACCTTAACGTTTTCGATCTAATAGATCATCATCATCATGCTCTGATGACGATCTATTAGATTGAAAACGTTAAGACCTAATTTTAAACAGCTTTTTACCTTAAGTTTTATATTTTACTTTTTATCGGCGAAATGTACATATTATTCTACTTGTTTTCGCATTAGTATACACCGAATGCAAATATGGCGGTCCACTCGGTCGCCGCCCGGGACGAGTTGTATGAAAGCGAGGCTAGTAAGGCCTCTGTGTTTTGTTTTGTGAATGCTTCCCCATGCAGAAAAGTCTTGCTTCGTTGTCAATCCGGTCTTTTCTATTTCGGTATGCCTACGAGTTGTTGTGTTTCTGAATGCCACCAGAAGAGAGCGAAAATATTACACCGTTCGCTTGTAAGGGAAAATAGTATATTCATGTGATTCGTTGAGACGAAGGAAGTGAGTTCACGATCGCTGCGGGAACGAAAGTTTGTTCGCTACATTTCAGGTTAGAAGATCCTAGAAAATCGTTTAAATGACGAGCTTATGTGGTGTCTAGTAGTGTTCCACATGATTTGCATAGCGAGTACCTTACCCAAGGTAAAGAAAAGCTCCTCTTGAAATACATCCTCTGTCTCAAAAGAAGAAGTTGTTTACGTCTGCATCCACTCGCGCGGAATTGCACTAGACAAATATTACGGTGGAATCACCAAGCGAATGAACTTAAACTGCACTGTTCGTTGAAACAAGTGAAAGCAAATGTCAACGATTTGGAGTTAAATGCGATCTGTTACATATTTGCTTAGATCTTCCAGCCTGAAATGTAGCGAACAAACGTTTTCAGTTCCCTCTGCGATCGTGGACTCCGTCTGTTTTCCCCTCAGAGGGACGGGCAAACAAAAAGAAAAAGGAAACACTTTCTCTCCTGTGGAAGATTTCACTCCCTTCTGGTGGCATCCAGAAACACAAAACTCGCAGGTAGGGCGAAATGAAACAGACCAGATCCACGACGAAGCAAGACATTTCTGGGGAAGCATTGTCAAAAACAAAACACAGAGGCCTCACTAGCCTCGCTTTCATACAACTCGTCCCGGGCGGCGACCGAGTGGTCCGCCATATTTGCATTCGGTGTATGTAAGCCTGATTTAACCTTCTCGGAAAAGTTACGCTGAAGTTATTCAAGTTCTACAGCATGTGTATATTGGTATACACAAGCTAGTTGTTTACTATTTTTAATTAAATAACTATGTACAGTACTACCCTGTACCTTGTTTATATGACTCTCTCAAGTTCTTGTCACCTGAGGAATTAAATGATACGAGTTGGTCTTTCTGCGGTAACCTGTTGGCAATCAGAAGGGCCTTTTGCAATCGAATACGCATCTCAAGAAAGCTATCCCACAAGCCTACAAAAAAATAAATAAGTTTGTTACACTGTAGTACCACTATAATGTACTTTATTTCATGTACATGTAAGTGCAGTTATATGATCCCTTAGGAGAGGAAGGATGTACAGTTCTGTATAATGTCTCACTTACTTTACTCCAATCTTACATGTACTGTACCTGAAAAAAGTTTCACACAGATCCTGCAATTGGTTACAATGACAACATACACCTGTAGTTTCCCCTGTCTCAGCCGTACTGTATAATATATTAAATATATTCTTAGCTAGCTACGGTGTACATGTAGATATGTTTTGGGAGAAATATTGGTCAAATTCTTTTGGTTTTTTTCCCCGAGGTTTCTGGACTGAGCCACCAGTGACCAATATTCTCCAATATAGACCAAACAAGCTAGTTCAATAAAGTATGGCTCTAAAATAAATAAAATAAATAAAATAAATAAAGTATCCATCTGCTGATAAAATTGATGTGTCTCTGCGATCCATGCTTGGTTAATGCACACATGAAAAGTGACCATTTATTTACATTTGTACATTCCTTGTGTCACTTCTGTGAACATTCAACTGAAATTGTGCTACAAACATGATGGTAAAAATAATTGTACAAGTACAGTAATGTAAATGATTATACAGTCAGGTGTACATGTATAAGCTGTACAGTTCACTTGATTGTGACTGTAAACAGTAAAAAAAAAAACTATTTAACCAGAAACATACTTAGCTGGTTCTTGGCAGCTTTCCCTTTCTCAAGATCTTCTTTTAAACTTGTAGCAGAAAAACTTTGAATGGCATCATCACCCAAATCCTCATCATCATTATCATCATCGTCTTCATTGCCACTAGTGTTGATATCATCCTCAGAGGCAGAGGAATAATCTTCACTTTTGTTATCGCTAGCTGAATTGACAAAGTCCTTTTCATTGTCACTGCCATTGTCATCATCATTATCACCACCACTACTGCTGTCATCATCATCATCATCACCATCATCATTGCTATTGGTTATGCCATTTTGGCTCTTCCTTGCAGTAACCTCTTGGTCGTCACTATCATCAACATCCTTGTCTTTATCATCTTCGTCTTCTGACATTCCCAATTCATTGATGCTACCTAGAGTGACAAATAAAGCTACATAAAAGACCCTTCAAGATGATTTCCAGTCTGTACTGTGCAATCTCAAGAGTTTGTTTGCATTTTTTGTTTTGTTTCATGTAAGACATCACAAAATGTAAACACTTTGCAAGTAATTACATAAAGTAAATTCAAAGTTTCAAAAACAACTACCATTGTTTTTATGCTTTGCTCTTTCTCTCATTTGATGAAACAACTTCACAGCTGTAAAAATCAATGAAGCTGTTGGAAAAAGAATTTGAAAGGCCTCAAAGATAAGGTACGGTGTATGTGGTTTGTGATGAATAACATTGATTCACATTCCATTGAGTGGGAAACAATATTACTAAACATTAGGGTTCTGAGACTGTGCAGTACAGACTGGAAATCATCTTCAACAAAGCTGCTTGAAATTGTGGAACAAATCAACATGATGTGGACTCCAATTATACATTACACAAATTTCATCACAAGGTTTCCCCTGCATTGGGAGATTTACCAGTGAAATGAATACTTAATCCATCAACGCAAAAAAACAACTTTAGCCAGGCGCAAAAAAAAAACTAAGTTCTTAAATCCAATTAAATTACGAGCTGAGGGTTGAAACTAGCCTGACTTGCATCCACGTGCGTGCTTCGATCAATTAAGACTGAAGTATTTAGGGATTCATCTCATATTCTACCACAGTTAAATTGTTTAGTACCTTCAGAATCACTCTCTAATTCATCTCCCACTTCTCTGACTGAATCCTCAACATGTTGACTTCGCGAGGCTTCTATTTGGGCACGTGAAACCTTACGGCCAGCATACTTCTTATCGATATCTTGTAAGATAGGAGCAGTTTTCTTACGCAGATCACTGGTGGCTGAAACAGTTTCGCTTTCAATGTCCCCATCGTCGTCTCTCTTATCGATTGTTTGAGCTCTTGTGACATCAAATTCGTCTTCATCTAGATCAAAACGGCTTGGTTCTGGAGTTGATAGAGAGCGCAACTGCTCGGCTAAAGACGCCATGTTGGATTTTAAGAGCTTGGTAGCCTCGCCTTAAACAATTGAGTAACAAAATTGGCACTTAGAGGGGATGAGTGGGTAAACCTTTTTTAGGATAATTGTCCAGTTTCCCTCTTTAAAAAAATATATATATATCTATATATATATTACTGTTCTTCCGTTATTAGATGGA
>OZ026609.1:3201527-3354027 GCA_964020085.1 Micromussa lordhowensis
TTTTTTCTTAGCCCCACACTAGAAATATTATAGATTTTAGACAATTAAGCCAAGTTTTAAATCTCATTCTAAATGATCCAATAGAATGTCTAGTAAAGCTGTACAGTCTTTTTACCCTTTGGTGTATTACACTTAAGGGGAGCAGAGATGTCACAGTGGTGAGAGTGCTGTGACACCTCCCGCCAATGTGTCCTGGGTGCTATTCATGGACCCGGCGTCATATGTGGGTTGAGTTTGTTGTTGGTTCTCTACTCTGCTCCAAGAGGTTTTTCTCCAGATACTCCCGTTTTCCCCTCTCCACAAAAACCAACATTTCCAGATTCCAATTCAATCCTGGAATGTATGGGCATTTCTAAACAAGTTCTTGTGAACTCCTTGGTGCTCCATGGGTAAACAATTTTTTTAAACTTAAAATTAGCAAAGTTATCATGGACTCCTGTGCTCTGACTAATCCTTTTATGATATTTTCATGAATAAATAGGGAGGACAAAGAGAATGTTAATGGAGGCTACTGGAAAATGAGGTGTTTCAAGCAAAACACAGTAAGTCATCTGTTCTGACTGGTCAACGTATGTGTTACACTGATGTGCAATTAATCACTCCTGTCATATGATGAGGATGGCTTCAAATTTTTTGGATCACTAAACTTATCGTCGATTCATTAAACTGTGTAATCTGACCTGGCAAATTTAAAATTACATGTAGGGTTAGGCAGGGTAACATGGCAGTCGACAACATTTTTAAATGAGTACACTGTAATTTACATTTTAACATTTGGAATTAATTTTATTTTGAAATTTTCAAGAATCTTAGTAGTTTGAAGATTTACTCTTTTTTCTATTTCTTTGCTTTTTTTATTTTTCCTCATTGTACACAGGATAAAGTCTGGAAGGAATTGCTTTTGGCAGCCATTGGTGAACAATTTGTTGACAGCTTAAGAGAAGGTACATTGCATTTTATTACCCATTATTAATTTTTGGCCCTACAGTAGCAGCCTGGTCAAAATGAACCCTCTAAGAAATCACAAGTCTAATAATCGAACTACATACTAACATCTTACTGACCAAGCGAGGGGGCCATATACTGCAGAATATTAACCTGAGTATCAGGCCTTTCTTAGCAAGAGGGTAGGGGTAGGGAGGAATTGCAGAGAAAGGCCTGACACAAACGTTTTTATTGGCTCATGTCGTACGTCCAGATTCTGGACGTGGCGCTGATTGGATAATTTACAATGCACCCTGACGTCACACTACCAGAAATAAAAATTTCATACTGGCGTATTCTGTGAACTGATCTCGACGAGAACGAAAACTTCGCTAGATATTTATTTCTTTGTGATTATGGAAAGCGACGACTTCAAAACGGCTCTTGAAGTCGCTCTACAGCCTCTTTCCTGGAACTGAACTAAAAAGAGGGAACAGAAATTGTGCCTCGAAGGCCTGCTTGTCAAACGAAAAGACTTCCTCCTCAGGTTTTTGTCGGCTCGGGATTTCAGACTGGTTTTTTCATCGTCCAGCTCTGAGTATTGGTCAGAAAACAGAGCTCTCTTTGTTCAGCGGTGAGGGTCTTCGTTGAGCTCCTTTAACTTCATTTGCACAAGTCGGCTGCTTGCTTTGGGGTCACTTCAGTTGCGAGATCGCTAGCCTCGAACAGGAATTGAACTACTAGGACAATCTGTCGAAGGTATTTGTGGCCGGGAGCGCTTGATCTTGAAGCAGCTTGAAGCTATTTGTTGAGTGTCCTACCACTCGCCAATGCCTCCCGTAACTCAGCGAACATTCTGTAGCAATTCACTATTTTCCTAGCGCATTTTTTGCAAACAGTCCTTTCGCCATCTTCACTATCTTGAATGACAACAATTCTCAACTTAAGCAATAATTCCACAAGAATGCTAGGTTTTTCACACAAAACATTAGAAACCTCTTTGTTAAAAGTTTCAGCAAACAGCGGCACTGTGGTGACACACTTTCCATACTCTTTGTGAAGATTTTCGAGGCAAATTGTGCAAATATTCTCGGAAACCTGAACGAAATTAAAAACAACCGCCGTTGTCATCTTTCATGCACGCAAAATTTATGCAAAGTAGACATGACAGCCGGAAATAATTTTGATTGGCGAATGCGTATACTGACGCTTGTCACGCCATGAGGAGGTGGAAGACTGCAATAAAGACCCTTGTGTCAGGCTTTTCTTTGCCGGTTGCTTCCTTCTCCTTCCCCGCGAGAAAGAAAAGCCTGATACTCAGGTTAGCAGAATATTTGCCCAAGGTCCAACAGCAAGCATAGCAAGGTCTGTATTAAATATGGCTGAGGGCCAAATTATCCACAGTATGGCACATGCAAGCTATGTTAGTATTAAGTAGTTTAATATATGGCAATCAACTGGCCATGACTTGTTTATTTAATTTGCCAGCTTTCAAATACAAAAAAATATGCTGCCCAGCTTACATACAGAAACGGTCCATATGGAAAATCCTTACCAAGAAATTATGAACCAATCAGAACGCTCAGACTTGCCTGAAGACTACAATGTACCTTCAGTTGCCATTTAATAATAAACAATTATTGGATAAGGTTTTTGTGATATCCAGAATAATCAAGGTTGAGGTAAGGGTTGTCGGCCAAAGCCGAAGGCTGAGGCTGATAACCCTTACCGAGACCTTGATTTTTCTGGATATCACAAAAACTGAATCTAATAATAATAATAATTATACATTGAACGAACGCAAAAACTTGGAAGTCATGTTTCTGCTTCTTCACTGACGGCAAGCAACACGAATCGCGCGAAGTTGACATGGAAATCATGCACTGCAGTCATACATGACATGAAAACCCGTGACCTTGACATGATTACCCGTGACCTTGACTTGATTACCCTTGATCTTGACATGATTATAATTGTATAATCTGCAGTTATGACACCACGAGTGCTGATTTCGAAAATTCACTGTAGGCTTTCGCCCAATCAGAAAAGAGTTAGAGAGTTGAATGTATAATAAATAAAATAATCATTTACTAAATCAACAATCTTTTTTAATTACAGATGATGAGGTGTGTGGGATAAGTGTCAGTGTACGTGAGAGAGATGACATCATTCAAATCTGGAATTCAAATGCTAAGGCTGTTGAGGATGCAACAGTAAGAAATAATCAGCGATTGATTTAATAGTTTATAATATTTAAATTCACTATGAAATGAATGTACTAATAATTAAAACAAACATTTATTAATTAGAAAGTGCATTGCATACATGTACATGACTGTATGCAATCTGGTGCTACAATTGATAGCTGTACCTGGCTATCACACGGAAACCTTAGGGGAAAATAACAAATTAAGAAGAAATCACAAAAAAATGAAAAGTTCAAATTTAAACCTGGCAACAATTACTGTTAATTTGTCCTTACAAAGTAGGCATCTGAATGAAAGGGTGGGGTGCAAATTGAAAACGTGGGCACTAATACTCCCCTTGCAGTTCACTCCTCCCCTGTATAAGCCACTGTTTTCACCAATTATCCCACTTTCAAGTAAATTAAGAAATTCCTACCGTTATAAATACAATTGGAGCATCATAATGTAGGCATGCAGTGCATACATGTACGTAGCATTTTACCAGTAACTTGCAAACTAGGAGAGCATCAAACTTTTTTACACACATCGTGTGCCTACATGTATGTTTCTTTAGTTAGTGCTAGATCTTAACAGTCCTACAAGGTAAGAACACTGTAGGTTTCTTGTTGTTTAAATTCTGGAAACACAAACAAAGGAAAACAACAAAATAAACCAAAACAGTACAGATCGCAGATGGCAGTATAAAGACAGAAGCTGTTTTATATTATTAATTATGAGAATCATGGCCTGCATACAACTGTATGTACATGTACATATTTTACATCTTTTGTCATTTTTCTTTCTCAAACAGGTTTTAGACAAAGTAAGGGACCTGCTAAACGATGTTGACTTGTTCGATGATTTCTACAAATGTGAGTTTATGATTACTTGGCAGCTGGAACAGGCAGACTTTATTGCATGCCATTCTCAAATTTAATTAAGATATATTTCAATCATTTACTTGGTCCTGAAGAGACCAAAATTCCTGTTAATATTATTATCTTTTGTTAATGTGTGCCCAGCCTTGATCACAATTTGTGTACATACATGTACAGAATATGGGCCAGTCAGCTGCCTTTAAGCCTGCTGCACAGTCTTTGTGGAGGAGATGACTGCACACTATTAATATTTAGTAAGAGTGTTGATGCGGTACTGGTAGTCTTGGACAGTGAACAACAAAGTTTACAGGACAATAGAATCACACTATTTGATGCTAACAAAAAGTAACAAAATACAATGTACTTTGGGTTGATTTTAATCATATTTATTATAAACCATATATCTTTTTTTTCTGTCTTTCCATTGTTTTGTCCTTTCTTTCTTTACAAATCCCCCCACCCACCCTTCCCCAGGTTCCTTGCCTGATCATTTTCTTACTTTCATCCCTTGATCCTTTCAGATTTAAACTCTCCCCTCTCCCTTCAGTTGGTAGTTTTTCATTCCTCGTCTGGCCCAGCCTGGTTGTTAAAGGGCCAGGATTTCTTTCCTTTTTTTACCACTTTTGACGACTGTTATGTTCATTTTGTAATTTACTGAATGTAGAACAGTACTTTCAAATAGGACCCGGCTTTGCCGGAGCTCTGACTGGTATTCTCTTGAAAGCAGGCTGGTATATTTAACTTTATTTACAGATTCTCCAGAGAGAAATCTTCTTGGGCTTCTCATATTACTCTGGTGGGTGCTGTTCCAAGGTAGCCACTTACTTAAAATCTTACATTTGTAAGAATGGTGTTCTCTTTTTTCAGCTCACCAAGCCCATGACGCCTTTGAGGGGGTCCGGCCTAGGCCAACAAAGCCTCCAGGGTTTCCATTTTTGAAAGACTGACACAAATCATTTCTTGCACATATGAAGGCCTTCTTAGAGTGTGCTTAGGGCATTTTTTTGGCAATGACTGTAGAGCAAATATTGCCGAATTTGTGCATGTGTGTTTTATTCAATCACCATCTGAGGAATAGATGAACAGTGATAGGGGAGCTGGAGCAAAGCTTTGAGATGCCTTACATCAGCTGTCAAGTTCCTCCACGATTGATCATGATGCAAACACAGTTGAACAAATTCAGCAACCATACATACAGCAACCTGAATCTTCATGTGGCTGGCCAACATGTGGTTGATTTTGCTGCTTTGGGTTTTTTTCATAACGCAACATGCAACCCATTCTCTCAGGGTTACATTGTGGGTGACCATATTTGCAAAGAAAGCCTAGAGTTGGAGAGAAGATTCCACAGGCTGACCAGCAGCACAATGAAGTCACATCATGTAACTTAACAAAAGGATCAAAATGCAGGATTAGAATGATAATATCATCTGACAGATGATTTCAGATATAATTTTACTTAGTTACACAGGATTTTAGTGTTGGCAGTCAGACCTTGGCTGATTTTCATTATGCCTGTTATAGTCCACAACTGTACTGGTGTGGTCATTTTACCTGATATGATAATCTTGTCTGATCAGTACAGGGGTGGATCTAGGGGGAGGGTGCAGGGGGGTGCACACCCCCCTCCCCTGAGGTGACATGCAGCTTTCTAGTATAACTGGTATTCTGCAAAAAAACAAAACTATGTGGTTTTATGGTGTTGATGTAAAGCATGGTGCACCCCTTCCTAAGAAAAAATCCTTTATCTGCCCCTGCAGAACTGGCATGATGTTGCCTAGCAACTGCTCTGACTAAAACGTTCTCCCTCAGAAAGTTCTTTTGGGGCAGCATTAGGGATTTACTATATAGTAATTGATATTTTGTATACAATTAAACATGATTTCCAGTCTGTACTGTGCACTCTGGAGAGTTTGTTTGCATTTTTGTTTTGTTTCACATAAGAAAAAAAAAAAATATAAACCTTTTGTGGTTAAAGTTTTAAAACAACTGCCATTATGGATGCGAAGTGGTCGAAGCTTTCTGCTTCATTCTTTCTCATATCCCTTGATGAAAAGACTTAAGTTTGCAGCTGTAAAAATCAATGAAGCTGTTGGAAATTGAATCAGAAAGGCCTCAAAGATAAGGTATGTCATTCGTAACAAGTAACATCAATTCCCATTCCATCCAGTGGGATCTTCTAATGTTTACATAGCTGAGACTGCACAGTACAGACTGGAAATCAACTTTAATATGTAACTGAATCTAAATACAAATAGGGGAATGGGAATGGTGTATGCAACTGTATGTACAATGTATTTGTATTTTGTACAGATAGAACCTGACAACAATTCCCAATGTAGAAAATTATTTTAATTTACTATTTTTTCAGGGCTCATTTGTTCAAGGTAATTTAGGATCAGGAATATGGTAGTGTCAACTTTTTAATTCAGTTTTGCGTACCATTGAATGGTTATTTCTCTCAATTCTTTTTGTTAATTTTACCCATGTGTATTTAACTTTGAACAATGTCAAACATTGTGTGATTCTGGGAAATGTCTATATGCCCACTGTATGGGTGGTTAGGGGAACTTCTGAGGCAGTTGAGGTTCAACACCCTTTTTTAAAGAAAGTGCGAACAAAGTTAAACTATGTGAGAGGTATTCAATGGATGGGTGTTACCTGGAACAGCATCCTTTGAAATTTTTACATAAACAGGAGCTTGGTTAACATTAATCCTGGCCCAGATAAGTAACATATTTATCTACCAATTATGTAGTAAAATTGGGACTAGACTGTTTGCATGGGGAATATGTAAAGGAAATAATGTACATAAGGTTGTTTGGATTGCAGGAGGTGGCTTATATGTAGCATGTGGATTGAGGCTGAATCCAGAAAACAAAATACAATTCAGTAGGATTTTTAAATGTAGTTTCATTGACATAATGTATTTTTACATGTACAGGACATTTTTTTATGTTTTCGAGGGAAGAGGTGTGGCCAAAGAGGTGTTGATGTGGCAGGGGAATAATTATAAAAGATGACAGGACTCCCAGATAAAACTAAACACATTTTCTACTCAAAAATCAAAATCGAAGTGTAACATGAAATGTCTTGCATCCAGAATTCAAAAATGCAGTAATTGTATTTTAACAGTGGGCTTTAAATATGGCATGGCTTTAAAACTGACCGGAGGGTTAAACTTAAGGGTCGCCAGTAATTATCAATGAGCTGAACACGTTTGAATAGGTATATGGGTCGAAAGTTCCTACCCCTCTTTTGTGTGGCTTTCCCTTCCCCCATCTTCTTTGCCCCACCTTTTCTGCCACCCCCTATGATCGTATTATTATTACTTTTCTACACTTACTGTTTGCATTTTGACTGAAAAATTCCATATATGTCAATAGGGAGCTTAAGCAAAGGCGTATTTTAGCGACGTACGGCAACCGGAAGTGGACGTTTCTCATTTTTAGGCAGTGGATGCGCTCTAATTTTTAAGTAAATCGTCTCTAAGAGTAAAGACACTTAGTATTACAAATGTGGTAGCGCCAAGGCGAGTAAAAAGAGAAAACGTCTCATTTCCGGTTGCCGTACGTCGCTCAAAAACGCCTTTGCTTAAGCTCCCTAATGTCTAATTCAAGCGCTCTTCTTGCCGGAAGTAAATAAAGATAGCAACATTTTTGCCAACGAGTCACCCTCGCGGGGACGCGAGGGTGACGAGGCGGCAGCATTATAGAGCCGATGCGCGAGTTTTGGTACAGGCAGAAGAAATCTCGAATGAAAAAGTGTAAGCATAAGGTAATGTAAGAGTGACATCATTGGTAATTGTTTCGAGCTAGCCAATGGCATCGCGGTATTTTTTTATCTAAACCAATCACATCAGGAGGATCATGATCGGTGATCACATGACGAAATCGACCTCATGGTCATTTTCTGGTGTGTTCTGCCATTGTGCGATTTGCGAGGTATGTTCTGGTGTTTTCCTGTTGGCCATCGTGCGACTTGCGAAGTGAGAAAAGAGGCTAACATCGCCCAGCGAGGCAGCCAGTCACAAACAGTCAATTGTCTTGACCAGATCGGCCAGCGTGCCATTTGAGAAACAAAACCACTTGAAACTATTCACTATAACAACAACAATCAATTGTCTTGCCAAAACAAATTGTCGTAACAAAGTCGGCCAGCGTGCCATAAAAAAGGAAAGAAAAAATGCCTGGATATATTCATTATAAACTCAATCAGAGGGGGTATAAAGCCTCATTTTAATCGAGTTAGTGTGCTCAAAATTACAAACTTTGATCGACCAACGAGTCACGAGTATAGACACGTCGTGTCGCTGTTGGTTTATACGGTTGTTTGTGCTTAGCATTAGCGTGGCCAAAAGTGAAAAACAGTCCAAGCTCTGTTTGCCAGGAAGCCACTATCAGTCAAGCTTCAGGGAGCTTAAAAATCAGTTTGGATAGTCTTTTTATTCCAAAATTTCAGAGAGCTTAGCTAAGCTGCATTGGAAATTCGATATCAAGTGTTCAGGTCCAAAGTCTACTTGATGAAGTGCGTGCACCGAAGCAACCGCTCACGAGAATTTATAATGCTTCCTCTATTGTGTATGTTGTTAGTTGTAAATCATTATAAGGGCCATAGTGGTAAGACTAGTTTCGTTTTTTCACGAGGATATCAAAATTTTACCGTTTTCAGATTCCGCGGAAGATATTTGTTTAGACGTATACCTTATCCTTCTAATGGTAGAACATGTTAAAACACAAACATGACACATTACAATTCATGCTAATTCCTATCAACAATGTTACAGTTTCAGTGTTGTCTCACGTAATGCAAAGGACAGAGATATTTCAACTCCAATCTACCTTAAACGTTTCGTTCTTGTATACATTCTACACAACAAAAATAGCATGCGAGTTTTGCAGTGCTTTTTTCAACAATGATTCAGTTTACACAATGTCTTGTAGTCCAGTTGCTTCGTAATTTCCATTCCCCACGCGACAGTTTTTCCTCGTTGGCACTGTACCGGTAGGTATTACTAGTAATAAAATTGATAAGTAACAATTTGCTCACCATAGGTAAATAATTTGACTTATATTGAACATTTTGGAGCAGTTTTCATGTAAGTGTCGAAAAGTAATATTTTTTTAATACTAAACTACATGATTGGCTTAAAAGAAAACTTGCGCCATGTTGTCATCCAATCAGAAGTAGAACTAAAACCAAGCACAACTCGCTGGCACTCGTTTTCCCACGCTTCGAGTCAGCTCCCAACCTCGTTCCCAGGGTCTCTCATCTTACCGCCCAAGGCGAGCGAGAAGAGACCCTCTCTCCTCGCTCGCCCCAGGCGGTAAGATGAGAGACCCTGGGAACGAGGTTGGTCAGCTCCATGTAGATATTTCGAGTTTTGATTGGTTCATTGGATTGTCTGTCCCTGCGAAAGCATGGAGTGATTTCTTTGTTTTTAATTTTCTGACACTTAGTAAAAGCTCTTAGGATTATACTCGTGGACTTACTTAATTATTTCTTTTATGACCATTGATTGCTGTATCTAATGTATATCACACCAATCGGATTGGAGCTAGTATGAACAACCAATCAAATTGGTGCTTATATGTGTGAGGAGATTTCATTCATTTGAGACCACCATCTTGTTTTTCTATCAATAAAAGCAGTCATTCTTGGATTAGCGTTACTTCGAAATTTCTGATTCTGCATATATTATGGTTAGGCCGAGGACTTTCTGGGTGAGTTCAGAGATCAGAATAATTCGATAATCAGCTAAGGACTTGTAGTGTTTGGCATATAAGGCTGATTTTCACCAGCGCACGTTATTAAGCGTAAGAGGGTCCATAAGCGCAGCCGGATGCAGTAAGATGCTGACAATTAGCACCTTTTTTATTTAGATTTTTTTTGTTGGAAATATCCCAAACAAAAGGGCGCTAGTTACCAACATCTTACTGCGTCCGTGTATGTACGCTTATGCTTATGCGCTACTGATTCTTTGAGGAATTTTGGAATGAAACGCGTCCTGGAAGCCTGACAACTCCAGACTTCTTGATTTTAGCAAGATATGGCTCAATCAAGTAGCGTTTACATTTAATAACACATATGAAAAAATTACTCGATTCTGATTGGCTGAGAGCGGTGCAGTTTAAGTGTAACACCAGTGCAAAAAGTGTAACACCAGTGCAAATTACACATCGTAATTCTGGATAACAATTGGCAGAAAGACAATGAGAAATTTTGTAGGCCAGTGACAAAAATTTTGTACGGAAAGTCTGAAAAAGTTAAAAATGGCTTCAAGAAACATCTTCCGGAATTTTTTCTGCGCGAATTTTTTCATGTTTGTACTATTAATAGGTAATCATACGGTTTTTCTCGTTCAATTTGAAATTAATTTGCACTTGCCGAAGCGGCTCGTGCAATTTCAGCTTTTTGAAAAACTCACTCGTGCAAATTAACTCCAAATTGAACTCGAAACCGTATGATTACCTATACATATTCGCCATATAATCAAACCCTAACCCAGGATAAGCGAGAATTTTGATTTAAGTTTTGTAACTTAAAGGGGCTACGTCACGGTATTTTGAGTTATTTCTACCATGGACAAAATTACCTTTAAATTGAAGGAAACCTGAAAAATAATGCTTTAGAAAGATAGGAAAACACTAAAGAGATAATAATAAACCACAAAGGAACATGGATGGTTAAGGATGGAGAAGATTGACACGGATTGTAAACAACAATATTGAAAAATTTAGGCTAAATTTTTCAAACCGTTTAGCCGTGACACAGCTCCTTTAAGGTTTTCTCTCAATGTTTCTTGGCCTACTGTTTTGAGTATGAATAATCTCATGGTCCTCAAAATACACAAAACGAAATCAGTGAAAAACATTGGTATGCAAAAAAAATTATATTTTATTATATTTTATACTTTTACAATCCTTAGTTAGCATTAACGACCACCTAAATCGTCCCCGACTTTCTCAGTCCGACCTCGTAGCTCAGTCGGCAGAGTAACGGTAGATCTAATCTGGAGGTCGTGGGTTCGATTCCCACTGAGGTCAAAAGATTTTTCCTTTTACTCGTGTGGTTCCCTGATTCTCTTAACTAGGGCTAACGCCCAGTGGGTTATTCGTGGGTTCAATTAGCACTTAAATTTACACTTCAGAGTTAATTCTCTGTTTCACCATTTGTGTTCACAGTGCTACGCATTCATATGTACCCTTACAACAAGTTAGCTTGACACGATCCAAGAGCCTGCGATCCAATCGAAAACAAGCACTTGGTGAGCGGTCCACTTCTGAAAAGCACGTGACCTCGATAAGCTCTGAACTTGAAGGATAAGCTCTGAACTCTTGACGTGATATAGACACGTGATACTGCTCAGCGGATACCTTGTTATGACAGGTCTCTATTGACCGTAACATGGATGTCCAATATCAAAACTAAGACAATAGACTGCAAAGCTGATACTACGTGAAAAACGTTTCGAGACACCAACATGACAAGAAGCGATAAAGGAGGATCGCAACAGTGGACAGCTGTTTCGCTCTTATTGGGGCTCGTCAGCACTGTGTAGCTGATCAGGTCTCTTGCAGATCCTACGTGGCAGCGCTTATCGTATGCGGTCCCTTGCAGTTAGTCACTCAAAACTAAGGGTGCATGTTTCAGTCAACCTATTAGCTGGAGTATTACTCTTTCGTGCGTACGCGCGCACGAACAATACCGCTAGCCATGATAACCATGGGAAAATCAACTCCTTTTCTTTCCTGCTCAGTTTGCTATTTTGAAGCCAAATGCAAAAACTATGAAATTAAAGTTGACCGGCTTCTTGAATTTTCTTCAGGAAACCCATTTACTTGGATTCAATTCTCGCCCAAATGTTTACATACATTAATGTTCTTAATGCCGAATACTTTTAAACAGGAACTGGCCGTCCATAGCTTTAAACTCAGGAAGCAATGTCATATGCTAAGTTTGCTTTTTTAATTAACTTGTGGCGCGCTTACTTGGTCAGTTTGATACGACAAACGACCATCTGAAGGAGTTGCTGACTATATACGGGTTGACAAGAAATGATATTGTTGAAATTGTCAAGCGATAATTGCTTGGGATATCGGTTCGACATTCAGTAGCAGGTGATACATTTTGCTTGGATCCCATATCACTAATGACACAAGAGTGCGCTTAATACAAGTACTAGTTATCTAAATACAACCCACTTTCGTCAGCTGGGCATAATGAGTTTTTCTGGCTGAGAGAGCATCTTTATACATATCCACTAATTAATCAAATTGTGTATATTTTGACTTTAGTCTTAATTGAAAACCAAGGTCCTGTCCACAGGACTCATCAATTTTCAAAAGTGTTTTTTTTTATGCACACGTCCTATTTTGTTAACACGGACACCGCCATTTCAGTATCACTTTTTGCCTTTCTACATTAGTGCGTTGTGCCTTCAAGGCGTGTGCTTTTTGAAACGTTTTTGTTTCCCCACGCTAAATCGTGCTATCAGCGCTATCTATAAGCTGTCATTTGTAAAGTATATAAGTTTTTTTTCGTCATTTGGATATGTAATCGAAATATTCTGTATTTAATTACGAAAAAGGATTAGCTTTTTTCTAGCGTTTCGATGTAGATAATAGGCTTAATTTAATTGAGTAGTTAATCAAACGATAACAACACATAACACATCATTGTGGAAAGTGTCCACCGTAAAACACGTCTCGTTGAATAAGTTAACTCGATAGACATAACACCTGTCTTACAGAGACCTTTACCGCTTTCCTAACGTCTTTGATCTTCCAGCAATAAAGAAGCGGATTTAACGACGAACTTAAGAAAACAAGAATTCCCGCTAATCCCCAAAAGATTCCAATACGTGGAAAGGGTCCATTGACAGTGTACAGTGTCGTAAGTATTATAAGGGGTATATAACAAATGACTAATGATATCAGGACCCATGCCGCAGTAGATACCGTTTTCCTGTATCGTTTCAAGTTCAGTGGTGCACCTTCATTTGATTGCCCTTGGTGAACGTGGTCTTGTACTTCGGCTACATGATGGCGAAGAGTCAGGAATATTTTCGAGTAGCAAACAGCTGATACCAGAAGGCAAACTGATTGTAAAGTGTACCCATAGATTTTTGCCGCATCGTACTCCCAAAACAGTACCAGTGCGTAAGCAATGCTGGGAATCCAAACGCAGACAGCTACTGCTTGGACGCGCCTTAAAGTCACAACTTGTCTGTATCTCAAACCCATCACCAGAGCGAGAAGTCTGTCCACACTTATTGCTGTCAGTGTTTGCAGTGACACAGTTGTCAGAACTGTAAAAGTGGCTACACCAACATCTGCAGAGTATACACAGAGGTTCATCCATCGGCCCGAATCTGCATGGATATTCCGCATCATAAAGTGCACAGCTATGGCTGGCCCCGCAATCATGCCAACAAGAAGATCAGTGACTGCGAGGCAACTATACAGAAGTTTGGATGGCGGATAAAGAGAAGACACTTTACGTAGCGAAACTAGTATCAAAGCATTCCCTAGAATTGTAGCAATTGAGAGGACACTGTATATGACCGAAACGAAAAGTGTTTCTTTTTCAGAAAAATTTTCAGTGCAAAGCAGAAATTGTATCGTCTCATTCAAATGAGCGTCCATGGTCGTTCAGTGTGGAGTTCTCTTTGCAATTTTTTGGAACTGCGTGGTACTGACAAATGGAATGAAATTTAACACAATTTTCCCTTTAAGTGCTTTAAGTAGAGAAGGTTGGCCTGTCAATCAAATGACGCTAGAAAAGGAAACGAGCATGGACGTTGCAAATGGCTTCAGCAAAGCTCCAACTAATAGGTTACTACAGGTTGAATCGTTTGGAGCTTTGAGGCCTAAAAATAGGTTTGATCAGCTTGAAGGAAGAATAAATTAAGGCATTATTGGGTAGCGCTGAAATGAAACGTTAGCTTCACAGATTTACGGCGATATTGATGTAAAAATCTTACTGAGCTCCTTCGATTAAAGGCGAGGCCAAACCTGAAACTGTTGTCAAACCAGATGTTTCATATTTAATTAAATGATATTGCTAACACAAGATGCAAATACTGTCAGGAAGGTACTCTACTTTTAATTGAACAAAACTTAATTGCAACTGAGGAGACATCAAGGAGTCACCATATCGACTGAACGTGGCAATTTCCATTCAAGCACACATGTAGAATATCACTCACCCTAGATGCATGGGATTCTCCACGTTTCTGTCATTTAAAGTGCAAGGAATACAGAAAGAATGGTCGAAATTGTTACATTAGAGCAACTCGATTTACACAACAAAAGCAGTGAGATCTTTTTCAAAACAAGGTCAACTCCAGCCTCACTGCCATTTAGAGGCCAGGTCACTGAGCAGACAACTGTAAACTGGTCTACTACTCTACCTACCAACTAGACTACTAAACCAATCTCAAATCGTAGTAAAAACAAAACCAAAAGCAAAACCAAAGCAATTGCCTGATTACTTTCGACACTCAATTAAAAACCGCTCTAGTCACAAAAGACAAAATTAGACTCCTAAGACCAGTGGAAAAGAGGTTTCACCCTTTAACCTGAAAGCAATTCAAGTTAGGACCACCAAATTAACAAAACATAATGCAAACAGAAATCTACTAACAGAAATGTATTTATCATGGGTTATGTAACCTTTTCTTTGGGGTGTTACATGGCATGCTGTTCTGTTGCTTCATTAGCGGTAGGCTATATATATTTGAGTTGTTCTCATTTATATTCATTTGCGTCTTACGACCGTCCCTACGCCCTCAAAATTAAATACCCAGTGATCAGGAGTTTCTCTTAGACGTAGTTTTTCGCACGCTGCTTTATGAAAGGTTTAGCACGTTTTGTATGTTTACTGAATGATTTTTATACGAGCATAGTTTAGATCATTTTGTTGGGTTGTTTTTCTTGCTGTAATTTTGTACATTTCCGAGTTTTCATTCTGTTTGTTGTATTATTTCCATCCATTCTGTTGATGAAGGCATAATAAAGAGGGTCGCATACGGCTCGTGTTGACACACCCCAATTGAGGTTGCTTGTTACATGATAAATGTTTTATATTCGTTTGAGCGGGGTAGCGAATTAGAATATAACATGACTTGGTGTCATTATACCGAAATGTGACGTCGGTACGCCGTCATTCGTTTGGTTTTTGGCCAAACCTTATCTCATGCATCATTACTTCCATCGCACAATTTTAACGGCAAAGTATTTGATACAGTTGTGATGTCCTTTAACACTCTGGTTGCCATTAGCAACAAAAATGACGTCATTAACATTCAATAATATACTTTTTTTGCCAGCCAGATTTGCCGATTAAAAGAAAACGCAAATGTAGGTCAACTGACATAACAAAAAGTAAAACTATGTTTGATTTTGAGTAAATCCCTAAACGTAACAATTCTAATGGTAGTTGGTGTGTGATAACAGAACCTGGCTGACTGGTGATTACCATTGTGATGTATTTGCTTCAAAATAACAACTAACTTTGTCACGGTTGAAGTGATATAATAAGTTTGAACAGTGAAAATTTTGTCGATGTTCACCATCAAGGAAGGGAAGTGTTTGAACAACGAAAAAGTTGCGTTTCAATGGACCAATTTCGATGTATACAAATTCAAAAATTCAAGGTGGTAATTTTTCCATTCACATCAACACAGTAAATCAATCTCTGACGCTTGCCACAAATCCGTCAAGTCCCGAAGCAGTGAGAGGGAAACGTATGAAGCCTTTAGAACTGAAAAAGTGACTCTGACGGTAACTAATTCCGCCCTTTTTTGAGGACATTCCTTAGTTTATTGCCGGGCATGGCTTCCTTTTCCTTTGAATAGGGTTGATATTAGAATTTATTTGTACATTAAATACATTGATTTGGTAATCGTTTTCTTAAAACTGAAAGTTTTGATACTTAGACTCATCTTATATCACTCCTCCTAAAATTACAGGACAATTATATGTAAAGGTTCTGGCTCAGTTCAGCTTTGCTTGTATTATCTGCGGGATGTAGACTATGGTAAGTTTTATAGTCTTAAAATAAAGTAAACTTTTAATTAAAAATCCAGATTAAGTGCAGTCGTGCCAAACATTGCTGTGCCAAACATTGCTGTTGCCTTCTTTCACTTTTATATTTATTTTGTTGTCCGCCGCCAAGAAGTTCAAATTAACCTAATTCTAAGGTGCTATATCAAACTATAAGATAAAAAATGTTTGAAAATTAATTTGTGTAACAAAATATCTGTGTGCGGATCGTGTTCTTTACTTGTTGTCGCACCTCTGATCTTCCAGCAATAAATGATCGGGTTAAAGACGAGTTTAAACAAAAAAAAGAGTTCTTGTAAATACCCAAACTGCATGAAGAAATGGGGAGGACCCGTTACTTGTAACTATCGCTAAAACTACACTGTACGGAAGATAACATACTAACGTCAATAGAATACACATTGCGGTAGATACACTCTTTCTGTACTGTTGCATGTTCTGTACCATTTCTCCATTTGGCTGTTTTTGGTGAACATGGTCTTGTATTGAAGCCTGATGATGTCGAAGAACAAAGACTAATTTCGAATAACAACAGACCGAGACCAGCAAAGAAAAGTAGATGCTTTCCAAATAAATGGACAGAGCAAAGCAGGGGCTGTATGGTTTGTTAGAATTGTCCATTGCCAATGGAACTCCGTGCGCTAACACTCTGAGGATCAAGAGTCATCTACACATTTTACTATCGGATATCGCCTAAATTGTGATTAAACGTTAGGAAAAGAGCCGTGAGACTCGCCGTAGAGTGACACATGTAAAAAAAATTAAAGCAAACAACCAAATTCAAGATGAGCCTCGATGATTTAAGGATGTAATAGACAGCTTACTTTACTGCGTGTGGTAAAAGTTCCCACGCGCTGCGTTTTTACAACTAGCGCCACGATGTTTTAAATGGAAAAGAAGATTTTCAGTTCTGCACAAAATTGTTTTGAAGTTTTAAGCAAGAAACTAAGCTGTCAACGTCTAAAAAAACTATCCATACAATAGGCGTGACATGAAGTAAGAGAAGGTAAGTTCAAAATGTAATTACATTAAGATTGACAGCTATTCCATTTTTTTCAGTTTTGTAATCCCTGATACAAAACTGCTAGCTGTTTAGCAATAACCTCGGGTCAAGCCCACGAGACCAACCGCTATCTCGACATGGAGAATCGATTGGCAATGGAAAATTCATCGTCCATTGAAGAATACAAGAAGACCATTCAATTTCTAAAATTCACAGCACCTTCTTCAGGAAAACACTGGTTTTTTGCATCTGCTATATACGTTCTCTTCGCCGTTACTGCCACCCTAGGGAACACGCTAATGCTATTCACGTTGCAAAAGCAGTCTTCCCTTCATCCGCCATCTAAACTTCTGTACCGCTGCCTCGCAACGACTGATCTATTGGTTGGCCACATTTTACAACCGAGTCTAGCCTCATACTACGCACTCTTGGTAAAAGAACAGCGCCCTTCCGATCTTTGTCTGGTCGGAACGATTTGTGTACTAACTTTCACAACTCTGTCTGCAGTTTCTTTGCTACCAATGACCGTGATTAGTGCACATGTGGACAGACTTCTCGCTCTGCTAATGGGATTGAGATGTATGGGTTATTGACCAAGTGTGAGGTCAAGATGGCTGGATATTGGCCGAGTTCTTTTGTTTTGCGTGTTTATGGACCGAGACGGAGTCGAGGTCCATAAACACGTAAAAAAGCCATTTTGACCGAACAAGCTTGGCCAATAAAGGATTTATTATATGGCTTTTGGGGAAATTTTTCTTGCGGGACAAGGCGGGTAGTCCCGAGCGGGCAAGATGGCTCCATCTTGCCCGCTCGGGTAGCCAATCACAGCGCAGGATTTGATTCATCTTGCCCGCTCGTGGAGCTAGCCATATAATAAACAGACATATTGTAACTCTGGGGCGAGTTCGAGCTTTCGTTGCATTGTTTTGGATTGTCAGCCTTGGTTTCGCTGTGGTGACGATTTGGGAATTTCCGATTGGAAAACGCTATAACTTCACACTGATAGCATTTTGTATTTTAAATCTGTGCTCTGTTATTTGAAAATCTTTTTCACCCTCCGCCAGAATCAAGCTCACGCTCAGCAGCTACAAGGACAGCCCGATGGTGGAGGAATTCCATTCAATATTGCAAGATACAAAAAAACTGTGGCTACCGCAATTTGGGTGGAACTTACGTTAATAGCATGTTATGTGCCATATGTATGGGTTATTGACCAAGCTTGTTCGGTCAAGATGGCTGGATATTGGCCGAGTGCTGTTTTTTGCGTGTTTATGGACCGAGACGAAGTCGAGGTCCATAAACACGCAAAAAATGAACGAGGCCAATATCAAGCCATCTTGACCGAACAAGCTTGGTCAATAAAGGATTTATTATATGGCTTTTGGGGAAATGTTTCTTGCGGGACAAGGCGGGTAGTCCCGAGCGGGCAAGTTGGCTCCATCTTGCCCGCTCGGGTAGCCAATCACGGCGCAGGATTTGATTCATCTTGCCCGCTCGCGGAGCTAGCCATATAATAAGTATGGGTTATTGACCAAGCTTGTTCGGTCAAGATGGCTTGATATTGGCCGAATTCCTTTCTTTGCGTGTTTAGGAGTCGAGGTCCATAAACACGCAAAAAAAAAGGAACTCTGCCAATATCAAGCCATCTTGACCGAACAAGCTTGGTCAATAAAGGATTTATTATAGGGCTTTTGGGGAAATTTTTCTTGCGGGACAAGGCGGGTAGTCCCGAGCGGGCAAGATGACTCCATCTTGCACGCTCGGGTAGCCAATCACAGCGCAGGATTTGATTCATCTTGCCCGCTCGCGGAGCTAGCCATATAATAAGTATGGGTTATTGACCAAGTGTGAGGTCAAGATGGCTGGATATTGGCCGATCGAGTTCTTTTTTTGCGAGTTTATGGACCGAGACGGAGTCGAGGTCCATAAACACGCAAAAAAAGAACGAGACCAATATCAAGCCATCTTGCCCGAACAAGCTTGGTCAATAAAGGATTTATTATATGGCCTTTGGGGAAATTTTTCTTGCGGGACAAGGCGGGTAGTCCCGAGCGGGCAAGATGGCTCTATCTTGCCCGCTCGGGTAGCCAATCACAGCGCAGGATTTGATTCATCTTGCCCGCTCGCGGAGCTAGCCATATAATAAACAGACATATTGTAACTCTAGGGCGAGTTCGAGCTTTCGTTGCATTGTTTTGGATTGTCAGCCTTGGTTTCGCTGTGGTGACGATTTGGGAATTTCCGATTGGAAAACGCTATAACTTCACACTAATAGCATTTTGTATTTTAAATCTGTGCTCTGTTATTTGAAAATCTTTTTCACCCTCCGCCAGAATCAAGCTCAAGCTCAGCAGCTACAAGGACAGCCCGATGGTGGAGGAATTCCATTCAATATTGCAAGATACAAAAAAACTGTGGCTACCGCAATTTGGGTGGAAGTTACGTTAATAGCCTGTTATGTTCCATATGGTATAGTTATAGCAGTAATTTTTAATCATGAGTCATCTCCTTTTCTGGATGTTACTTGGGGCTTAACAGTAACTCTTGTTTGTTTAAATTCATCTCTAAACCCACTTCTATATTGTTGGAAGATCAAAGCGGTGAAACAAGAAGTAAAGAGCATGATCAGAAAGATTTTGTGTTTGTCAAACTATATAGGTTAAGAATCATTGAATAAAGTACTGTTACTTGGCTTAAAATAAAATCTATATTGAAATGGAGCTTAGCGTACTTGTTTTGAACCAATAGACTTTCAAATTCGCGTGTTTGATTGCGTGTTTGCAGTGGCGTTTAAAACTGGGCCATTTTAGATGAGGAATGACTTGTTCACAAAGAGAAAGACATGTCGATCACTCAGTTTTATTAAGGAGCACTGGAACACCATGGCCGGGGCGTTTTTATTCCGTTTTTATGTCTCGGGTTGTTTTTAAAGAGATGGTGCAGTTGATCGATACAATTTTTTTAACGAATCGAGTTTGCAGTGCAGTAGTCATTAAGTTATTCGAGCTGACAAGTAAGTTAAGGAAAGTGATATTAATAAACGCCAAACGTGCAAATAAAGTTGACACTTCAATATTTGTGGAACTATTTCTCTGACATCAGAACTATCGACTTCCCGAGCTTGTCAACGCCGGCCGTCCTTGGTATTCTCTTTTTACTGTTTTCATTAGCACAATACTGACAAAACACTGGAGCTGTTCTATTATGTAAGTCCTCAAGTAGCTTAGTGAAACGCAGTAGGAATTATATAAACCAAAATAACAAACATAAAATAGATAAAATATGTATGGGAAATCAACTATAGGCCTAAATATTCTAAAATAAAACTATGATTGTGCAAATAGACCTCATTGACCTCGACATTGTTGTCTTTGTGTCTTTGATGCAATTTGCGCGCAATTTATATCCATTTTAGACCGTTGTGTGGCTTTCGAAATTTAGTGAAGTCGTTGGTTGGGGTCACCCCTCATAAAGCATAGGAAGGCCGGTGACTGTAGGCGACCTCGTCTCAACCGCTCTCGTATAACAAAGCAACCTACAAAATGGCCATAAAAACACCACAGCCATAACGCCAGATAAATTCCCCATCACATCAACTCGTCACCGCGCCCGTACCGCGATTTTAGAGAAGAGAGAAATTTCAAATAAGAGTTTTCTTTAATCTTCCAGCGCGCTCGAATTATTTGGTGACTACGGCCGTTGGAGCTTGATCGCGATCATGTTACGATTTCGCCTCTCGGGGACTAGTGTGGGTATTGACTAGCGACACAATTTGTCTTTTGCCTCCCCTAGATAGTCTACTTATTAAGCGTTGCTGGCGCGTTTCGAACTGGCCAATGAGCGTGCAGAATGTAACATGATCACGATCACGTTCCAACCAAAAATATCCTAACGTCCTAGCATGCAACACGAGCCAATGAATGCCTATGTACCAGGTATCCCTCTGCTGTTCTACTCCTCAGCTCTCCCCTCATACTCAGGCTAGGAATGTTTTGTGCTTTTTAACTTCAACTGTTTTAGGAGTTTGAATGATTTTATTCCGAATTATTTACATTTCCACATTGTAAAATCACGCAGGAGTGTCGAGCGTAAACGTTGCAAAACGTATTGGAGAGTCTTACATTTGATGAAACTGAAACTTCACAAGGATTGATAAAATTATTTTATTTTGGAAAATGGTGACATCACATGAATACCAAGATTTGAGGACAAAATAAACTTAAAAAATGAAAGTTTGTCCCAAAAGCCTTGGAGCCATGTTAGAATATTGCTACATCCAACGTGGCCTATTATGCTCTGTTTTACCGTTACTTTAATTAAACTGCGAACTCCCTTGCTTACGAATCAAATGAAAAAATTCACTGGTATACCTCACTTATCACAAATAGAAATAATTACTCGTCTAGCAAAATTTTTTACGTTATTCCGGCGATGTTTACGTTGGATATTTTAGACGAAAGCCACATTGCATCTACTTCTCCATCTACATCCACAATTGTTTTAGTTGATATCCACAGCCGTTTTCTGGCCTTTAAGAAGTGGTTTTTATAAAATCAATTAACTCTCGTCTTTCGACACGAAATAGTCGCCACATTAAAATACTATCTCAAATACTATCTACTATCTATCTACTATCTAAGATGCTATCTTAGTCACTGTTAAGATTGGCATCTACTCGGCGCTGTTTTGAAATTTTTGACAAAGGTGGTTCGGCCTTGTAAAAAAAAGGCTCAAATATCATATAAAATAAATTGATTGAAAGCGTCCCAGCGAATTTGCATTTTTAGTCGAGGAACGCACAAAACGCGATTGACAATGGAAAATTCTTCGGCCATTACAGATTAGAAGAACGCCATTCAATCTGTGCTATGCAGAGCCCATTCGTCAGGAAAACATTGAGCTACTTTTTCCACCATAAACTTTTTGTTCTCCATTATCGCCATCCTGGGGAATACCCCGACTCTAGTTGCGTTGCGCAAGGAGTCTTCCCTTAAATTGATCTCTCAACCCAATTCTTCATTGCTGATAGATCAAGGAAGTAAAACGTTAGACAAGAAGAAAAGAACACGATCAGGCAGTTTTTGTGTTTGTAACTTAGCGGTGGAAAAAATAATTTATAATAATCCATAACTTTTGATCAAATTTAGATCAAAATGAAACCTAGACTAGTTTGCATTAGCCACAAGGAAAATTTTCTCCCTGATTCGTGAGGAATCATCGTCTGCCTTCATTATAGAGACAGCAACTGTCAATTTGACTATTTAATTAAAAGCTGCGTGTCCTGAATGCACGTATCTACGTTTTGATTTGACGCAATTCGTCTCAGTCGACGTTTTTCATCATCAAACAAGTAGAATTAATCCTAACAGAAAGCACAAAGCCATCTTAAAATATGAATGGCTATTAACTTTTTAGCTGTACTTGAAATAAAACGCATAATTCCTTATCCACCATTCCATCATTTCTTCTCAAAATGATCACGTAGCAAAAAGTGTATATATAGATTCAAGGAGATCTTAGTTTTCTGCCAGGTAACATTCTGCAGAGGCTAAGGTAGTTGCATGGGAAACCGTTTATTAAATAGTTAATTTACACCAGAGAAAATATTGCGAGGTGAATGCAGATGCGTGGGGAAACCAGTTGTTAAATGGTTAATTAATGCCGCCTCTAAAAGATGTAGGTTTTGCTAGAGAGAAATCAGTCACAAGGAACGTCAATTTTTGTTGCTTTGCTTGTTTTCATTTTTAACTGCCTTTACTACAGGCTCAAAGCGGTAGTTTCCTCGTTTCCAGAGAAACAGTTTTGATGGCAGGTATATATAGTACTTTTACAATCAGCTCATCGCATGTCTTATACGTTAGCATTAAGATAAGTGGTCTGGATGTTTGTGGAAGACCATTAAAAACTGCTCAATTTATATGTGGCCTATATCATTGGTCGTTCTATGCCTAAGTAACAAAACACTGACCTAACTATTACATAACCATTTGCAGGCTTTTACGCAGTTTTATAACAATTTTTAATCCTATTTGGACAGGAAACATTGTAGCAACAAAACGGTGTATATGTTGACTTAGTAACTGTAAAGATCGACACCTATTCTGATCTACTCCACTAGCCTCTTCAGCATGCGCCCACGTGACCAAGTATGACGTAAACTGAATTGATCGACGGCATCGCAGCAAATGTTCATTTCTTTGGGCAACACGGAAATTTGACAAGCAATGGAAAACTCCTCGGCCATCACAGAATACAAGAAGAACATTCAATTTCTCCTATGCACCGCCCATTCATCAGGAAAATATTGGGCGTTTCTTTCCGCTATAAGCGTTTTGTTTTCCACTACTGCCATCTTTGGCAATACGCTGATTCTAATTGCGTTGCATAAGAAGTCTTCCCTTCATCCGCCATCGAAACTTCTGTACAGATGCCTCGCAACCACTGATCTGTTAGTGGGTGTTATTTTAGATCCAAGCACTGCTCTATACCAAGCGCTCTTGGCGAAAGAAAACCGCTCAACTAATCTCTGTTTTTACTTTGCAACTATTGCTGCAGTTAGTTTCACCACTCTGTCGGCAGTTTCTTTGCTAACAATGACAGCAATAAGTGTGGACAGACTTCTCGCTCTGCTGTTGGGATTGAGATACAGACACGTTGTGACTTTGAGGCGAGTTCGAGCATTAGCTGCTTTCTTCTGGATGGTCAGCCTTGGTTTTGCTGTGCTGATGATTTGGGAATTTACCATTGCAAAAATATATAACTACACATTGATATTAATATGTCTTTTTGGCTCACTCTTTTGTTATTTGAAAATCCTTTTCACGCTTGGCCATACCGCTCAAACTCAAGCACAGCAAGGACGGGGAGAGCCTAATGATGGAGGAATTCCCTTCAATATTGCAAGATACAGAAAAACAGTGGCTACTGCAATTTGGGTAGAAGTAACTTTGATGGCTTGTTATTTGCCATACAGTATAGTCATAGCTATAATTACTATTCAAGGATCATCTCCATTTCTTGATGTCATTTGGGAGTTAACGGTATGTCTTGTTTGTTTAAATTCATCTCTTAACCCAATTCTTTATTGCTGGAAGATCAAGGAAGTGAAACAAGAAGTAAAGAACACAATTAGGCAGTTTCTGTGTTTGACAAGCTAGCTAGCTTTTTTAAAAAAAAAAATAACAATGATAATAATACATTAATGAATAACTATGAAAATTAGTTCCTATCCATTGTATTGAACTAATAAAGATGTTTAATTTCACGTTTTTGTTGGGTTTGCTCCGTGGAAACTGGACGATTTGCATTAGTTGAAGGTTGTTTTTGATGACGAATTTCGAGTTCGCATTCCGACCGTAGAAAAAAGTTAGAATGAAACACGCATAAAGAAAGGTGCTCTAAAGGCCGGTCTGCGGTAACCTTAATCAAGCTTGTGCCTCTATTGCTCTCTGGACGTTACGTCGTTCCTTACAATCGATGAGCTATGAAATTTCCCAATAGCAGGAAAAAAGGCCCGCTCGAATTTGTATTGTTACCATTTGTGCAGTATTATGAAAAGCCGGTGAGGCAAATTCAAAGACCAACAACACGTAAATTATACAGCGGCACTAGTACCAAACAAAGCCGACATATGTCGGTGTTTGTGTGATTATATGGCAGGCTATGGCTATGAGATAAGCCGGGAGAAAAGATATTCTCTCGGCTCATGGCAGCAGACTTAAACGGGACTCGATCGGCCAATATCCAGCCATCTTGACCTCACACTTGGTCAATAACCCATACTTATTATATGGCTAGCTCCGCGAGCGGGCAAGATGAATCAAATCCTGCGCTGTGATTGGCTACCCGAGCGTGCAAGATGGAGTCATCTTGCCCGCTCGGGACTACCCGCCTTGTCCCGCAAGAAAAATTTCCCCAAAAGCCCTATAATAAATCCTTTATTGACCAAGCTTGTTCGGTCAAGATGGCTTGATATTGGCAGAGTTCCTTTTTTTTTGCGTGTTTATGGACCTCGACTCCTAAACACGCAAAGAAAGGAATTCGGCCAATATCAAGCCATCTTGACCGAACAAGCTTGGTCAATAACCCATACTTATTATATGGCTAGCTCCGCGAGCGGGCAAGATGAATCAAATCCTGCGCCGTGATTGGCTACCCGAGCGGGCAAGATGGAGCCAACTTGCCCGCTCGGGACTACCCGCCTTGTCCCGCAAGAAACATTTCCCCAAAAGCCATATAATAAATCCTTTATTGACCAAGCTTGTTCGATCAAGATGGCTTGATATTGGCCTCGTTCTTTTTCTGCGTGTTAATGGACACGCAAAAAAGAACTCGGCCAATATCCAGCCATCTTGACCTCACACTTGGTCAGTAACCCATACATATTGCCATGTTTTCCTTGAACATATGGCCTTTGTTAAAGAGACAGTAACTGTCAATAGGCCATTTTCGAGTTGCCTTTTGCCTCTGTGTCACATTGAGCCCACGTGCGAAACCATTCATATTAAAATGAGTTTCGCCTACAGGTTTATTTTCATGCAGATCAAACATACTTTCATAAGAAAGGTTTTACATAAGGACTCTCTCTTTCTTTGTTTAGAACTAAGAAAGTCTCGTTATTTCACTTCTTTACAAGGTTGACTTCAGCGGGCAAGTGAGAAAAAATTCCAAAAGTGTTCACCTTTTTATGCAGGAACGAAAAGCTTTTGTTTTAAAAGACGGGAACAT
The DNA here is from genome assembly GCA_964020085.1 of Micromussa lordhowensis. Lineage (NCBI taxonomy): Eukaryota > Metazoa > Cnidaria > Anthozoa > Scleractinia > Lobophylliidae > Micromussa > Micromussa lordhowensis. The sequence goes on from OZ026609.1 coordinate 3,227,314, forward strand.
ATAAAATTTTCCATCAAAGAGTGAAAACAAAACTTACTATCATTCAATGGTGCTTGTTTTCGTCTCTTTCATTGGCCGAGGATCCCCCACCTGACATGCAAATAACTGCATACAAATAATATTCTGCTCATGCGTAATTACAAGCAGGCTCCCGTGTGATTTAAAATGATAAAACAGTTATTGAGCCGCTACTAACAAAGGTATTTTGCTTAACCTCGTTCAATAGTAGTAAGACGACAGCTAACAACGATATAAATACTCTGTGTTGATGCAACTTGTCCTTGTCATTGCCATCTGTGTTTGCCCCTTCTTAAATTAATCTTTAATTTTATGCAATCTAGACAGATCTCCGTTTTCAAATTCTAAACACCTCAAATATGAGAAATCCTCTTTACGCTACAAAGAGGAAAAAAATCCTGTCAGTTGAATGAAAACTGATATGACACTAAATTTAGCATCACTACAATTTTACGAATCCTAGGATTATAGGCAAATTTTTTTTTGAGTTTATATTATCATATACCACATTGTCTCAAACATGTCAAAAACAATTTCTTCCTTATCTGTCAAAAGATTAGGCTTTCAGAATTTCATTTTTTATTGCAAGGTGTTTAAGCTTCGACATTAACAATCTTAAACTTGTAACGCAAGTGTTGAGGTAAATTTTGTTACGTCGTCACGGAGCACAGTGGGGATTAAAAATTACAGTCTAACGGCCCCTATTTACTTCCGTCACCACACTGAGGGCTCACGCGAGATAGCATTGCGCCTGGGCGAACTCAAATATTGGTCCTAAAGGGAAGATGAAATTCGATTTGTAAAGTCATAATTCGCAAAGAATGCCTGGAAGTTCAACTAATGTTGAGCCAAAGGGCAAGAAAGTCAACTTAAGAAGGAGAAATAGGAATTCTCAAAACGAACGCATCGAGGCCAATGTCGAAGTTGTTGATGGCGCCGTTGGCGCCAAACGTGACTTACAAGAGTTGACCCCTTCGTTAAAACAAGGTTTGTCCAGGACTTAACTAAGACTATTGCGTAGTCTTGAAGACGCGGCGGGCGTAGAACAGGAGGAAACTCCTCAGACCGAGGATGCCCACGAGATCAGTGGGGAGCCCCCTGCGAAGAAGAAGAAGAAACATACCATAACTACAAGCTTCGAAGAGGCTGTAAAAAAGCTGACTGATTCAGCTGAGGTTCAGAAAACGCCTTCAAATGAAGGAATATTTGAAGTTGTTAATAGCTTGAAGCAAGAGCTAAAGGAAGAGGAGATGGGGCCGCATGTTAATGCAGCGCTGGAAAATGTGGTTAATGCCTTGATCAAAGAGGCCCTGCATGAGGAGAAACCTCAGGAAAAGTTGAATAAGTATCACAGACCAGAGAACTGTGAGTAATTGACAAAAGTCCAAAGAAATCAACCAAGAAGGGGTCATCTAACTCCAGCAGTTTGATCCCAAGATGTTACACTGCAAATAGTCAGACATCCATCTTCAAAGGAATGTGCCTTGACAAATATGATCGACACATTTTTAGATCATATACTGTCGCTTCCAACGGGAAACGGCCTTTTACAACAGTCAACAGATGCTCTAGGCAAATGGTGAACTAAGCCAAAGACTAAGAGAGTTGATTAAACCTGATCTGTATGGCGATAATAAACACCTTTGTTCTTCGTCGTTGGCAATCACCGACCAATTATTTGGCGATGATCTCCCTAAACAAGTGAAAGAGCTGACCGTGGTCATTCGTGTTGGTAAGAAAGTGTCAACGCAGAGAGGAAGATCAACGGCCAAGCCTGATTATCACAGGCTCAACGTTTATGCTCATGGCCATGGATGCCCAGGAAATCAACATTACAGAAAAAAAACGACTGCAAACATCCTTCAACCTTCAAGAGGAAGAAGGAGGGGAAGTCAAAATGATTCAGACTGCTAATAACTTTGATGTTGAGGTACGAAATATATGTCAGAGCAATCTATTGACATTATAGGTGGGCGACTGAACCAATCTGTGATTTATTCTCAAAGTTGGGTTCTATTTTACACCCGGTAAAGTCAGTCCTAAAGCCAGTTCGAGTGCTTCTATTTCTGGGATTTGTCTTGGACTCAGTTAATATGACTGTCTCCCCAACGCAGTTAAAAATGTAGCACATTAGGGAAAGTTATAACAAAATGATGGAGCTCATAGAGTTACCAATCTGGAAACTAACAAGCTTTATAGGACGTTCAGTAACCAGTTTTCCTGGCGTCTTATATGGACCACTTTTCTATTGACACCTTGAGATGGACAAAACTACTGCCTTAAGACAAAATAAAGGCAATTAGAATGCTGAAATGAGATTATCACAAGAGAGTGTTTCGGAGATAAAATGGTGGTATGACAACATACCGACCGTCAACTACCCCATATTATTAACTAATTCAAAGGTTGATGTAATCATTTATACTGACGCATCAACTAAATCAAAGATGCCGATAAAATAGGGGCTAGATGGTCAGATGAAGAGGCAAAACATCACAAGCAGGCATTACAACCTAGTAAAGCTGTAAAGTTTCCATCATAAACAATATACAGCAAATCCATTTGGCGATTCTTATACCGAGTTGGAAGGCGTACACAGCCTCTCGGGTGACTAGTATTAGTTGCAAACCACCCTTTCAAAGGTTGCTGAATCTGCTGGATAGGTTTCTTGGTAATTTTCTCATACAGATGATACGGAATGACTGTTGCCTCTGAACCTGTGTCTGCTTTGATTCCAACATCCTGTCCTCCAAACTGAATAGTTTCCAGGCTCTATCTGGATTTCTTGGCGTCCAAAACACTTCCAAGTTCAATAGATTCAAAACAGGTATGCACTTTCTGACTTGAACTCTGAGTGTGTTGCATTACATCAACTTGGGTGCCCCCTTTGACATTTGCTGGGCATACTTGGGCAAAATGACCTTCTTTTTTACACAGTTTTCCAAATGCTGGGCAGTGAGATGGTCGAGTAAATGGGTTCTTGTAACCTCAAAACTTACAGGAACGAGGAAGTTTCTTGTCCTGTTCGTTTAACTTATTAACAGGCTCAATTCCCATTGAATGTTCTGTTCCAGCACCTGCTGGTGTGCTAAACTTGTACTTTTGCACTTCTGCTACCTTAATAGTTCGACAGTAATCATGAGCCTTATGAGGGGTCAGGTCAGGTTTCTTTAGCAGTTCTCCTCTCAGCTCGTCAGACAGTACATCTCCCACAATTCGATCCCTTATTAGCGAATCTAGATCGCCAAAATCACACGTTATCGACAATCATTTCAATTCACCGACATAATTATCGATCTTGTCTCCCCCTTTCTGGTTACGCTGATAAAACATTAACCTCTCATAGATCACATCCCTTGCTTCTTCGCAGAGTTGCTCAAATTTCTTGCATGCATCTGCATAGCGTTCCTTATGTTCTCCCTCGTTGCAAAAATGACTGTATTCCTCAATCTATGTGAATACCAAGGTTGTTTCATTGATAAACCTGGAAAACTTCCAAAATTCTGTAAATTTAAAGCATGATGTTCGAATTTGTATTGACCTCAGTGATCTTAACAAAGCGTTGAAACGTCACCACTATCCAATGGTTACTGTAGAAGAAGTTACTAACCACCTTACAAGTGCTAAGAGTTTCACTTCATTGATGCATGCAGTGGATACTTGCAGCTCCCTGTAGATGATGTGAGTTCCAAGCTTTTAACTTTTAACACTCCGTGGGGGCGATATCGATTTACAAGACTTACAAGACAGACTCTTTGAAGTGGTCCCTGTTGAATTTATAGTAGATGATCTCCTGGTGCATGGTAAAGACCAACGTCAAGTTGATGAGAAGATGAAAAGAGTGCTGGACAAGAGCAGAGAAGTTGAATTGAAGTTTAGCAATTCCTGCTGAAGGCTTAAAAAACGAATCCTGAGAAGATATCAGAGCTGTTAATGAAATGCCACCACCAGTAGACAAGAGAAGGTATCCTTCGCATACTAGGAACTGTCAATTATTTGGACACGTTCATTGAACACAAGGCTGACATACAAGAGCCCATTTCACAATTTACGCAGAAAGATGCAGCATTTGTTTGGGAACAAACCCCATCAGGAGGTTTTCAACCATCTGAAATCTGTTATCACGAGTACGCCTACGCTCGCTTAGTTTGACAACACCAAGGAAACAGTGCTAAATGTAGACTTAAGTATCAAGGGCTTTGGTGCAGTGATCATGCAGAACGGAAAACCAGTTGCATTTGGATCCAAAACACTAACTACCTGCGAACATCGAGAGAGAGCTGCTTGCAATTTTCTGGGGAGCACAAAAGTTTCACACGTATGTGTATGGGCGTAGAGTGATAGTAGAAACAGATCACAAACCGCTGGAGTCAATCTTCCGCAGGCCTCTAAATGGTGCCCCTCCCAGGATGCTATTGAAACGGCTGACTAAGTATGATCTTGATGTACGGTATGTACCTGGAAAGCAAAATGTCATATCAGACTGTTTAAGCAGGTTTCCACTCAATGACGCTGAACAACCCACTAAGCCGGAAGATGTGGTATGGATCAATCTGATTGAAGAGCTCGGATTTGAATGCAGGATGAAGAAGCCACAAGGCTCATTGAATCCTGTTAGATGGAAGATGTTGTAATACTACCCCCTACGGTTTAGGGTTCCCTGACCTTTAATGGACCATTTGATCGTTAAGTTTGTTGAGTTAATTTATCACTAAGTAGTCATAGAACAAGCTTACGACACCCTTTCAGTTTAATTGCCAGATGTCTATAGAAGATACAGAGACGGATTACACAGAAAGCTTCATGATAGTTCCAATGTGGCCAATCCAAAGTTGGGACCCCTGACGTCTTCGCATGTTAGTGGATGTCCCAAGAGCACTAACGTCACATCAGACTGCCTTACAAATGCCAGGGATGAGACAAGACGTTCACCCCTCAATCAAACGGATTGTTTGCAGATTGTCTGGCAGTCCTAAAAGACACAGATTTTCTCAAAAGGCAACCTCTATTATCTTACAGTCCTGGAGGAAAGAAACTGCTGAGCATTACTCTTCCTCTTCATTGCGCTAGATTTTTTAGTGGATTTATTTGAGCGGGCGTTGGTTACAACAGCATTAACACTGCGAGATCCGCTCTATCCAGTGTCGTAAAACCTGTTGACGGGATACCGTTTTATTATTACTTTTTTATTTGATTTGCCACACAGACAAAAATAGAATTAGAATACAATGGTTAATAAATTACACAAATTAATATTAAAGATTACAATGAAAATACAAAACTACAGTATTATTGACACAATAATATTATGTATAAGGATAAAACAAAATGGCAAGGGAACCTAATAAAAACCACGGGGCTTGCCGGTAAGCTTAGGCTCCCCCTCAAGAAAAACCAGATGACTAACTTAGGTAATTAATGACTTAAGCCTTATTTGATGACAGAGTTAATAGTTGCCAATAATATATGCTTTAAATTTTGATGCAAGTGATGCGGAGCCCGAGATATCAGGTTAAAGAGAATTAAACAATTTAGGATCTCGATAGAATATGGAGCACGTTTGGAGCACAAGAAAGAGTAAAAAGGTTCTGCAAAGGAGTTTACGAAGCAAGACCCTCCAACTCAAGATATGCTGAGACATGAGATGCGAGTAAGATCCTGAACTACCTTAAGTCAATCTCTACCACAGCGTGCTGTCTTAAAGATCTGATAATAAAACTGGTCACCCTAATGTCACTAGTATCAGCTCAACGGGGGCAAACTATTTACTACTTGTCTTTGGAAGACATGGTACGTTGTTTGAGAAACTTCTGTGACTTTGATTATTTATACAAAACAATCTAAGCCGGGGTCTAAACCCACTGTTGCTCAGTTTGTAGCATACCCAGATAAACCCAACATTTGCATTGTTACTACATCGAAGGCCTATCTTGATCGCACCTCTACCTCACGTTGAGGTGTACAACAATTGTTAATTAGTTACTCCAAGCCTCTTAAACCGGTTGCTCGGGACACCATCAGTAGATGGGTCAAAACAGTCATGGAAAAATCTGGGATTGCTGCAAACCTTTTTAAGCCCCACAGGACTAGGGCTGCCGCAACGTATAAGGCATTGTTGAAATCTGACCCATTAGAGCATATCCTATCATTTACAGGGTGGAGCTCATGTGACACATTTGCCAAGTTTTATAAGAAGCCTGTTATCAATACCGATAGCTTCACTAACGTTTTGTTACAAGGTTAAAGTCACTAAACTGGTTTGGCTATGAAATATGTTGTTTGAAGTTTGTTATTTTCTCCATGTGTGTAGCGTGCTTTGAACTCTCACATGAGTCCTCAGTGCGGTGACGGAATTGAATTTAAAAATTAAACGAGACTTACCTGTAAGTTGATGTTTGATTGTAGTTCTATTCGTCACCAAGTAATAAGGGATCACGTGCCCTCCCATGTTAGGCCTCCCCACATTTCGACAGGGAGTTTCTCCACTGCACTCATGGCAAGTGCTTTGAAAACTGAGTTCGCTATCTCGTGTAATCCCTCAGTACTTGGTGACCGATTGGATTGCAATCAAACCTCGACGTACAGATAAGTCTCAATCAATTTTTAAATTAAACGGCTACCCTCTTGGAAATGGATAGTGGCCTGTTAATAGAGGTAAAAACAATGGAAAAGCGCCCATCGGGATTTTGTGTTAAAGCATCATCCCATGATATTAAATTTAGTTGACATTTGATCTTATCTCAAAGCAATGACTACGAATGAAATTTTACCTCTAAAGAGTAATTTTAATGATTTTCTATTTTACATCCGCTAAAAGAATTTTTTAAAAAAAAATCGCGGCAATAAGCTAGCCGTACAGAAAAAGAGTAATTATTACTGCAATGCAGTTGCTATTAAATGATCGTTGGAGGTCTCAAGCATATACTGCAGCATTTCTTGAGCCATTAATATAACAAAAAAATACAAAGCTTTACTCACCAAATTTTCCCTAAATGAGCTTACGTTTTAATTTAATTTACAAAGTACAACCAACTTTTGATTGAATTTTTGCTGACATCGTCTCTTCCCTAAAATAAACGGCTAAGAAGCTGTCAGATTATATCAAATTAAAAACCTCTTAGCAGACTTCAAATTGAAATTAAATAAAACTACTCTTGAACGAAATTATATCCTAGTCTTAATGTTAGCTTAAGTAAAATGTAATTACATTTTGAACTAACCTTCTATTACTTCATGCCCCGCTTCTTGTATAGATAGTTTTTGTAGATGTTCAAAGCCTCGTTTCTGGATTAAAACTTCAAAACAATTCCATGCAGAATTGCAAATTCAACAGGGATATTTGGATCTTCATTTTTCTATTTAAAAATGACAGTTTTCTTTTATCGTGAGTTAGTTGTAAAATTTTGGTGTGTGGGAACTTTTACCACATGCCGCAAAGGAAGCTGTCTGTTACATCTTTAAACCATCGAGTCTCATCTTGAACTTGATTGTTTGTTTTTTCTTTACATGTGTCACTCTACGGTGAGTCTCACGTTTTTTTCCCTAAATTTAATTACAATTTAGCTGATATCCGATAGTAAAAGGTGTAGACGACTGTCGATCCTCAGAACCTTAACACACGGAGTTCCATTCCATTGGCAATGGAGAATTCTAACAAAACCATTCAGGTCCTGCTTTGCTCTGTCCATTTATCTGGAAAGCATCTACTTTTCTTTGCTGCAATTAACTATTTTTTCTCCATCACCGCTATCCTGGGAAATGCTGTAATCCTAGTTGCGCTGCATAAGGAGTCTTCCCTTCATCCGCCATCAAAACTACTGTACAGCTGCCTCGCAATCACCGATCTTCTTGCTGGAATTATTTCACAGCCAGTCATCGCTGTCTATTTTACGTTAATAGGAATAGCAGAAGATAACTTGATTGACCTTTGTGTGTACTCCGCAAGCATTGCTGCCATCACTTTTACAATTCTAACTGCAGTGTCCATGTTAACAACGGCTGCAATAAGTGTGGACAGACTTCTCGCTCTGCTGTTGGGATTGAGATACCGGCACGTCGTAACTTTGACGCGAGTTCGCGCGTTAGTTCTCTGTTTTTGGATTTCTAGCGCTGCTTTTACTGTGATTATGTTTAAGAAGTTCGCTATTTTAAAAATATACGGTTATGCTTTAAATTCACTGTGTCTGCTAGTCTCGGTCAGTTGTTATTCGAAAATAGTCTTCGCTCTTCGACATCATCAAGTTTCAATACAAGACCATGTTCACCAAGAACAGCAAAATGCAGAAATGGTACAGAATGTGCAACAGTACAGAAAGACTGTATCTGCCGCAATGTGTATTGTATTGACATTAGTAGTATGTTATCTTCCGTACAGTATAGTTTTAGCGATAGTTACAACTAACGGGTCCTCCCCATTTCTTCATGCAGTTTGGGTATTTGCAACAACTCTTGTTTGTTTAAACTCGTCTTTAAACCCGATTCTTTATTGCTGGAAGATCAAAGAGGTGAGACATCAAGTAAAGAACACGATCAGACAGATGTTATGTTTCGCAAATTAATTTTCATTATTTTAATTTGAACTCATTTGGTAAACAACAAAATCAATATAAAAATGAAAGAGCAATCGGAAAGTAACCCCTACGTTTGGCACGATTGCACTAATTAATTTTTGATTAAAATTTTAACTTATTTTTAAGCTATTAAGTTACCATAGAAACTGTGGTTATATTCCCATAGATAATTCAAGCAAGGCTGAATTTAGTCCGAGACTTTACATTCACTTTTCGTTAATTTACGGAGGGGTTGTATAAGATACGTTTTATTGCCTCAAATTACAGTTTTAAGTAAGGTGTACTAAATCGGTGTATATAATCTGCAAATAAATTCTACTATTTTTTCTCCAGCTTCTCAGCGGACCAAAATCCTAAATTCTGGAATCTGATTGCCTAATCGCACGCGCTCTAGCGGTCCAGATTTTCCTACCTGGACCACTGAGTTACGGACCACTCCCAAATTTCGCTCTTCGCTTAGAGGTAATCGTCAATCAATCTTTTGCCTTTTTACACCTCCATCGACGATTAATCAACGCAGGTTTGCCCTCTATTCACTTTTAAATGGCAAAGAAAGTAACTGTAAGTAAATTCAATTGAGTGTTTTGAAGTTCTTAGAGTTTGCTTGGCTGTTTGTAATTCTGTGTTTATAGCCGCAGAATTTTAAGTAAAAAAAGTGAGTCAATTTCAGTCGAGTTTACTGAGTTTACCGTTGCTGTATTTAGGAGAATTTCTGTGGAATACACGTAACAAATTTCCTCGCTTTTCCCCGTTCAATTTATGATAGAAAAGTCTGATTTCCAGTGATTCGCAACGACAGAAATTCAGGCAGAATTTCTGAAAAATGGCAGAAAAAAAAAATGGCAGAAATTCTTTTTGTAGTACAACTTCAAACTTTGAACTAAATTTCACACCGGAAAAACAATTTTGGAGAACTGGTGAACTAGATGCAACAAAGATAAAGTAGTTCGAAATAAATACATCTTTCTTTTTCGCCGTTAGTTGTTTTACGAATGGTTCAGTAGATCGGCGGCATGTACACGTAGGTCAATTCAATGACAAAGTTGTAAACAAACCCACTTGTAAGCCTGTAATCATGTAGGTTTTGGCCAAAAATCAACTTTTTTTGACATTATTCTGTATTTTTTCCAGTTTTCTTCATCAAATTGCAGAAACTCAGGAATTTGTACATTGCATAAGCATTCTGGCTTGATTTTGCATTAATTTCCGTTATTTCTTAACCTTTTAAGAAAATAGTAAAATCTTGTGGTGGATTCAAGATGGCGGATGAAATGACGTAATTTGACGTCATATGAAGTCATAACCAACCAAAATGGTTTCATCTTGTGGATGAAGCTCATGGCTATCTATGTAAAATTATGTCGCTGTGCCTTTACATAACAAACACCCTTGTAACACGGTGGGAGTATGAGCTAGCTTGTACGTCCGAGGGATATATCTCAGCATTCTTCATTGAATTTGTAGTTGTGTTTTTTGTACTTTACTTGAATAAAGTTAACCAGTTTATTAATTTTAGGATATTTTGGAATCATCGTCACTCAAACTCAGCTCTAAAATAAGTGTCAGCGTCTGAACTAAAGTATGAGAACTACAATTCTGTTGACACTTGGACTCATTGACAGAAGAGATAAAGCAGCCAACATTGTAAGCTGACAGTGATAATAGCTGTCGAGTAAAAATAAGCCTCCCTTCAAGAAGGGTAAATAAAAATTATTAACTGGTTTTGTAATGCGGCCAACTAAGAGATCAGTAATTTCACGATGGATTGACATCACTAGAATCAACGTGTTCCTGAGGATTGCAGTGATAGAGCAAATAATATTGTAATGTAACTAGAAAAGAAAATCCGCGTTGTATTATCAAATCTATATAGGTGTTGTATTGTCCTTTATTTGGCCGTAAAGTGCCCCTACATGATTGTCCAATGTGGAAATGCTGGAAATTTCTAAACTGATGTAAAGAATTCGGAACAAAATCCTCATAACAGTCAAACTCATTCTGAACATCAAAGCTCCTTCTGAATGAAGCAGCGGAGGAGTAAAAAAGGAGAGGAAGACCTGGTAAACAGGCATTCATTGGAATCCTGGATGTTGGTTCATTACACAAGAAACTCTTGTCACCGGAAGCTAAGACCAACAACTGTAATGATTTGTATTCGAAAAGCCCAAAGAATCGGAAATATTTCGTTGTGCTAAGTTCTTTATGGAGAGGAACGACCGCACACTGTTAGGTTAAACACTACCTACGGCAGAATAGATAGCAAATAAGAGAACAACAGAAAACGCTGCTTGAGAACCTAAGTAGAATAACTTGTGTATTTTAATTATCAAGATGTAAATTATCCTCCTTTGCCTTAATTTCAGAAAATATCAATTTCTTGATGTTGGTTATAGTTGGATATTAAAATCTACTCTCGTTTGCTTCTTTTTTGAGCAAAACGCTTAAATGCAAGATCAGAGTAGTCAGAAAATAAGTCATATGTGTAAAGAACGATTGCGATTGCGCAGTATTGGTTTAGATAATTCCTTCTGCGTTTCATTAAGCTGCTTGAGGACTTAATTAATGTTTTGTCAGTATTAATGAAAACGGTAAAAAGAGAATACCAAGGAGGAAGTCGACAAGCTCGAGATGTCGAGAAATAGTTCCCTAAAGGCTGGTTTTCTAAGATCGCAGACGATCGCGGATCGCAGATCGCAGACGATCGCAAAGTGAGTTGTTTCCATATAATCGCAGACGATCGCGCACGATCGCAGAGCCGACTGTTGCCATTAATTTCGGTCAGCGGAAATGTCAAAATTACACGCGCGTTGTTCGGGCTGGAAAATTGCAGCAAACAAGATATACCGCCAATAAATTATATTTCTCCCTGATTTTTTCCCCGCTGTTAGCCTTTCGTTTTTGTCTTTGAAATATCTACCGTTACCATGGTAAACGCACTCACACCGCGCAACTTCCGCCATAAATTCCTCGTTACTAACGTTACCGTTTTCAACGCCAGCCATGTTAACAACAAATAAGCGGTTACTACAAGCGGATATTCAAGCTTTGTTGCTAAAGAGCGTTGAATCATTGGTCGGAATTCAAAATATTGTGGGATACGTTTCGATCGCAGATCGCAGAACTTTGGTTTCCATATGATCGCACGTGATTGCAATTGATCGCAGACGATCGCAGACGATCGCCGAAGCGTGTTTCCATATGATCGCAAACGATCGCAGAACGTTTTGCTTTGCGATCATATGGAAATCAGTCTTAAGAATTAAAGTGTCAACTTTATTTACACGTTTGGCTTTTATTATTATCACTTCCCTTAACTTAGTTGTCAGCTCGAATAAGCTAATGGCTACTGCAAACTCGATTCGTTGAAAAAAACTATATCGATCATTTGCACCATCTCAGTTTAAAAACAACCAGGAGCATTAATAATAAGAAAAAAAAGAAATATAAACGCCCCGGCCCTTGTGTTCCAGTGCGCGTTAATTAAACTGAACTTTCGATTGACATGTCCTTCTAATATGTCTTCCATTTGTCATCGTCTTTCAAACAGAGAGCGTCATTATAGATTCAGTGATGCATTTCACCAGGCCCAAGCGGAGAAACGTCTTTGTTTTTATGACAAAGTCATTCCTGATCTATAATGGTCTAGTTTTAATTACCACTGCAAATAGCCCAGTTTTCATGAAAAAAAAAAAAAACACACACAATCAAACACGCACATTTGAAAGTCTGTTAGTTCAAAACGAGGGAAGTACGCTAATCTCCATTTTACAATATAAATTAAACTTTATTTCGAGCTAAATAAATTTATTCATTATTTATTAAACTAAGTGGTTTGAGAAACACAAAATCTGTCTCATCATGTTTTTTACTTCTTGCTTCACTGCTCTGATCTTCCAGCAATAAAGAATTGGGTTGAGAGATGAGTCTAGACAAACAAGAAACACCGTTGATATCCACATGACTTCTAGAGACGGAGATGATCCATGATCAACAATTATAGCTATGACTATACTGTACGGCAAGTAACAAGCCATTAATGTAACTTCCACCCAAATTGCAGTAGCCACTGTTTTTCTGTATCTTGCAATATTGTATCTTGCAATATTTGTTGGTGCTGAATATGTGTTTGATTTTGGCGAAGAGAAAAGACTTTCAAATAACAAAAGGCAGATACAAAAATGCAAAGCAATATTAATGAAGAGTTATATCTTTTTCCAATCGGGAATTTCCCAATCATCATCGCAGCGAAACCAAGGCTGACAATCCAAAACAAAGTAACTAATGTTAGAACTCGCCTCAAAGTTACAATATGTCTGTATCTCAATCTCAACAGCAGAGCGAGAAGTCTGTCCACACTAATCGTGGTCATTGTTAGCAAAGAAACTGCAGACAGAGTTGTAAAACTTACTACAGAAATCTTTGCGATGTAAAAACAACTTCGTTCAGTCAAGCGATGTTCTTTCGCCAAGTATGCGTGATAAGCAAGGCTTGGTTGCAAAATAAGGCCTACCAACAGATCAGTGACTGCGAGGCAGGGGTACAGAAGTTTTGATGGCGGATGAAGGGAAGACACCTTGTGCAAAGCAATTAGAATAAGTGTATTCCCAAGGATGGCAGTTATGGTAAAGAAAACGAACAAAGCAGAGGCAAACATCCAGCGATCTCCTGAAGAATGGGTTGTGCAAAGCAAGGACTGAATGATCTTCCTGTAGTTTTCAATGGGCAATGAATTTTCCATTGCCAATCGATTTTCCGTGTTTAGATAACGTATTTAAACTGTTTTTGATGCTTGTAGTCAATTTACTTTATATAATCGCAGTTGATCACGTGGACTTGGCCCGATATTCTTACATCCTGCTTTAAACCGGTTTAATTAGCTTTTTCTCAAGAATTATAAAACATAGCAGAACATTTTTCGATCTCGACAGTTACTAAGTTAACAACTACATCGTTTAAATGCCGCAGTATTTCTTGTCGAAATATCATAATTACTAGATATAATTCGATACAGTGAAATTCTAAGATGGCTGTGGGGCTCAGGGGAGTAAAGCGAAAGAATTCAAAGTGGCGTCGATGCAATGAACAAAAGAAATACGACCTCCTGCAAATTAATTCTTACTTCCAATTTTTTTATTCCTTACTGATTTACCTAACACGCTGGTATCGACGTCTTGTTATCATCATTGTATTTTATTGGAAAGTACGTAGCCTGCGTTTCGCGAAAGCTCTAAAGGAGTTCTATTCTGTTATTCTCTCTTTGCTTTATTTTGTTATATGATTAGACAAAGGACGATCTCTAAAGCCTTTTTTGACAACGTTAAAACTGCGTAATTGTTTCATTAACTTATTTCTGATATCTACATGGAATCGGGTTTATTGAGGAATTCAACAAAACAGCAATAAAGGGTTGCGGTTAAGTCGCATTTTAAGAAAATAGTAGTGGAAGTAGAGAAGAAAACCAATTGTTTTCTGATGAACGTGTTGTAATGGGCTACTTTTTTGTTTCTTGGCATGAGATTTCCCGGGTGTCAAATGATGAAATTGAAAAAAAAAGTATGGCAAAGAAATAATACTGATTTTGAAATAGGATCGTCATAAAATCCAAATTCCTTGTCAAACATCTACGCCCACGAGTTAATTACGCACAGATAAATTATTACCTGCTCCTTTTAAACCAGACAACAATCGAAATGACTCAGACCAAGTCCATATGGCTGTCCACTTAACTGCATCGTAGATAACTTTCATATGTCATATCCACGACGACTTAATTTCAAATGGAAAATTCTACAGCCGGGGAAGAATACTAGACCTGTAGTGAAGATCACAAAAGCCTGACACTTAGTTGACTAAAAGAACTATGATCTGTTGAATTGGATCAATCACATTCCTCCTATGCAACAATATCGTTGTTAAAAAGCATGATATACTGGACATACCTTTGATTTCCATTGACACAATGTCCCCGGCCAGGGCTCGAACCCGGAGCGCTCGCTCCGGAGTCGAGCGCACTAACCATGAGGCCCCCGCGCCTCTCCAAAAGGACGCTAAGCCTTTCTACAAATATCCAGCTATTTTTTGGGATAATTATAAGCTTCCGAAATATTTAGAAAATTTTAAGATATTTAAAAAATTTGGGGATAATTAGAAATATTCATAGCTTTTTGCCTGAGCGCTGTGTTTCCTTGCTATTTTCTTGAAACATTATTCAGATCTAAGCCAGAAATAATCTATTTCAGCGGTTTCCAAATTGGATCTTCTTCTTCAAGTCCTTTTACTACTGAAAGTAAGAAAATTTTGACCTGTTTGGCCAAAGTGATTCAAAATCAATTTAATTATAAAACGAAACGAAATGAAAAATAGTTTTTTGAGGATTTTTAGATATCTAGAAATTTTTGTCACGATATTTAGAATTTTCACGATATTTAGGCGATTTTGTGGAAAGCCTGCAGTGCACTGTTTTATTGACCGAAATGCTTGACATTAATGACATAATTTCACTTGCATTTCAGCCTAGCCGACACGAGTCTGGAGACTGCAGTCTGTAAAATCATGTTGATCATATATTGTTTGGCAGCAGAGTGAAAACATCTAGCCACTGTGAACTGAATCTCTCTCTACGCCCATCCTGTAACCAGCGGAACTTGGCTTGGAAACATGGCAGCGATATAAGATGTTTCCCGAGGGATGAAGGAAGGACTCCCTGGGTAAATTAATGTCAGGACAATTCATTTCTTACGGATTGAATGACATAAGAAAAACAGTTGATCATTTACCTGTAAACGAATAAAAGATTGTTGTTGTTGTTGTTGATAATGGAGACTTTTTTTCGGACGAATAAATGTGCATAAGATTTTGAATTGACAGGGCACTCTTAAAGAATTATTTATGGTTATAGGGCTTCAGTATTTTCATCAATTTTTGCTACTGATCTGTCAAACAGATATTGCGTTCAAGCAAGGAGTAGATACTAAGACCAATTGTTTTTAGCAAGTGCGATAAATATCTCATGAAATGAAGCAGTAATTAAAAATGGAAGATAAGATCAATCCCCTTTTTATTCCACATGCAGCTTGGATAATTTACTCTTGTGTAGTCACAGGCGGCCCAAGCGCGAGATGTGACTCTTGCCTTCGAGCGGTTCAAAGATGCGATTTACAAGGGTTTGTATGGGAACTTTACGGATTTGCTTTAAATACCTAAAATGTAATGTTTTGTGAATAAAATTGACTTACATAGCTTTACTTTCGTATTCTTTATTGTTCCACTGTGTTTGACGCCGTTTTGAAGCGTTTTCAGCGAGTTAGCGCTGCCGGTGGTGTCTCACTAGAAAAAAACACAAGGCTGGCTGGCTCAGAATCCAACCGTCGTTCTGCGAAGACCAAAATATTCCCGAGGAATGGACGTAACCGCTTCAAATCACGATCAGCCGAAGCGTGAATAACTCGCTTCCCAGTACATCGGTCGCTGGTTTACAAATCTTATCGCAACGACCTGAAAAGCGCTCATTTACCAGCTCAAATCTGTCCCTCTCGCTGCTGCATTATCCGCAAGCGAATGGTTGTGATACCAGATTTGAAAATCGAAGCTTAGCGACCGCGTCCGTTCGACAAAGACAACACTCGGTCGGGGTGGGACGGAACTGTTACCTACATGCAAATCAACACCGTACGAGGGTACACTGCGTCAGATTTCACCGGAAACCCCGCGAAAAGCCGCGAATGCAAAAAGGAGTTCAAACAGTTCAACAGTTCTCTTCAGAGGTAAAATTCAACAGTTCTTTTAGTACCGTCCCACCCCGACCGAGTGTTGTTTTTGTCGAACGGACGCGGTCGCTAAGCTTCGATTTTCAAATCTGGTATCACAACCATTCGCTTGCGGATAATGCAGCAGCGAGAGGGACAGATTTGAGCTGGTAAATGAGCGCTTTTCAGGTCGTTGCGATAAGATTTGTAAACCAGCGACCGATGTACTGGGAAGCGAGTTATTCACGCTTCGGCTGATCGTGATTTGAAGCGGTTACGTCCATTCCTCGGGAATATTTTGGTCTTCGCAGAACGACGGTTGGATTCTGAGCCAGCCAGCCTTGTGTTTTTTTCTAGTGAGACACCACCGGCAGCGCTAACTCGCTGAAAACGCTTCAAAACGGCGTCAAACGCAGTGGAACAATAAAGAATACGAAAGCAAAGCCATATAAGTCAATTTTATTCACACAACATTACATTTTAGGTATTTAAAGCAAATCCGTAAAGTTCCCATACAAACCCTTGTAAATCGCATCTTTGTAACCGCTCGAAGGCAAGAGTCACATCTCGCGCTTGGGCCGCCTGTGGTGTAGTAAGTTTACACAACGACTCAAAATGTGAACAGCCATGTATAGGGAAGGTCTCAGAATGTTGAGTACTGTGCAAGAAAAGGAGCAAATGAAAATAAACCAGACCTTGATGCTTGAGTGTTTACCGCTTCTTATCGGCTTCAATGATTGCTTTTTTAGGCTTCCTGTTTAAATTATCTTATTTCTGAAAACCGCAGTCTTTGTGGTTCTTTCTTTCACTTTTTTTTTCTTATTCTTATTTATTTATTTTTCCTTCATGGCCAAAGTTGTTTAACAGTATCTTTCACTGCTTTTCTCAAACTTTTGATCTTCCAACAATAAAGAAACGGATTTAAGGAGGAGTTTAGGTACACAAGAGCCGCTGAATATCCCCAAAGAGCGTGAAGAAATGTAGATGATCCGTCTACTGTAACTATAGCTATAACTATACTATAAGGCAAGTAACAAATGACTAACGCCAATTGGACCCACAGGGCGGTAAATACTGTTTTTCTATACCGTGCAATGTTCGCTAGAATTTCCCCTGCCTTGGCTTTTTCCTCGTAGTTCACATGCAGTCTTTGGCGAAGCAGGAAATATATTTTTGAGTAGCAAGCCGCTGAAATCAAGAGACACACTAAAATTATTCCGTAGCGAAAGCTGAACGGGATTTCATACTTCCAAATGGAAAATGAGGCGAACACAATGCTGGAGATCCAAAAGCAAACAACAAAGACTCGTGTTCGCCCCACAGTTACAACGTGTCTGTATCTTACTCCTGATAACAGAGCAAGAAGTCTGTCGATACTGATAGCAGCCAACGTCAAGAGAGACACAGAACAAAGGATGGTAAAAGAGACCGTCGAAACAGCAGCAGAGTAAAAACAGATTTGCAGCCAATGCTTACGATCTGCTTCTATTCCCAGCGTCATTGAGTAGACAGCTGCGCTTGGTTCCGATATCAATCCAACGAGGAGGTCAGTTATAGCGAGTGAGCAATACAGAAGCTTTGATGGAGCATGAAGAGAGGACTCCTTTCGCAACGCAACCAGTATAAGTGTATTCCCCAGGAAAGCGGTCACCGAGAGGAAGTAGTGGATAACAGAGAGAACAAGCATATGGTTCCCGGACAATTGGTGCGTGCAATACAGATTTTGAATGGACCCATATTCTTCGTCAGTGGAGTTTTCCATTTCACTTATCCGTGCTTGCGTGTTATGTGAATTAATCTCGAGTCATCTGCGACTGTGGCTTGAATCGGCACACGTCCTTTAATGTGGGCTTTGACTTAAAATGACGCCAGCAAATGCCAATAATGGGTTTTGTTGGTTTACGATCTCCAAACAGCTGCCTGTAAATAACGATACGACGCCTTGTCAACCTCAAGATCAGAGAGAAGCTAACTTCTTCTTGAAAATCATCTTTTCTATGTCTATAATTGGTAAGCCACCATTGATGGAACCTTTTTAAATGATTGTCCTCCGTGCATGTTTGCTATATTGTGTTCTAATATAATCTGCCTTATCGAGAAGAAACGATAAAATTGCGAGAATCACTATTTGTTTTTCTGTAGTTTGATCATAAATAAACAATGAAAATAGTTCAAGCTTCAGAAAAGTCTGAAAGGATCTTCTAAGCTAACAAACATTAAAAGCTCGGAAGTGCTGTCTTTCTTAATAAGATACTTTCAATTACTGAGAGTAAACCATTCCGACTCTCCGATCCATTTCTCTAATTTGACTGAGGTCAGTAAGACACGTATCTTTTTATCCAAACGAATGTACTTTAGAAAGTGGCTTTTTGCGTTGAAAATGATTTGGAAAAATAATAAGAAGAAAAAAGGTCTCGTGATTTGAAATCTAAACAATAAAGTATATTTTATCCTCGGGCTTTATAAGTTGCTTGGACTATGTTACTCTTTACGTTTATTTTGCATAATGCAGGTAAAGTTCATTTTCAATAAATGAGTCTCTCGTACCAGAAGTTCAAGTAGCTCGATTTGATTCCCAGGCTTTTTCTGTCACAATCGTGACTGTTTTTATCTGCACTTTGAAGACGTAATGGTTGTAAAGTTTTTTTTAATCTGTGAACATTTAGGGGCAGGAAAAGCTCCTTTTGATACAAAATGTGCCGTTTATATTGTCGGTCTACTCATGCAAATATACATGACGTCTATTACAAGAAATCGGATCCTTTGTGCCTTTCTGCCTTCCATCAACTGTACTTTTTTGCAATTAGAATTACTACATTGTCAATTCTTAATTAATTCTGGGGCTAAAATGTGAAGGCCAAAGTTGATTAACAAGCAAACTTGTCGAGCTAATGTTGAAAATGATATGTTAATGTTGATCTAATACATTAGTTTCTGTGGAAAATATTTATCAAGGATACTATGCCGCAGAATAAATAAGGAAGTAGTAATAATACAGGAAGAAAATAGTAGTTTTGTACATATCGTTCCATTAAGCCTCCTGTCAACGTTTACGAGTCAACTTTTCATAAGATACCTTTCCTCTTTCTGCAATTTCGGGAAATGGATTCGTGCAACACTCCTGTCATTGTCTGTGATGCCTGGTTGAACTACCAGGAAGCGTCTCTTTGCCCTCGGAAAGCTCGAAATGATTTCCATGGATGAATATCCCAATAATATATATTTTTCATTTAATTATATATTTTAACTCTCGGAGTTACAAGGAAAGTCATACCCCGAACAGGGTATATTTTTTTTGCGGGGGAGGGAGGGTGGGTGAAACCCCTCACTTGAATTTTCATTCTGCAAGGCACGGTGAAATAAAGTTCTACATTTAATAGATTGCCCTGAGCTCGTTCTACAAAATGACACCATTTTGTTGGCTATGTCATTTAACCATTATCTTGATTTCACTTTTTTAAAAAGTCAAGAAATGACGGAAGTTAATCCAAATACAGTCAGAATGCTAATGGCATGTAAAAAAATCATGAATTTCTGCTTTTTGATGAAGAAAACTGGAAAAAGAAAGAGAGAATTATGGTTTTGGTCAGATACACATGAAATTTGGGGTTGGCATGGCAACGTCAAAATTATGGACACGCAGATGACATATCAAAAATATCAAAATTTCAGACTCTAAGAGTAAATTAACTTTTTTAAAACTTTGAAAAAACGTTATGACGTGGAAAGGCGGCTTCAAGTTTTGACGACGTCGCGTTAAAACAAAGAATAGGGTCGACAACGGACAACGCAGACGGGAACGCCATAAGATCAGGGAAAAGCCAAAAGGTCCACTGCGCATGACTGGCGGGAAACATGTTGACGTTCTATGATCGAGTCTGGCGTGAGTGGAACTTTTCGCTTTCGTTTCCTCTACTGTGTCAACGCTAAATAAACCCGTGATACTATTTTCAAGGAACTTTAACTGCTTGTTTTCTCTTAGTCTCTTGGTATTTAAACGAAACGTCGAGAAAACTGAAATATACTCAAGCCGGTCGGCGAGTACCGTGAAATATGTTTTTGAAGCTTGTGTAAGCCTAAGTACTGAGACACCTTACACGCATTTCAATCGATTTTCAGTGGTTTATTATGATGCACTTCTCAGCACAATTGCTGGTTTTCAGTGTCACGCCATAAAATAAAAATCAAAACTGTTCAATAGATGAAGTCCAGAATCTGAGAAAAGAAAGAAGGTAACTATGCAAAGACTCTCGCCAATTAGTCATCGTAAAGCTGTGTGCCCTGTAGAAGTAATGTAGGCATTGTGAAGTCGTTAAAAAGAAGACTCTCGCCAAGATTCAGGTCACAACAATTTTTCTTCTGCAAGATATGCGTAGAAGCTTTTTCCCCAAATTTATAGAGATTTGTATGTAGACGCCATGTTGGTGCCCATCCGGATGGGCACCAACATGGCGGCCGAAAACCAACAGAAACATCTGTCACTGAGTTTAGCTACAAAAGGGGAAATTTATCTCTCGAGGGACTCAAAAACCATTAAAATAATACTTTTTCCAATACAAGAACTGTTCAGATGGCCAAATTTCCTGAAATAAGTCCCGAAATAAGTCACCTTTTAAACACCTCGGCTTTCATGTAAATGCCGCGTCACGCAAAAGCTTAGAAATTCAACCGTAGTCTATCACAAAACCAAGAACCCATTCGGAACAAAACTTTGTATGAGTATTAGTTTTCAGCTGCTCTTATACATCATTAAAGTAAAATGTCAGGAGGATCAATAGTTGAGTAGTTTGAATTTTAGTGACGTCAGGTGAAAACCGGAAATTAAAAGGGTAGACACCATTAAATCTTGTGTAGCCGTTTTCGGCTTTATTCGTAAGATCAGTGATTTTACTTAGATCTTTGTCAGTCGGCACACTGGTTTGTCACGCCAGTCTGATTAAGCATCTGGTAATATTTTCATTTACTTCGTTGAACAAGTCAGGTTTAGCTGTTATGGCATGGCTATATGTTTTCACTAAGTGGGGGTCAAGTATGCCACCTTTCCGCTCCAAACTGATTCAGTGGCTGTGTGGCTGGTAGATGTAGTCGATCATGTAGTTGTTTACTATGCATAACAGTGGTACAGGTTGACATCTGCAAAGATAGGAGCCAGCAAAGACTCCAACCCACTACAGATGCTTCCTCGTGGAGGCCGCGTGGCTGAGTGGTTTAGGGCGATGGATTTGAAATCTGGAGGTCCCTGGTTCAAATCCTCCACCCTAACACTATCTGGATTTGTTCTCGGTAGTCCCGAGTTCAACTCCTCGACCGCGTTGTGTAAATAGCCAACTGGTCAGCCTCCCACCAGTTGGGATTCTTAACAATTTATGTTCTATTTGAAATATTTGTTTGTTTATTTATAGTGTCCCCAATTAGCACAATAGTGCTAAACACATACGACACTTAAATAAAGTTATTATTATTATTATTATTATTATTATTATTATTGATAGCACTCCACCGATTTCCATTACGTCAGCGAGAATGGCCAAGTCGCGTTTGTGGAAACGAAATTCGGACAGGCACTCGTCGTTTTCATAATAATCGAAGTTAACATCAGCATAGAAATCGTAGGGTAGGTCGAGATTATTAGACCGGTTTAAATCGTATCAGAGTAGACGTTTGTCATCGGTTAGCACACATTGTGGATTGCGAACTGCTTTATGAAATCATCCTGATAAACAGAGGAAGAGTATCAGTAAGGTCAATAAGCTTAACCGTGCGGAAATCCCGCGTTACGAAGGTGCTACTTAATTTTTAGTGAATTTCCGCCACAACGGCGTTGTCTCCCCAGTCTTCTCACAGGTTTCGGCGCCCCCTCCCGCTGCTTAATAAAACCGCTAATAGTCCACGTAGCCCTTTAAAAATACACATGTATAATAACAACAGAAATGTTCCTTTGACTTCTATTTCATTTTTCTAATATGCTCGGTAATGCATATGGCATCAGTAATTGGTATCTTGGTACCAAGTCTCTGGCGGAAATCAGTTAGCTCGGGAGCGGAGCTTCATTTCTCGCACAAGGCTCCACTCCTTGCTCTCGTCATTCCCAACTAATTGAACGCTTGCAGAGACGTTCTTGAAACCCGTTGAGGTTTCAGCCCATGAGGTGCTAAGAACTTGTTTAAAATGTTCCCGCTACACAAAGCCAAAGCAAAGAAAAATGAATCATTGTTTTCCTTTCAATACTGGTGCCAATGGACATGCTGAAGACCCTAAAGGCTTTTGACAGCATAGACCATGATATGTTGTTATGTAAACTTTGCAGCCTTGGCTTGTCACCATGAGTGCTGCAATGGTTTAACAGTTACCTTAAAGGAAGGTAACAGCACGTTTGAATTGTGGAGAGCATTTCTCAGTCTCTTCCACTTGACTATGATGTACCACAAGGTCCATTTTTTGTTCCCGTTCTGTTCAGTGTTTATATCGCCGATAATCTGTTGTCTATGCCTGAACATTGAAAAGCTGCTTGTTATAATAATGATTCTAAAATCTATCTGAAATTTAAGCGAGTTACGCAGTGAATTGTACGGCACCACGTACAAATTTCTCTAAGATCAGGCTGATCTTAGAGAAATTTGTACGTGGTGCCGTCAAAACTGCTTGCCAATGAACCCAGATAAGACCACAATTCTTGTGAGGTGTGACCAAGTCGTTAAAACAATTACATGACTTTACAATTGCACTTTGTGATAAACCGATATCACAAACAACTGCAGCAAAGGACCTTGGAGTGTCAGACCTTTATAACACTGTAAACTCAAAAGAAAAGGCCACCTTTAGCCCAGTGAACTATCAAACTAAAACCAATTTACTGTTTGTGCGTTGCTCTAAGCTAACCTTTAAAATATTGGCACTTTGTAATTCATAATTACAAATTTCAATATTAAAAGCTAAAATAAAGCTTTTTACAAAGTCGCTGTTCACACAGAGATGTTTTGGAAGAGGAGCAGAGTAATGTCATCACAGATGTTCCTAGGTTTCTCGTTCTTACTCCGAGAGCGACATCGTGAGAATCAAGAAGTTTTATATTTGTAGCTGACACTTGAATGAGTGAAATTATTGCAACATGCACTGCACTGTAAGTTTACTTGAGAAAATCACCAGGTGACGTAATTATTTTTCGTTGCTCCTTCATTTGTTTCTCAGCTTACAGGACTGTAGTGAGTTCTTTCTTCTCCATATCTTCATTGCTGCTCGACCCTGATCCAATAGACCTTCTTATTTGTGAATTCACTTTAAGAATCCTGGTGCTTGTGGTGGTCGATGAGCGGTTGAGGCTTGCCGTTTTCCTTAGGAAAACTCGTTTGAATGCTGTAATGAAGTCCTTTTTGAAAAATGTATAGAGCAAGGGATTGACTATTGATGTCACGTATCTAAAAATGGCGACCACTTGTGATAGCTTATCGAGCATTACATAGGTTTCTTGACTGAGTGGGAACCAGAATGAGAAGTATAGGGTGATAACAAACCATGGCAGCCAGCAAACCACGTATATAAACGCCATCAATCCAAAAATGATGAGACATTTTTTGTCGTTCTTTGCTTTTCTTTGGTTGGCCTTCCTGGCAGTCAACCCCTGTCCACAACTCTTGGCAATGGCTTTGAAAGTGATGATTTGAGAAACGACGATCAAGATACATGGTATGAGGAACACGAATGCCAAGCAGAACACTGTATAGCCAACATGTATCTTTCTAAAGGTAACGTTGTCGGTTAACAGTAGCGAGAACCAAGCGTACGGTGAAAATCCAATGACGGCGGCAACAAACCAAACCAGCAAAGCCACTTTTAGCATCGATTTCTTTGTCGACTGGAGATGTGAAAAAGGCCACTTAATACAGACGAATCGCTCTAACGTGATCGCGAGAATGTGATAAGCAGCAGATATGGCTATGAAATTGTTGAACACCACGTTAAAATACCCAAGATGTGGCCTCGGAAGGTTTATAACTACAACAAAAATGATAAACAGAGGGATGCAAATAAACCCTGCAATGAAGTCGCACACGGCCAAGCTCAGAAGAAGGCAGTTAGTTGGGTTACGAAGCCTCTTACTTTTGGCAAACAGATAAAAGACCATGCTGTTCACTATAACGATAACGGCAGCTATAGGCAAGACTTCATAAATAACGTTGTATGGTGGCTTCACGCTTTGAGGATCTCGTCCCGCAGTGGTGTTCAAGGCCCACGAAACGTTGTCCAAAAGATCAGTGGTGTTAGACATCTTGAGATGAAGTAGCCAAAGGCAGAAGCACACTGTTGCCCCGTCGTCTTGCTGTGTATTTCAGTTTACAGACAGTGCAAGAGGCTGCAGCTATCCTGTGGAGAGACATTTAAATGAGAGTCACTCCACTTCCTTATTTCGTTAAATTTACACCAGTAACAATGGCCAGCTAAAACCCGGTATGATATAAATCGTATGTCGGGCAATAAACCGAACCATGCTTACTTTTATCAGTGATAACCATCTGACTGATCATGACATCATAACGCGCCTTAAAACTTAACTCTGTCAAGCTCTGTTGTTTTGGTGTCACCAGTGTCCCTTAAGAAAAAAAATTCCCAAACATTTGCGCTTGACCCCTTATCTGGAGAACAGAAAGTTCATAAAATTACTCAATTACTGGCCGATTTTGGGATAGGACTTGGATAAGGCTTATACATGACGACTTTTGTGAGATCAAATAAGCCCAATTTGTAATGGCGGAATTAAAACGGGCTTCTCAGATCCTGAAGATGTTTTTTTTATGGGGAAAAACAATTCAGAAGTTGTCGTTGGTGAATATGAAAATAATTTCCTAGCCTCAATTATCTCGAAATTCGAAGTCAAAATTGCAGGTAGACGAACGTTTAAGTCGCTTGGCACGCGTTCGCGATATGAAGACACGTTGTTCAAATTCTGCTAAATACTCTTCAGATCGAGAACTTTTGATAAAAGCTTCGTTTTGCCGCGCTGTCGTTGCGGACTCTAATTTGGATATACAGATGGCTGTCACGGTCACACACTTTCATTTACGTCTCGAAGAAAAATCGTAGTTAATTATAGATTTTCTCGATTTCTCCTCAGTTTTCGGGATGCGTGTTCTCGTATTTCAAGGGAAATTCATGAAATTCAAAACACAGAGTGGTTTTAAAATATCTTACGATTAATTTTTTGTTAATAGTTGTATTACGTTCCATGAAGGCAACCATTTTTTTTTCTGGAAAGTAAATATTGTGCCCTTTCAAATGAGACATAGTAAACTGCACTACTGTAAATGCTTGGCAAGAAACGATGTGTTAAATTTGACGTTTTTGTATCGTGACATAGGTAAGCTTAATAAAAACGTCACACAGTTAGTTCTCTTAGATCCGCCATCTAAGATTTGAAATATCAGAAAAGTCAGAACAGCTCAAACTGTTGATTCGCAAAAAAAAAGACATAAACCCAATACCTCAGATACAGGAACTGTAGCCGGAGGTTGGAATAAAATACTGTATTTGCAAGAAAAATGTAGGCTGCCATAAAAACGCTCAGCAAAAAAAAAAAAGGAAACACAAAAATGTTCTTTGACTGACTTTGGAAAAAGTCTTAAGATTATATTAACATTTTAGCTTGAATGCTGTTAAAAGTTCACCTTATCGTCCGCCTTTTGCCCCTTATATTAAGCCCGGTCCTCACTAGCGACGCATTAATCGTCCCTAAGCTAAAGAGGGCTAATTAAAACTTTATCCAGCGCATGCGATTATAGCCAGTAGCGACATTGTTTATTCCGTCGTCATGAAAAGAATTCACGGAAGTGTAATAGATAATCAATGAATATAATAAATTATATTGATAAACTTTTTTTGAATTGCTTAAGAGCAAAATTACTTCATCTTTAAGCAAGATACGGGTTTGCCATTTTGTCTTTTTCATTTCTAAATTTCTTAACAAGTGATTTTCTTCTTTCAGTCTATAATTACATTACTATAGTTCAGGGCCGGTTGTTTAAAGCCTAGTTAAGCTAACCTAGGGCTAGCGAGAATTTGGAGTTTAAATTTGAAACCTTTTGGTGAGTTTTTATGTGGTTTATCCTTCAGGTTTGAGTTTGAATAATCTCAAACTACCCAAACCGGCATAAGCAGTGAAAAGCATTTTTAAGTAAGCAAAATTAATACTTCAGTTAACTTTTAATCCTGGGTTAGCGTCAACCGGCTTTTTAACAACCCGGCCTAGTTAGCCATGCGCGCAGTAACATTTTCTGTTTTTAATAATATTTTTAGGGAGATCAGCAGAGTTTGACAGCCTTCAATTCTAATTTTAGATGATAATATATTGCCATATTTCTAAAAGCTTCTATCAAAAAGCTATATTATCTTTCACTGGCTCCGTCAAAGCCGCCGCCTCTTAAGAGCAAGAAGAAGAAAAAAACATTACCCATTTTCCCCAATGCCGGTTGCGTTAAGCGCAGCGGGATTAATTTCGTGCACCTCGGTTTTATTATGCGTCTGCTTTCAATGGTTTCATCTTGCCTTTTATTCTCCTTAAAGATAACCTAGGAGTTCGGACACAATAGGAAACAAATATAATTCATGCATATTTTCGATCTCTACTGAGAACCTTATTTTAATAACACAGTTCGTTTTTTTGTGTTTGATCAAGTCTTGATGGATTGAAATTTCACCGACATTAGGCTGTTGTAATTAACTACAAATTTCCTCCCTGCCAAAATGTCTCTATGGAATGAAAATTGTCTAGCACTGAAAGTTTCCACAGCGTTTCAAGTTTCTCGAGCATGCAATGGAAAGTTCTCGACTTTTAAATAATTTTTTGAGTGATGAAAATTCCTTGGACGGTAATATTTCCCCAACGCTCCACATTTCTCGAGCTATGGAAAGTCAGAGTGATAAGTACTTTATCGAGCTCTGAAATTCTTTCAACGATAATAATTTCTTAGCTGAGTGAGAAACTTAAAGACAGTGACCCAGAGTTGTCTTAATATCTACATGTATTGTGAAATCAGTTTTTACCAGTTTAAATTCATCCAGAAAGAAAAACAAAACTTTTAACAAAAACTCTAGGCTGAAAGATTTCGGGCTTCAGGTTTTTTACCATTTACCTCCAACTTCCGGAAAATTCGGTCACAATCTATTAAATGAAAGACACTTTTGGCTCGACCTGTCGGGAAAATTTTCGAAATAAACACAACGTCTTGAAAGGAAGTCCAAAATTTCCAACCGTAATTTCTGAGTGGAAAATGTGCTTACCATGTGTAATTCTTCACCGCCATCTTGGAATATTATGATCAGGTTGAGCTCGTCCTAGTCTTTTTCGGTAATTTTTTTTTCTGTAAACAGTAAATGGCCAATCCGAACGGAACCTACCATCAGGCATTTTTGCTTACCATCTGCACAAATAAACCGACAACGAAACGGTTTCTCTGTGTAAATGGTAAACAACCACAATATTGCTCGGCATACCAGCTAAAAATGGTGTTCATCAATAATCTCAATTGATGATCTTTACGGCCGGTGACTTATAACGGGTTTTATTAGGAATCATGCATGGTTCGTTAAGGAAGCCTTTAGCAAACCACGGCGACACCTGTAACGAGAACCTTAACGAACAAAAGGTTTAATATGCAGAACAATGGTCGTGCACGTGCATTTTAAATCTCTTTACAGTCCGTATCCGTCCTCTGAAAAAACAACAGGGACATTAAAGCCAAACCACGACGGCAACAGCAACGAGAACGCCACCAAACAAAAGTGCACGTGCATTTTAAATTTTTGCACATTTTTTAGCCGTCCTTTAGAAAACAAGTTTTCCGTTTTTTTTTTTCATTTGAAATTCAACGCTGGCATTACATATTAAGCTTGAGCAAGTTCTGGAACCGATAGGCGTACTGAACAGATCGGTATAACTGCGAAATTCGAAGGTAAATTATAAATCATGTTTTACTGGGCATCCTCTTTGGCGTTGCCGCCATCATTGCTTAAGGCCCCTAACAACTGAATAAATATAAGACTATAAGTTCTGCGTATTTTGGAGTTCGTGATCACGGCCGCTAGTTTTTAGACCGATTGGTGTACTGAAAAAAGATCAAGCCAAATAGAAAATTCGAAGGTAAAATATTTAGTGTCGTCCTTGGCGTCACCGTCGTTATTTCTCAAGCTCGCTGATTGTGCATCCCACCTGCTGCAATGAACATGAATGGTGTTTTTTAATCATAAATTTGCACCGTATGTATAATCTTGATCTCTAACCAGTAAGTCTATCAGGTGTGTTATCTCTACCTTATAATTATAATACGTCTCAGTCCTTATATCATTATAATAATCTTTAGCCAAAATAAGTTTCAAAGCATGTGATAAATGGAATATTTATCCGTAAACGCAAAGCTACCTTTTATGCATAAGTTAGCAAGTAGCTATATTTTAACCAGAAGCATTTCCTCTCTTTAAGTTGCTTTGCATATTAAAGTGGTGTCTGATCATTAAAATCAATAAATTTCACTGCTTTCTCACCTTGTTTTCTTCTGACGAACTTTTAACAAAGAAGGACATAAAATGTTTGACATTTGCTTTAGGAAGTAGAAAATATTTCTCGTGTTTCTATCGACTTCCTGAAAGACGTGCTGATGTATAGAACTAATGAATTCTGTATATTAGCTAGAAGACCGTAGGCTATTGTTTCCACAGTTTTTCCGAGCTCTTCCAAACGTTCGTAAGTGTCTCTATAGCTCGACAGAAGCGCGGAGAAAAGGCTTTCGATTTCTTTTAGAAAAATATACCATAAAATTAAAAGAACATAACTCAGTTGTTTAGTTCGATTAATTATCAAATTGAAAATTCTTTTTGCTCACGCCATAAGTGCATCTTCTGTGTTCCTAAACGCATGATTTTCAGCACACGCTTTCGTACGGGTCTATAAAACTGAAAATTCGTATGAGTGAGACAAAGTAATAGTGAATACTTCCGATATACGACTGAAAGTAAAAGGCCTTATGCCGCAATGTCAACAAGTTTTGTCGTTCGTTGTGAATCGAATTTCCCGCATCTCGAATTTTCAATGACGCCATGTGTTACCGTTCTAAGCCTGGAGAACTAATCAAACCAACAGACTAGGTCAACAAGTGCCATGGTTTTAAAAACAAGATCGCTTTGTGTCTCAATACTGTCTGTTTCTGGTTTCAATAAATGAGCAAATAATATGTGCACAGTATTTTACTTGTTTCCTGATTAAAATTAGTCTAAAGCCAATGGCTATAGTTCTCGATTAAATCGAACAACTTTTCGCTCAAGGCATAACGGTTTATACTGTTTCAACTCATGTCCACAACACCAATATTCGTTTTTAAATTCGAGTTATAATATATGGTGCAGCATAAGTGCAGTATTATTAATCGATACCTTATGGCCACTCGGTAAGGCACCTACAATCTTCTGTCGCCAGTAGCGGTCGTTCAGCGTTTAAATTTCTGGACAATAATGAAAATGGAACATTGCAAATGCCTTATATTGCCAATAGTTTTTGAAAATAGCTTTATGCAAATACGCTATTCATACCCGAAACACTCCAACCAATGTTCTTGGAAACCTCAAAAATGCTAATAGATCACGATCAAAATAATAAAAAAAAAACGCCACCGCGTTTATTTTGACTTGCGACACCGAGTAACTGACCAATCCTCATTACCAGTTGGCTATTATCTTTGTCAGCTGCTTATTGCTGTATTGTAATTATAACTAATTAAGCTGGCCGTTATTGAAATCGCCAATCATCAAGACGGATGAAATTGGCTTTAGATAACTTGCATTCCATGACGTCTGCCAAAACAATAAACGTGGAGAACTCAACAAAGCTTTCAGCTTAAGCTGCAGGTAGAAACAACAAAATGTACCGCTTGTGTAAATATACTTGCGTCTATTGGAAGGTTTTCCTATCCGGATGCATGAGAGCGCACGTTCTCAATCACCTGTCTGATATCTCGTTACGCAATTCACATCTCGCCAACCCAAAATTTTCATTATTGCAATAAGTGATTTCTGGGCCATTACTCCCCCACAGACAGAGCGCAAATTGCATTTGCGTTAAGGAAGTTAAAGGCAGCGATGTACTGTATAAACTCTACTGGGAGCTTTCTAGTTGGGTGGGGGTTGCAAAAAGAATTGACTTTTTCCCCTACCAAATTGTTCTTTCTTTTGCAGGGCATTCAGATTACATTTGAAAGAACAAGTCTTTTTGTAAATCCATTTGCTATTCGCAGTAAATCATCGTCATGTATTATACTTAAGCGCGGGGGTGCCATAGTTTCGGGAATTGGACTGGAATCCATTAGGTATTGGTTCGGTTTCATTTACGCGCAAATTAATGAATAGATTGTGGGTGATGATACCGGGAGATATGGAGTCTAATAAGCGAGATAAACAGATATATATTCATTAATCATAGCCAGTTTAATCTGCTTTCAGTGTGCCGGAATGTTTATCCCGGTTTTTAATTCCGAGATGAATATTGCTTGGATGTCACAGACGATGCAAACATCTGCTGATGTTGAACCTCCGTCGAATAAATGACAAGGCAGAAGCAGGAAATCTTTGAAGTCGACCATGAAAAGGCCACGTTACGTTAAATCGTCAAGTTTATAATTTGCTCCTTCACTGTAAATTCTTAATATTCTGTGAAATTAGTTCAAAAGTATAATGAAGTAACAAAAGTAAAGAGTTCAAAAATTATATGACTGTAAAATTTGATCTTTTTTATCCCATTATGTTTATGATGATGTTGGTGACTTATTATTTCAATCAATGCGTGTAAAGTTCTTCAGCTTAGACTCTTGTTACCGACTACGGTTTAAGTTAAATGACACTATTTTACTTGAAATGTGAATATCAAGCTGTGTGCATTCTAGTTTGGACAATCTACATTGTTTGACAACCTGTACAAATAATGTCGACTAAAGCTGTCAAACCGAGTGCCAAAAAATACAGGAAAGCCGTGTTTGACGTACAGTTTCTGTTCGTTTGAGCATAGACGTTTCGTCAGTTTAGTTTGAAAAAGTTCACGATGTCCTATTTATAGACTAGAGTAATCAGCAGCAAACGATGTTTTCTGTCACTCAATTTCAGGCAAGTTTTGTCTTACGTGTACTTCGATCAGCGTTTGAAACTTGTAATGTTTGTCCAATCTGGTCATTTGCATAATATAAAGGAGTACAGCATTTTGACAATATATCAATTTATTAAAACCCTTGGCATTCATTTCTTTGTAAAAATTAGCAAGTTTGGGTTCCCATATTATTATGGTCTGGAGTGTAATGTTTCTTTGAAAATTCGCACATTTACCAAATTGGGCATTACAAATATAGCGTTAATTTTTAATTTTTACCGACTATTATTATTTCAATGGAAAAATATGAAAAAGCGTTCCAAACTCCACTGCGAACACGATCTATTCAATATGAAAAAAAGACCGAACTCTCGGTTAAAAAGTACTTATTGCTGGGTGAGGTGTTTGGCGATATCTAAAATAATCAAGGGCAAAGACTTTAACTTACCTCACATTCTACTTTGAGTGACGACTTCGTTATTTGCTAAAATTTGCGCTGGACAGGTAACAAAAAAATCTGTACTCGTATAGCTATCTGTCCACACTCAACAAGTGACCAAAATATCCAGAATGACCAATTCCGTCAACGAGAAGCGTCTGTAGCGAGACACGGTAGCTGTACTCATCATCTTGGACTAAATATTTGTTTCGATGAAAACAAATACCATGATTCGTTGCGGGCGCGTCTCAATGGGAGTTGGCAGTTATTTGCAGCTCACAGTGTAGAAATTGAGAACCTAATGAATAACTGCAGTTTTAACTTCTCAGCTTCTGAAACGAATCTTAATGGAGGCCCCTTTGTGCTTTATTTAAGGGTAGAATGAATAGCGATTCATACCGAATGAGTCTTCTTTTCTTAAAAGGTGCATATTTCAAAAACAATTAGGTTCCAGCTCCAAAGTTACAATTAAAGAGCAGCAAAGGAAAACAAAAACGAAACCAGAAAACAACAATGAAAAACAACACAAACAAACGAGCCAAGACAAAACAAAACAAAACAAAAAGATGTCGTCACAAGTAGCAGAATTTTTAAGAACGAAATCATTATGGCATAGATTACCTGTGCTTGTAGGCAGCGACAATTTGAGAGATGTTTTCCATCTACGGTGTAGTTTCAATTTCCAACTTTGTGAACGTGACAATTGCGGAGCGTTATTATAAGTAAATATATCATCTGAAATATCAGGAAAACGTGTGCTTCTGATATGTGGGACTCGAAAAAATGATGCTTAAAAAATGTTGAAATGTTGTCAATGCGGTCAGTGATAAACCTCGAAATTAAAGAAACAGAAAATTGAAAAGATAAGAAAATGGACTAGTAGATAATACATTTGCATGTAGGTTGTGGACTTAATGGACTTAAAATTTTA
Organism: Micromussa lordhowensis; assembly: GCA_964020085.1. Taxonomy (NCBI): domain Eukaryota; kingdom Metazoa; phylum Cnidaria; class Anthozoa; order Scleractinia; family Lobophylliidae; genus Micromussa; species Micromussa lordhowensis. The sequence continues at coordinate 3,260,132 of OZ026609.1, forward strand.
TATAGTTCTTAACCTTAGACACTTGTTACCCATCACGATTACATTTAAAACGTAAAAGACATGAATCAAGTTACAATGTGTACGTGATCTTTGTATTAAACTGTTCATCAGGCTGCATTTATTTCAGTTTGGTCAGTCGTAAATTGTTTGAGAAGCCTGTACAAATAACTAAAACTTTCAAACTGAGTGCTTAGAAAAAAACGAAAGGCATTGCACGTACTGAAGTTACAAAACAGGCGTAAATGTTCAGCCCCCAGGAAGTGGCAAAGTGATTAGCGAAGTTATTATAAGAGCGGATGCCTCGTATTCTCACTTTATTGTAGGTAAATACTTCCGTTCTAAAAGCAGGTGAAAAATAACAAACAAACCAATCTAGTTGGTCGATCCTGCCAAGGAAAGCTAGTATATTTTGACAAACATTTTCTGTAATGTTTGTCAAGTTTTACTGTACGTGTAATTTCGAGTGTTTGTCCGATCTTATCATGGCATAATTATAAGATCTTGATCACCTTGACAATGGCACGCAATGAAATGAAATGAAATGCTGTTTATAGAGGTCAGTAATTACCTCAGTCGAAATTAAAGAAACAGAAAATTGAAAAGATAAGAAAATCGACCAGTAGATAATACATTTACTTACATGGACTTAATGGGCTTAAAATTTTATATAGTTCTTCAGCTTAGACACTTGCTACCCATTACTGCTATAGTTAAAACGTAAATGGCATGAATCAAGTTACAATGTGTACGTGATCTTCGTATTCAAACTCTTCATCAAGCTGCATTTATTTCAGTTTGGGCAATCTTTATTCGACAATCTGTACAAGTAACTTAACCTTTCAAACTGGGTAATAAATAACAACTAACAAAAGCCATTACACGTACTCAAATTTCAAATCAGACGAGCGTTTTTCAGGCTCAGCAAGTAACAAAGTGTTGGCGAAGTTATTGAAAGAGCGGATGCCTCGCATTTTCACTTTTTACTGTAGGTGAAGATTCCCGTTCTAAAAACTAGTATTAAAAACGCAAACTATGCAACCTACTCGATCGATCCAGCTAAGGAAAGCTAGTCTATTTTGACAAACATTTTGTAAATGTTTGAGCACAGATGTTAATTAATTTTAATTTCCAAAAGTTAAAAATATTCTACTTATAGACCACAGTCAAAGTCAAGATTCTGAAACGAATTCTTATGAAAATTCGTGTATTTACTAGCTCTGGAATAATAAATTCAGCGTCAAGTTTAATTTTAAAATTTTAATTTATTTAACTATTATTTCAATGAAAAAAACAAAAAAATCAAAAAAGTGTGATATCCTCCGAAATGTCCATTCAATACAGCAGACCTCAGTTTGAAATTTCTTCCAAAGACCTCACTCTTGGTTAATAAGTACGTATAACTGCACGAGGTTTCTCGTAATATCTAGAATAATCAAGGCTGATAATTCCAACTTACCTCGCATTCTTCTTTGAGTGACGACTTTATTCTTTTCTGAAATTTGCGTTCGATAGATAACAAAAAAAAAAAAAAAAAACCCGCAAGATATGCCTACTTAGTAAATTCTCAGCTCCGACTATTGCATTTCTAGCGTTTTGATTGGCTAAAAAACCTCCGAATATGAGCCAGTAGTCGGAGTTTTACGTTATATGGGAAATAGTGCGCCAATTTTAAAAAGTTTTCCGCACGAAGTTTTCAACTTTAACAGCCCTCTATAATGGCCGAAATAAAAATTGGGGGGCAAAACCCGGTTTGAGAATTTACTAAAACAATTATTCCATTCGCCCTTGTTGGATATGAAGTGATTATAACCAACTCGCGCTACGTGCTAGTTGGTTATTTTATCACCTCATATCCAACTCGGGCTCATGGAATAATTGTTATATAGTCAAAAAGTGACAAGGGAACAAGAATGACCACTTCCCTCTATAAGACACACCTGCAAGGACTCATGGTAGTTGTATCCATCAACTTGGACTGGATATTTGCTTCGATGAAAACAACTACCATGATTGCTTGCATGCTCGTCTCTCGCAATTATTTGCAGCTCACAATATAGGGATTGGGTTCCTAATGTGTAATAATGATTAAGGGTTTCACCTTTGAGCTACTGAAAAGACTCAATGAATTGATGCCCTTCTTTGCGTTATTAAGACTGGGGTCTTCTCTTTTTTTTCCTTAAAACCAGTCAACTTTCAAGGTGTATGTTTAAAAAACGATGACCATCGAGCCCCTAATTAGCAATTGGAATGGTCGCATGTGTAAATTGAAATGTTGCCTAAGCGAGCCGGGAGATGTTTTTGAGTATACGTACGCACAAATTAATGAAAACAAAACAGAACGGAAAAAGAGAAAAACAAAAACAAAGGCAACTAAAACAAAGCAAAAAAAAAGAAAAATATGTTACGACGGATAGAGTAATATTTAACACCAAAAGAACTATGGTATAGATTACTTGTGACTTATTTAAGGCGGCGAACAAAGTTCAGCTTTAATTGCAAGATGTTTTCAGCCTTTAATATGCTTTCCCAATTCCGACATTGAAAACAGGACGATTGTGGAGCATATAATTTATTCATACTGCCGTATATTAAAAAGTGACGCATAAGTAAATTCATCAACTGGAAAATCAAGGAAGTGTATGTTTCTGATATATGGGACTCAGAGAAAAATGATGTTCAAATGTTGCTATTTATAGTTGCCAATTGTAAACTTGGATGTTAAAGAGAAAATTGAACAGATAAGAAAATGGACTAGTAGACAATGCATTTACCTGTAAGTTGTGGACTCGATAGGGTTCAATTTCTACATATATAGCTATTCAGCTTAGACTCTAGCCACCCATTATGGTTAAAGTTAAAAAATTAAAGACGTACATTTAATTGCAATGTGTACGTGATTTTGTAATTAAACTCATCTACTTCAGTACGTACAATCTTCATTGTTTGACAACCTCTACAAATAACTATAACTTTCAAACTAAGTGCTAAAACAAATGCGAACGCCAATAATTAAACGAACTGAGATTACTAATCAGGCATAAGCGTTTTTCAGGCTCAGCAAGAGGCAAAGTGATTAGCGAAGTTATTATAAGAGCGGATGCCTCGCATTTTCACTTTAATGTAGGTAAATACTTCCGTTCTAAAGACAGGTGTAAAAATAGCAAGCAATCCATGCAATCTACTCGATTGATCCTGTTAAGGAAAGCCATAGTATATCTTGACAAACATGTTTAATAATTTGATAAAAGTACAGGCGTTCTATTTATAGGCCAGTAACCAGTGCATGAACGATATTTTTGTCACTCAGTTTCTGACAAGTTTTACTGTACGTGTAGTTTAGCGATTCAGTCTTGCACCGTTTGTCCGGTCTTATCATTTGTTTAATTATATGACATAGATCACTTTGACGATGGCACGCAATGCGAACAATTTCTTATTTTTATAGGTAAACAAAAACCACCTCCATAGATCAATTTATGATGTAACTTGGCATACATTTCTTTGAAAAAAAGACCCCAGCAAGTTTGGGATTCTATATTTTCATGAGTTTGTAATCGATTTTATAAGAAAGTCGCATATGTACTAAATATGGCATGATAAACCTAGCGTTGATTTTATTATTTTATTATTAGTTGAATGAAAAAAAATAAGGAAAAGCGTAACATCTTCCAAAATGCCCATTCGATACAGCACGACCAATTTTCCCTTAAACACGGAGTGAGCTTATATAACGAGGCTGCAAACCGATCACAAATTCCGACGGACGACCAATGTTCCCGTTCAAGAGATTTTTTGTACCATTTGACCGGCTGATATCAACTCAGGTATAATTTAGCGCACATCGGATTGCCCCAAAATTCTGCAGAGCGACGGGTGTAATTTTCTGTTTTCTTTTAATAGAAGCAAGCGATAGCTTTTGAACTAAACGAACGATAGCTTCAGGAGAACATCCTAACTGACTATTTAATTTGAACTCCATGACTTTTCCACTTGCGTATCATATGAACTCAAGCTGTTTACTCAAATTTATAAATGACGTGTCCAATACTTTTGATACCAGAAAAGAAAATGGACTGAGTCTCTTTGCACCTTCGTGGATTTACGCCGTTGAAAAAAAGTTTGGAAACTAAAACTCGTAAAAGACCTAAGATACAAGAAGACTGCGAAGGTGATAATCTGCGAGACGACGATGAGGCAGGTAAATTATAACTGAACTTGACTGGATTTGTACAGTGCAAAGAAGTTGAATGTAATTCAAGCCGGTTCCAAAAAAAATGTTATTATATTTACGGTATTATGATTATTCTTCATCCAGTTATCTTACAGAGATTGCATGAGGACCGCCGGCATTGGTTCAGTGTTGCACTCTTGCTGCTAAAATTCAGTCGGTCTTTTACGAGCGCAATTTTTGTTTTTGTTGCATTCAGCCATAAGTATTCCGTATCCTTTCTAGCGTCGATATTCAGGCAAAACCTCACTTTGCCATTTTTCAAGTCCTCTTTGTTTTCTTTATAGCACTTTTTGTTTCGAATTTCTTTCTCTGAATATAGAACAGTTTGAGGAATAACTCAGCATTGTTAAATTTGCATTTTGTTTGCACAATCACAAAGCTCCTAAAATCCGTCTGTGTTCGCAGGCTTACCAAAATCACTTCTTATGAGACTTGTTTTCGTTCTCAGCATCATGTTCAGATAAATAGGAACAGATAGCTCGTTGATCGCAGGCGTTCTCTTGGCTATTTTACTTAGCGGCGAAATTTGAATGTACAGGACGGACGAAGAGAATTCCTTGTTTTTGCTCCTACAAAGGCATCTTCCAAAGTGCTAATAAAATTTTTATTTTCACTTTATTTTTTATTTTTACTTCATTTTATTCTACTGTTTCTTAACTTCTACTATTAATTATTTTTGCGACCGTTGCGACCACAAAAAAAAAAGGCAAGGAGGTGCTTCAAAGGTGGCGTGTCCTTGCCTTTTATAGGCTCGTTAGCTCCGTGTTTAAAGACCTCATTCTCGTTTAATTAGTACATATTACTGGATGTGGTGTTTTGTGACCCAGAATAATCAAGGGCGAAGACTGAGGCTGATAACTCATTCCCTTAATTAAAATAACTGAACATTTAGTGACGACCTTATTCTTCGCTGAATGAAATTTGAAAATAAGCCGTATAGCTACGCGTCCACAATCAGCAAGTGACAAAATATCCAGAATGGCGGCGATTCTCTCCATAAGACTCAACTGCAGGGAATCATGGTGGTTGTATTTAGCATCTTTCACTGGATATGATTCCCTGCAGGCTCGTCTCAGAAGGAATTGGCCATTGTTCAGCTTCTGAACAACAACAAGAAAAATGAATAGAAGCCCCTTTTTGCTTTATATTAGTGTATAATGAATAGTGCCGGGTTTGTGAATGTCAAGTAAGTAATAAAAAGCGGTAACTAGACACGAGTACATGGACATATTGGCATGGGCACGTACCTTAAGGCAGATTGGGAACAACAAAATAAAAAAAACAGCTTGGTAGTAAAACAAAAAAAAAAGAACGGAGAGAGAATAGTCATTTCAATTTAAAATTCGCCCTCCGCGACATCCAGTTTGAATTAATTCCAACCAACACTCTTGATGTATTGACTTTGTTCAATGTCGTTTTTAACTTGGCGAAAATTGATGTTTCCGTTTTGGATCCTCATATCCTTCAGGAATATGCCATATTGAGCATGTCATCGATCATGTAAATCAGTAGTCTGTCTACTTTTAGCATACATGTTAGAACTAATTTGAAAATGTTTACTTTCCACATTCTCTCTCGACGTATAATGAACGAAAAAATTATTTAGTTTTGTTTTTAATCACGCTTTTAATATCGCGCTAAACGTGATGGATTGATTAAAACGCAATTTTCCACAAGTAATAAAAAAGGGAAGTTGACTTTAACGAGTAATTTAATTCATTCATTATGCTATAGTTATCGATTGCACTGGTGGCTGTTTGCTTTCTTTACTTGATGTTTTGTCAAATTGTCATTTCTGGCGATAGAGTGGTTTCATAATTGAACTTAGAAAGCAACTGCCAAGAGTCTAAACGTACTGCACTCGATTATGGATGACAACAGCACTCGCGGGGACGAAAACACGTTTCAATCTTTATTCTGCGATGCATTTTATATAAATGATCTGCATGCAACTGATATCATACTTCCATTAACTCTGAACATTTTACTCGCTACCAGCGCCATTGTGGGAAACGCTCTAATTCTCGCTGCCTTGTGCAAGGTGTCTTCTCTCCATCCTCCATCGAAACTCTTGTTTCGTTGTTTGGCTGTCACCGACATTCTGGCTGGTCTCGTTTCCCAACCTCTACATGTTATTTATTTGGTGTTTATCACAAAGAAGGATAGCCAGAGGGCTGAAATTTGCCTTTATACTGCTTACTTTATGATAGCCACGTCGACATCTTTGTACGCAGTTTCGCTCATGACATCAGTGGCCATTAGTGTGGACAGAGTTCTTGCTTTGTTTCTGGGACTGAGATACAGACAGACGGTGACGTTCAAGCGAACCTTTGCAGTTGTCCTTTGCTTCTGGGCACTCAGCAGTACATTTACCCTCGTATCATATCAAGGATATACCTTACGCACAAGTACCATATATTTAGCCATAGCCCTTATACTGGTTTGCGTCGCAACTTCTGGCTTCTGTTACACGAAAATCGTTTTTAAGCTCCGACAACAGCAAAATCGAATCAATGAACAAACCAATAGAACAAGGTTTCAACCGAACATAGCGCGGCTGAGAAGGATCGTCTGTAGTGCAGTGTGGGTACAAGGGATGTTAGACGTCTGTTACATGCCGTTTATCATTGTAACCGCCATCGTTCTTTTTAACACTAGTGGACGATCCTCTTCGCTTTTCATGGCTTGGGAATTCACAGTGATCTTAATCTTCTTAAGTTCTTCTATCAACCCATTTCTTTATTACTTTACAATTAGCGAAGTAAGAGGTGCAGTGAAATCTACAATCAGACAAATGTATTGTTTTTCAAATTAACTTCTAATTTGTATTTTGGTTTTAGTAAAGCAGCTTTGGCGTTACATATGCCATGCGGTAATTTCTTTGCATTGGTGCCCTCGTCCGGACAAGAGCTACACACGGACTATATATTCAAAATTTCGTTGTATATTTCTAATATAATGTACGTTGTAAATTTCTACTCCGGATTGACTTGGTTTTTCATTGTAAACACCAACTACCGGGATGCGAAATACACTGAATCTAGTCACAAGAACGGGACTTCTAATGTGCGGTAATGAAATTGTCCTATCGTAAAGAAACCGTAGAACATTTTCGAATAGTACGTGCCGTCTTTTTATATATCCTGCATTATCCATGGTAACATTGTGAAATGAAGAACATTTATTACAAAACCAAGTCGTATCTTTTGTCATCAACGAAAAAGAAATCGTTAACCGAATCCTATGCAAACGTCAAACAACGCTTCGATCTCAAAGTAGGTGGTATTTCATGAAAAATTCGGCGGCTTGAGCTAAAAACAATAAGTTTTCGACGTTTTAATTCATATTCTAATGTCAATGTAGTTTAATATCATGATAAATTTGAACGCAAAATCTAATTTCGAATTTGACAAGCACCTGTCATGGACAATGATGAGCATAAAATAAAATTAGGCACGATTTCATTTAAATACTACTAATTGAAAAAGGGAGGATCACAGAAAATTTTACTCAAACGCAACGATATTGGTAGTCGTATCGTTATAAAGTAATTCTATACATTGTTTCTACTTTAAGAGTTTTCGAATTCCGTCGACATTACAACCAAGCTGAGTAACTATCTTATAACGAATGTAATTTTCACTGTCAATCGCAGACGTCTTCTTAACGGGAAAGAATGAATAAACACGCACGGAAAGGCGACTGTTTACTTTGACTGACACGATCAAAAGAAATTAAAATACTACTACTAACACTTATAATAATATTAAAAATATAGCAGGAGTAAGCTATTTTCCTCTCAAAAATTTGGTCTTTTGAAGAGAGTCAATCCGAAATCCCAGCGACGTTTCCATGGAGTTTGTGCTACCAAGGAGTGTGCTGGACTGTGGTAAGAGCTTTAAGCCCAGACTTTTGGCTTTCTCCACTTCGGTCTTCGATACATTGAATAGTTTTATGGCTTCTTCACTTAGTACGTAAAAATGTCCTCGAGGAATTTGGCTCAATGCGCTCATGGTCATTTCTAGAACAGAACAAAAAGTAATATAAAAAATTGTTCACCCTTATTGATTCGCCAATTAATGATTTCTCATAACAGTAGGTGGATGACATTGGCTAATAGACCATTTCCGAGTTACCTAAAGCCTCTCTTTCAAAGCGAGGCCTGGTGCACAACCATTCATATGAAAATGAGTTTAATTTGCATGGGAATGAAATCTCATTTTCATATGAAAGGATGAGCACCAAGACTCGCTTTGAGAAAGAGGCTAAAGGTAATTCGGAAAAGACCTATTGATGAAGGCAATAGCAACCTGTGTGGTGTTTAATAAGTGGGATTACTAGGCTATTGACACCGTCAGCTTTTTTTGCACATGTTCTCGCTGTAAGTTGGTTTTATATCTTAAGCTTGTCTTTTAAAGCAGTATCTCGCTTCATGTTGATTGTTATAAGATAAGTATCAATCCATGCAAGCTATTAATGGCTTGAGAAAAGCAATGAAACAATAAGTCGTCATTACTTTTCCTTCTTGAAAACTTTTAATAGACCAATTTCGTTTCTTAGTATTGGATTGGAACTAACTTCCAGCTGAGACTAATGCAGGTAGTCTTTTTAAATGCAAATGACATTAAAATTCGCCGGCATAAGCCTCCATGGCTCCAGTTCAGTACCGAGAATACGAAAAGGATTGATAATGCGCTCATAGTCTTGACTGTTTTCACCCACCCCTCCATGGGTTAGCGATGTTTTACAACGGGAAACAGCATCGTAGCTTTGGAACTAAAGGAGTACTTACCTTCTAAACGCCTAAGCACACTTCGCAACTGTGGAATTGTTGTAGCCTGATACTGCACTCGCACCCCTCCTGGTAATCTGGAATTGTCTAAAACTGCTCTAGCGTGGAGTTGCCTTGTTCCGGGCATGTTGCCAGCGACACTAGGGAAGTGCGCGTTTCTATGCGCGCTGCTTTTCCTTTGCCAATCCGTCCAGATCTTGTCAATAAAGCCATGGTGCAGCATAAACTCCGGAGACGTAGCGGAATCAAATGAGCACATGTGGCCCCCGATCATGCAGTGGACTGTGTCATGGAGATTAATTCGGAGAGAAATTTCAAACGAATCGAAGTCTACGGCACGTGTCCTTAAGACCTCTGCGACGGCTACCGAATCAGGAAGACTACCGGTTAAGTTAAGTTGCCGACGTAGACACCCACCGCCGGCCGACGGTACAACGTTCCAGGTACCTCGCCTGAAAGGACCACTTGTCACGCACTGCTCGGGTGTTTGTTCTCCATTCCCGCCAAAACCGCTGTTTCCAATATGCCAAAGATCGGAGGTACGTCCACGCCACGGAGTCTGGGATACCACACTCCAATCCCAGTAAGAGACGGTAACTGTACAGTCGATGCGTCGCAGAAGGTTTTCGTATTGCAGAACATACCAGCGATGCCATGGTAAGAAATGATCTCGCTCGTGAATGCCTGATCTAAATATCGTTTTATGCAGGGTGATGAGTCTGTCGTAATCTGGTTTATATCTTGCATCTGTTGATGCGGCGACAACTGTTCTTATGTACCTCTCTCGATCGGCCCTTGACATGGATGTGAATTCGCGTCTGATACGTGTGCAGCCAACTGGGCGACCACCAGAGCATCTACACCGCTGACCGCATCGGTCAGTGACGAAGGTTCCTTCAGCACAGACTGCCGAGAAATCATCAGGAATTGTGATAAGAATATAACGTCGATAATTTTTTGCCAATTAAAATATCTTGAACAGACGGTGGCAAGATTCTACTCTATTGTTTTTCAAGTCTCTTGACCCTTCTCAGATTAACGGCGGGGTGGGGGAGGGGAGGCTTCAAAGGGTGTCAACAGTGAAAAAGTAGTTTTGATAGTCTCCTATAAAAACAAAAATCTAAAGAGGTTTCCAACTGTCACGATGGGAGGATGGGCTTGCATCAACTGGATCTCACTCAGTCTCGCGTTGAACAGTCACAAATAGCATTCATTGCTGCCTCACTCGTTGCTTATGGACTTGAAATTTCCTTTATATTGTGAACAGTTTCCATAGTAAAAACGTTATTCTGGTCACCACCAATGCTTCGCTGAACGAGGATTAGCATAACTCAATGTTAGGGTAGTGCCAGGGTTCTAACGCTGGAAACATTATCAACCTCACACACTCATCTCGGCGATTAATTTACCTCAAACGAATAAAGGGGCAAGTTTCTAAAGACCCTGTGGTGCTGCGTCGGTGGGAGTATTACAAGATAATTTGGTTTTATCAACTGGGTTGATAATGTGAATTGGCCACCGTAAAGAGATTCGGAAGCTGACGTTTCGAGCGTTAGCCCTTCGTCGGAGCGAATGACGAAGGGCTAACGCTCCGACGAAGGGCTAACGCTCGAAACGTCAGCTTCGGAATCTCTTTACGGTGGCCAATTCACATTAGCAACCCAGTTGATAAAACCAAAATATGGATTAATTTACCTCTATGGCTTTCAATTTAATACATATTTAAATCTTCCACCTGCATGTTCGCCGACGCAGCCCAACCAACACCTTTGTCAACTGTTAATTAACAATCTGTCACAGCTGTCTATCAATGAAAGGTTTGCTGGCAAACACCGTTTTCAATCTTATGCAAAACACAAACTTGAATGGACCTGCTTTGTTGGCACTCCATGCTGCTTAATCCAACAGCCACTGGGTCACGCTTATATGCAATTAGACAATGTGCTTAACGGCATTTATATCGCCTCAATTAACTATCATTCAGTGCTTTGCCTTTCGTCAACTATCAGCACGACTTTGGAGGTAGTGCTTGCAGTATATTGAATCATTTGCTCGGGTGGCTTTTATACTGTAACAAACCTGGACAATTGTTGGAACCGCATCTGCGATTTTGAGAATTTGGACCCGGGCAGCTAGCTCCACCGTTCCTAGGAAAAGGGTTACTGCATGTCCTTAAACGTGCCTGTGTTCCTATGCCACAAGTTCTTGAACACAAGCTCCATGATCCCCAGGCCGACCAGGCACCATTAACTATGGAAATAACAAAGCTTTTTTACTTTGTGCCTAGCTTTAAAAATATTCATGTACAAATTTAAAATAGCTTTCGTTTCTTTTAGTATTGATTTCATGATATAGTTGTACAGAAAGCAACTATGTGAAAGTACCGATGCCTGGAGACTTTAGTGTTCGAAAAAAAAAAAACTTTGGTCAAAATTGCCGAAAAAACACGCTCAGGTTCATGTTGACACAGCTCGGTCTGTTTCTATAGAGGAAGATAGTTCTTTCGGAGGCTTAATTCGTTGATGCATAGGCAACATTCAGGAATCTTGTAATTGATGATAACGTCCAATGAAATGTTTAAAAGGACAATGGAGCTGGCCGTAAATAACGATCCCATTCAACAAGCCAAGACAATCATTAGGACCATATTTTCGGGTCTAAGAATTTGGACCAGGGAAGTTGGCTCCACCGTTTCTAGGAAAAGGGTTGTTGCATGCTCTGGTTCGTGTCTGTGTTCCGATGCCACAAGATCACCTGTCAGACCAACCGCCATTGCGCGCGAGTGTGGAAATAATATGATTTGCGTACTGTGTATGCAGTTTTCCTCTAAAACGGTATGGCTTTCGTTTTAAGTGCCTACTTGGATCTTTGATGACGAATGTTAACTTGACCAATGCAGAGAAAGTCATTCACGTTTTCAAAGCGATGAAGTGCTTCTCAATAAAAGATGAAAAAATCTCCATTTTGCGACTAAAGCGTCAAACAACTCAAATTAACGAAAACAAAGATAATGGATTGTCATTTATAACTTAAAGGTAGAAACACGCAGTTTTAAGTTTGCAATACAGGTTTCGGAAGACCAACGTCCATCTTCAGTTGCGAATACAAATAAACTGCTAGTCGGTGTGATATAAAAGAGAACCTTCATAGAATATATGAATACTAAATAAGAACTTGAATATGTGGCACTAGAAAATACAGTGATAGAAAAACAATGTGTATTGTAACACGAAACATTAAAATGAAAGTGTTAAATTAACACGATTATAACTTGCTTGTTGAATGAGGAGTTTTCCCGCGCGATTTGTGATGCCTCGTTGATTTTTAGCTGAAAAGACGTGGAGGTGGTGTCAATGATCGAGAAGCAATTTTCTGAGCACAAAGCTTTGCATGTTTCTGACTCATTAATGTGCTGAAAGATGTGCGAGTTCCAGTCGGATTTAGCAGGCGCTACAGTCTGCGCAAGCAAATCTGTAAACAAGACGGGATCGTGATAATTTAGATATGGCACCTTTGGAACAAAATGAGTTCTTGATCTTGTATGGGGCAAACATAAACTTGATGTCGTGTGTTTCTTGTTTGCTGATAGTTCGCAAAATATCATTAATAGAATTTAGCACGTGTTAAAACTTAGATTAAACTTTCATCATTTCATAAGAGAACATAGAGGCATTTTCATTGTTTTCGTATCATCCTTACTTGGACAACTATTTGTATTACATCTCTGGGTACGAGACCGAGGACCCAGACAAACAGCACTGGCGCTGAATTGCGAACGATTGATGCAACTGCGCACGCGCGATCGTGTCCCTCCGCCACATGTACGACTACAAGATCCCCATGACGACCATGATGACCAGATTCCTGGGAGTAATAACAATCACAAAGAAATAGATAAAAAAGGAACAACAAAACATTACATGACTACTGCAGGATACTAAAGCCCGTTTCCAACATCAAAGCGTCCCAGTTAAGACACTTGTTCTATTCTCATTCACTTCGCTAAGCCGAATAGAAAACATTTCTATTATAGGTAAAAGAGACAAGCAATACAACAAAAATTGAAGGAGCCATCAGTAATTATTGTTTTTTTTTTACAAGAATCCGAGACATGCTGACTATAGGTTACAAACAAGGGAATATACATAAAATGTTACATGCTATTTTACACAACGATAATATAGTCTCGAGTAAACTAGGTGTGATGTTCACAAGGAGTGTTTTATAAAGGCATTACAATCTGCATTCTAATGCAACACCTAAAACAAATACATTTCTTGCAGTATTGTACATCAAACACATATTCGAGCACGACTAGAGAGAGATGAAAAGTTAATCACCGACGTGGAACATCGGATGCTTTTATAACAGACTTCATCTCTACGACACAACCATCGACTGACAAAAGATCTTTTTACTACCATTGAAAAGCGCGTCAACCCATACCTGCTATTTGGCAGCGATTTCTGTTACAAAGCTGCGTCTCCGAGCTTACACCGCGACAATATGCACCGCCATTGGAGGGAGGAGGATTAGTACAGCTGCGCCTGCGTGATCGAACTCCAGCATTGCAAGTTGCACTACATGAACTCCACCGAGACCAATTTGTCCAATGTCCGTTAACTAACATGAACAAGATTTTAGGGCAAAAAATAATTTATAAAAGTATGATAACAAAGCATGCCTAGTGCAATATTCGACCCTGGGTATTGTTGTTCATGACATGGTAATAAGTTATGGTGAGTCGCTCTGGCCTGTGATGAGCCCAAAACAAGCGAAAATAGAAGCGGGCAGCTAGATCAAGCCCAACTTACTCGATGGGTGGGAGGATGGGTCAGAAACCTCTTCGCTTTCGTGGCCTCGAGTGGATTAATAAGTGTTAACTTTATGAATTAATAAGTGTTAATTTATGAATGAATAAGTGTTAACTTTCTCAGTTAATAAGTGTTGACTTTTATGAATCCTGTGCCAAATAAAGTATCTATCTTGTATCTACGTATCTATCTATTAATAGAGTGGGGGTGGGGGAACACGTGTAATTTTTTATGCTGTCATTTTCATAATCCCCAGGGTATTAATAACCAATGCAAATTGAGTTGCATATCGGCAGATGTCATAACACAACCACTCACCTGGAGCTAAATTTTGAACTCTGTACACGCTTCCAGAACCAATCCACCCAAGTCCCCTATAACAGTAATAACCGTGACCATATTTGGCGTAGTCTCGTTCGGCGTTCGGACCCCAGCGACAGTCCCCGAAGTCCTGGATTGAGAAGATTCGGTATCCCCTAGCAACAGCTGCCGTAGCACACGCGTGTATAATATGGTTGCTGTTTGGCCACCATCTCACAATATTGACTTGGTAAAACACTGTGGAAAATATACTTTGGCTTGGTTTCGTGACTCTGTCCTTGTAGCAACCAAGTGAGGTTACAGAAACTGAACCTGGTAAACAAATATAACAGATTAGAAAATTAAGAAACGGGATTCTTCTACAAGTTAAGACCTCGCCCTGGATGATACTAGTCCAATGCTAGTAAATACTATTAGCTGCAATAAAGCTACTTTAATTTTCTCATTCTTTGCCTCCCTGAATTTATTGAGATGACTATTATATTTGGTTTAATAAAGTTGTTGTTGTTGTTGTTAGATGAATTGATGCCTTAAAAGTTAAACAACATCATTGTCTTTAATCTGTTATCCTTGGGGGACCTTTTTGCGGTTTCTGTTACATGTGGAAATTAAGAACTTGGTTTCATTCGCGACCGCGAAAAATACCGAGGTTTAAGGCTAAAACACATCACGTATTAAGGTCGCAATTATTAAAGAGACGATCTGCAACAGGAACTCGCTTTCATGTTGAAAACAAAAAAAACTGTTAAAAATAGTTCATGATACATGTACAAGAAATCTAAAGGGTCGACACGTCAGGAAATATAATTTTACACTAATCCGTCACATAAAACGGAGCTATCAAACCGGAGGAGTTTGAAAATGCCGGCTTTAATTCGTTTTCGTGTGGACGGGAAACTTTGACTTGTAAACGGAGCTTTTCGGAAACGATGGCGTCACGTTAATGTGATTTCCCTGACCGAGTTTTCTTCAAATATAAATCCAAAATTACCAGTGATGGATTGTTGCGCATTTAATTCCTTAAACATCTCAATTTAATTATGCCTTAAAAATTGAAATAAATCATTTTCTTTAATTTATCCTCGTTAGGTGACATTTTTGCTGTTTTCGTTGCATGTGGAAATTAATCAATTCGCTCCATGCGTGATCGCAAATAACATCTAGGTTGAAGGCTAATATATATCCACCATCAAGGTCACAATAATTAATGAGATAATCAGTAACAGGAACTCGCCTTCATACTGAAAAATGTGTTAAAAAATAGTTGATACTTCATTGATAAGAAACCTACAGGGACACGCCAGGAAAATATGAATGCTGATTTTGCACTCAAAATACGCTTTTTTCATATAAGAATATTGTCTTTCCGACCGAGGCTGAATATTCTTCTTTTTCTGAGATTTTAAGCTGAGAATATTCTTGTGAATATTTTTGGGCTTGAGCGTATGACATTTCTGTTTTCGAAAGTATTTGGTGTCTGGATGGTGTTTTAAAAAGTAATTTTGGAGTCAGCCTGCAGGCAATAAAGCCTATTATTAAAAACTGGATCATTGGATAATGCAATTCGAGAGTTTTTATTGGCTTAGCCATCATGGGCTATGAGCCATTATACCATGCTCTACGAATATGGTAAGCGTACGCGTGACTTTTTTGAGGCGTTCTTATTTTTTTTTAAGTTTAGTTTGCTCTGTTTTTGGGGCGTTTTTAATAAAACAATTATTCCACTCGCTTTTGTTGGATATGAGATGATTATAGCCAACTCGGCGCTATGCGCCTCGTTGGCTATCTACCATCTCATATCAAACGCGCCCTTGTGGAATAATTGTTATATGTGACGCACATAAATTCTTGCAGAAATGTTATTACCCTCGAACATACGGCTAGTGTTATTGTTGTTGCCTCAGTTCGGCTAGTTTTGCCGTGTAGAGAAAGGAAGAACTTTTTAAGCTTTTGTTAAAACATGTATTGTGTTGTTTTTACAACTTTTCAACACAAAATATTTTATTCTACTCAACAGCCTCGCGGTTTATTCCTAACATCTCTTAAATTTTTACAAATCTAAGCCTCTATATTGTTATAAAAATATATCATTATAGAAAAAAGAGTGTATTGAAGCCATATTGCGTTATTAAAAATATTGGTAGATGGCGGATGCCACCAGCTTGTTTCTAAATTATTACTGTTCCTTTTTTCGCAATGATGCAAGGCTAGGCATTTCTGCTTCACAACAAGGTGATTCCCATGTTTCACCTTTTTAAGTCGACGTCGTCGTAATCTTCGTCAAAGTCAATTTTATTTCAAGCTTGTGGTCCGGCTACATGTATACTTTTTGAGTAATATATTATAATGTTGACATTTTTAGAATGCAAATATACTTTGCACTTAGAAACTGCTAACGTCACTGATTTGCTTATATAGACCGTTTTTGCTGTGACCCTCGCAAGAAGTTTCACACTAATGTGCATTTTTGGCTACAATAACGGAAGTTTTCAATGTACTCCTAAATTGCTCTTATCTGTAGAGCATGACGTCATGGCAGCCATATTGAATCAGGGAAACCAAGGCAATACAGTTCTTTTTGTCTTCTTCTTCGTCACGAGGAACCATCTTTAGTTCAGTCCTATATTGTTTGAGAACTCCCATTTGCTCATTTTTCCAAACTATCCATTTAAAATAAGATCATTCCTTTCCTCCATTGTAAGAAAAGGAATAGCAACAAAAAATAAGTAAACATATAAACATATAAAACGAATCGTAATTTGAGTAAGTTTTTGCTTAGAGCATCCCATTACTTAAAATCGTTGTATACGTGGAGAGATAACCATGAGGTCAACCTTCCAATCCAATTTATATAAAAGTGAGTCTAGTTGAAACTGATACACAAATGTAAATTGAATATACTTGATGACAGCAAGGAAATTCAGGAGCAGTGAAAAATTAGTAACATACCAGAAGACTTCATAATTGTGAGTATTGTAGCTTTGAACTTAGGACGGTATAATTCCTCGCGTATATACCCTTCAAAGTGTCTTCCACTTAATTCGTTCACGACTATGACTCAGTACGGCAAACAATGTATTGCTCGCTAATTAAAATACTGTCTGATGAGTGCGTGAGCACGAAACTCGGAGTAACAGGAAATTTTGTCTCTTCGTTATATCTTCTTATTCAAAGCTCTACACCTTAAAAGTTTAATGGCATTAGCCACTTTATTACACGTATATAATTAAAATACTATATAAAAATCAAAGGCTCAAACGGTTGCCACAAGCCATTATCCGCACCAATGGATTACAAATTATGTTAGCTATAAATCATTTTTTCTTCGCGGGAAAGCTTCGAAGCACGACATTTCTACACTGTCCATTGTTTTGTTTTTTTAAATCAAAGTAGTTCTAATAATTGAGTGGATTCGCAATCGTTTGCTTCAAGAAGATACTCACGAGCAAATATAGAATCTTCTAATCCCCTTAATTCGCTCCATATTCTCCTGCAATCGTCTCTAAAAGACTAGTTCAGTAAGAGTTCGTTTTTGCGAATGTAGAGAGTTGGCCAATAAGAGCGAGTACTTGAGTTAAGTCGAGTTTAAATCACGACAGTGTAATAATTATGATATTGAATGAATTACCTTGATTCTGGGAGTTAATTCCATGGCAAAACGTGCAGAAAATCACCATAAAATACACACCCTTTTGGATGATGTTCCACTCCATTTTGCTCTCAATCTAGAACAGTTTCATTTTAATGATACAAAAATGAGTCAGCGTCAGTATGAAGAAAGAATTGAATTATTAATAAAGGGCAATTGTTACCAAGTTAAGTTTGATGTTTCGTTGAAAAGCTTTTCAAGATTCGTTAACTTATCTCTTACCTATCGCGACTACTTCAACAATGCGTGATTCTGACTGACATATCATTTCTCTTTCAGTAGAAAGAAATTAGATGAGCATTCCTTCACTGAAAGTTTTCTAAAAAGTGGGTTCATTTGAAAGAGGCGATATCTGTAATTTCGATCTATCGGATAATCTCCTATATAATGATGACTTAATTATCTGGTAAATAACAACGATAATGAGAGTGAAAGATATCAGAGACATCCCTCGTGAAGAACGTATTAACGATACCACTTTTAGCAAAAAAAACAACAACATTTAAATCAATAATAAAAACTTACCTTCGGCAGTTCAAGCTCGAAAGGTCTTCAAGAAACTGAGACATCGAAGTTCAAGTTGATTATATATCTACATCAATATAATTCATTTTGCGGGTTATCCAATCGAAAACTTAACCATTCCTGGGAACTGCTAACAAGGTTTAAAACAGGTGACACTAGTATATATCACTTTCTTCTTTGAGAACGGCTCAACGTCCTATCCGGTGTTGTGAAAACGTATAAGTACATGTCCTTCATAATTGACGCACCAAATTAAGTTGCTTGGCAATAGTGGGAATTTCTCGAATAAAGCTGTATTGTGCAACAAGTATTTTAAAACCACACTCATTAAAGGCTCGCCGGATATTGCATACAAGTGCACTTTACATAAACAATGGAAGAACGTTCAGAACAGATTAACGATCGATATTTATTTTAGTTTATGCAAAGGTTTGCTACTTGATGTGACAGGTTCTCGTTCCTTCTATGAAATAAACATCTCTTTGGGCCAAAAACAGGCTTTATCATCAGTCTGTGGTTGACACGGCGAATTTATTTCTATTTCACTTACGATTCATTACAGACTGACCTGAGGACAACTTATTAAGTGTTCTTAAGAGATACCCTTAAAGGTAGACCATACACGACGCTCCTTTAAGCGGTTGTATTGCAAGGCAATTACATATCTATTATATATATCTATATTTGGTTGCACATCATCAGAGCGGTCTATTTTCAGGAAAAAATCTGAAAATTGCACTGTGACCGGTGCTTGGAGAAAAGTTGTGAGTGGTTACATGAATCTAATATCTGTTGGCAGATTGCCACTTGTGACTTGTACGGAACCTCTTTTTCTGGTTAGATAACTAATATACACGTACTTAAGTACTTTCTGGGCATGCGGAATGACTGACCCTGAAGGATTAAATAAATCTTTACAGGGCGCCAATCACTTGATACAACGAGTTGAACACTCATCCTTTTAAAAACTTTCGCCAAAACAGGAACTTTAATGGAAGGCCGAAACAAGGTCAGTTTATAAACTCATGGAAACATTACCACCTATGGAAGCTAGCTATTGTTACAAACTGAACCTGCTAGACAAAATGAGTAAGGAAACCAAGAAAACTGACAAGATATGTACGGGCTGAACCATGATCACAAGATCGACACTAAAATAACTAAAACTAAAAAATTAAGTCGCATAAATTCTGGAACTCAACATACCCCCATGCAGCGTTAAATTGTTTACGTCGTTTCCCACGAAACGAAACGAAACGGATTTTATTAAGGTAAACTGTTAAAGCACTGTTTAATAGATCGCTCAAAATCTTTATCAGTACGGTTATTGTTTAGATCGCTATAATCAACTATATCAGCAACCAACGAGTGACGTATATTCGACGAAGTTACGTGTTGTAAAACAATATCATCGGCGACGCTCCTGAACAGTAAAAATCAATTCTACCAATCTAAATTGTTGATACTCAGTAACAATACCTTCAGAAAGGGACGGAAAATTAAAATGATGAAAAAGTTTTCATTAACCATTAGATAAGAACATGTACATAAACAAAGCTAGAATTGATATGTCTTATTATTTTATTTTAATTTGTAGGAGGGCCATGATGAAAACTACTGGGTGATCAGTAATCAATGTGCTTCACCCTCGTTAAATAAAGTTCTTATCATTATTATTATTATATATTCTCAAACTCATTAATAATCCATCAAGCTAAAACAAAGAAAATCACAACCGTGAAGGAGGTTTTGATACCCGGTCTTAATTAGCGTAGATTTTGACGATTTTACCTCTTGATTTTCTCCTCAGTTTTTGCTTCGATTGAGAAGATATATCAAACACTCGAGACAGTGTTTCATCGGCTATCCAAACACCTCGAATTTCGTCAAAAATACTCCGCTGCGCGTCGTATTTTCAACTCTCTTCTCGGTGTTTGGATATCCCGATGAACACTGTCGCTCGTGTTTGATATATTACTTAAACTAATTCAGCAGCCTCATCAGTCACAAAAGAATTACGTGAACAACTTAGAGTTAGGGTTAGGGTTAGTTATATCTACTAAACAAACTAACCGCGTGTCACAATTTCTTTTATCAGTGGAAAATAGGCATACATTTAGTTCCACGGAAAATCATGTAGTAATGTTAAGTATTGAACATGCCGCTCATTTGATACCCTACACTAACTCTTTGTTTTGTAATTGTTATACGGTAGAACAAGATCAAACATTCATTTAAGTTAAGACAACCATTAGCTAGAATAAATTGTTTTTTTGCACTTGCCCTTTGTTAGAATTATTAAACAGTGGAATGCTCTTCCTAAAGAGATCGTGCTTGAACAGGATTTCAGTATTTTTCGAAGTGAACTTAGAAAGTATTTGTAAAATTTTGCAAATTTTAAGCCAATCTTAATTATTCTTAAGTTTTACATTGTAGTATATATTTTTTATATTTATGTAGGGAACGTCCTCGGAATAACCTCTGACTTTTCCTTTTATGTATCTTTTACATATTAAATTTCATCTTCACTATTTCACTTTCTGAATTACTGTTGCAGTCTTTGGGGCTCGTATACCTTCGGGGAGTTGTTACTTTCGGAATGCCAAAAACGCTATATGAAACTGGTGCTACTGAGCTCTTTCTACGAAATAACAGACTGAAATTCGTTAAACAGTTCTTAAAACATGGGATAAAACTCTTTGTTCCGGTTTAAATCTATGTTGCTGTCAGGTCTCTGTTGTGAGGGAAGTCTAAAGGTCTAGCGCCGGCTAGATATGCCATGGAAACGTTTCATTATAGAACTTTGTGTTCTAGCACTCACCTGTGTACATGCTTGTGTCGTTCTTGCGACCTTAGCTTCTCTACCTCCAGTACATATATCGAAGGTTAGCTGTTGCTAAAGATTTTTCTATTCATCCAGTCTTCAAATGTAATCTCTGCTTGCCTTATAAAGTCAGCTGAGATCTTTGTTGTGTACCACCTGATTTACGATTGGCTTGAGTCAGCGCAAAAGTGGATGCATTTTTTATAGGTAATGAAATGATTTCGAGTGCAATTTCGAATGAATAAAGACCAATTTATGTCTCAAAGAGATAAATTGTAGTTAATGGTACAACCGTGAGAATTACTTGTGGATTGCGTGACATGCAGTAACATGGGGTAGGGTTTCACAGTCCAAAGTTCAATTCTGATCATGTATGTTCATAGTGCAATCCTCAGGCCGAGCCAATCAGGATAGTTTTTATCTCGCTGTCAATCAACTCCTAGTGCATTGAACATAAGCCTCGTGTTTATTCATTCGATTTCCATTGCTCTAGCGGGCAAACATTTGCCTGCTTAAGTTTGCTTTGTAGTACAATTATTTCCCACCCTCCCCCTCCCTATGTTATGAGCATGTCATGCACTATAGTACACACGTTATATTTTATTTCTTATCCAGATTTTTGTTCCGATACCTGATGTTACATATAGGATGTTTTAAATATGCAAATGCTCTACTCAAGATATTGTGTTATAAGTTAAATTTAGGTGGGAATATAAATTTATTTATATTGTTTTAAGATGTTCCAGTTAGCAGCCAATGTTAGTCAGACTTTGCTGCATATTTCCCTTTTGGACACTTAGAATAGAGTAGTCCTGTCTACTTTCATAGACTAGGTATATACCTGTATTATGAGGTTAAGAGTTGGTACCATTCGTGTTTTCTTATATATTTTCTTGAAATGAATTGTTATCGAATCCTTGGTTGGGCCTTTGGTTTAACATATTCTTACTCTCTAGTACTAGTATCTGCTCATATCATTGTGATCTTATTTAAGTTGATACAGTCTGCAGTTATGTTATGTTCTAGTTTGACTTCAGCAGTGTCCCTGCTCATAAGATGTATATCGAACCAATTAGCTATGCTTACTATTGAGATCTACACAACTGGACTCTAGTGTAAATCCTAGGAGTAGATCTTTCCTCTGTACTGTAGCGTTGAGTTGATATAGACAAATAAACTTTGGGTTGGGATGAAGTGCTCCCATACAGGTCACTCTTTGCCCCATAGACTCACAGTATGGATTGGTTGCCATGGTAACCATGAGTCTTAACTACCTTACCTGACTAAGGGCCTCCAGGGTATTGTGATCTGCAGCCCTGAGGAGGATTAAGGACCTCTCGCAGGGTATTGTGACCTGCAGCCCTTGAGAGGAGTACGGACCTCTTTTAGGGTATTGTGATCGGCAGCCCTAAAGAGGAGTAAGGAACTCTTGCAGGGTATTGTGATCTGCAGTCCTCAAGAAAAGTAACACCTCTCTTAGGGGATCGTGACCTGCACCCCTAGAGAGAAAGGGGGTGAGGGGGGTTGTGACCCCTCCCATCTTACCTACGCTAGACTAGTATTCTGTTAGTGATACTGGCCTGTTGGAGTACTTCATTCCCAATCCCTTTCCCCACATTTATTGTTGTCTGTGTTTCTGTTTCTCATGGGTTGTGAGCATTAAGCACAAGAAAATTGTTACAAAAAATTGCATGAGCCCATAGGGCGAGTGCAATTTGTAGTCTTTGAAAAAGTTACGGATGCTTATTTTTTTCGAAATTGCTCGAGAGAAATCATTTGATCACTTGTTAATAACATACAAGTGACAAATTCTGTCACGCTACAGTATTTTAAGTGACAAATGAAGCTTCAAGCTACTTCAACTTTATCGGATGAAAATTTGACATGTGAATTCGTTCGCTCTTTCTCTTTCCAAGTCATGTATGAAAATTGAGGAGTTTCTATGAACTGTGAAAAGCAGGCTTTATTCACAGTTGAATTAAAGATCTTGAGCACAAAACCTCCCTGCGGTTTTGATGCGGCTTTCTTTACAACTGTTTTCCGAGTGGTTGAAAAACTCTGTGCCGTACGCGTGTTCAAGCTTATCTAGCTTCGCCGAGAAGAAATTCTTCAACCCAGCATAAGTTGCTTTAACCGAAATGCCGAGAAACGAAGCTAAAATCGACCAAGAAACGGATTTTCTTAGCACTGAAAGACATTTTATATTAACTTTCTCTGGTTGCTTCCTGACTTTAGGTTGTTCATTGGACGTTGTACAGGTTAGAGTTGCGTTTGCCGCGTTTTGTATATGAACTACATGTATCTTACCTAATCTCTGAGCTTTGTTCTTTCGCAAATGTAGAATGCTTGCACGTTTCGTCTTCAAAATTAATATGTGGCAGATTCTTAGAACGTCTTGTTGGGTCCTTCTTTGCGTTTTGCTTCGTAGAACTTACGGAGTTTTACATTTTACTTTTTCAACTGGGATTTCGTCATGAAGTCGTGATCGGCTCCGGCTTCAATTCAGTCAATATTAAGTTTATGTTTTTCTCCTCGCGGCTTTTGTGTATATTTCTTATCTTACACAATCGCGATAACTAGCTAGTTTGGTTGTTTTTGCTGAGCTTTGTATTTCGCTTTGTTATAAAGTCTTTGTATTAAAATTTAGGTAAAGAGTTTCAATCTTCGTTAAATTTTTGTCCGCCATTTTATTTGTCCTAGCTCAATTTTGTAGAAGCTGTCGATCATTTTTAATTTCATCGTTTTGCACTTAATTTCACTTTTTTGCTCTGGTGAAATTTCACTGATCACTGATTTGGGATTAATTGACATGTTTTCAGCCAATCACAATGCAGAATATGTTGAATTTGAATTTAGTAGATTTAGAAGAAGGAGTATTAGTTGATCACATGTTCTTGATCAAAGAGTCCCGGCAGCTCTTCTTGTAATCAAGCTATAATCAGTTTGTCCCCCTACAATATCTCGCATAAATAACAATAAGTCATGTGATACAGAAATGCATGTTGATTTGTAGTTTCACTACAGTAATCACACGAGTGCCTTACAAACGACTTATTCACGACGCAAACGAAACCGACAAACGGACTTCTAACAGACCGACTTAATTCGACTAACTATACACGGACCTTAACGCTAGCAATTTGACTAACAAAAGACGGATAGAAACTGACCAATGACCGATGACAAACTTTACACGAGTCTTTCAGCCAATACCATCATGGCTAAAGTGACCAATCACTTTCAACGGACCAAACTTATAACATCATCGACTGACAAACACTATTCAGTTGACTCTGAAGATGACTTCCGCTCAGGTTGTCGAAACTTCAGTCACCAACAACAGTCCTTCTCAGAACTACACTCACCCGGACGATCATACTATACGAACTAAAAATATGGAGAATAGCTTGCAAAATGGCTGTTAAGGTTATTTCGAAACAGTCACCAGAGACTAAACCTCCACAGTTTCACAAAGTCAGCTCTTGAATTGGCTATTATAGTGATTTTAATCAATGTCGTGATTGGTGGATTTAGCGCAGAGGACAATGTTTGGTTCATGTAACTGTCCGATTACAAGTGTCCGATTACACTGTCCGATTACAACTTTGCAGATTAATTAGAGTAAAATACAGCAGTTTATGCACCGATCACATTTGAGGAAATTGTAATTGTTATTATTAAATATAAAACTTCATATAGGCTTTAAACCCACGAACTGCAACACCGCCAAGGTATGAAGGTCATACTCCTACAAGTAAGCAATACAAGTGTGTTTGGCACCAAGCGTATCATGTTTAGTTATTTTGATGTAACATATTCTATGTTAATGATAACATATGAAATTGGCTATGATCTTTATATTTTTATATTGTTATGATCTTTGGTCTGTATATTT
Source organism: Micromussa lordhowensis (assembly GCA_964020085.1). Lineage (NCBI taxonomy): Eukaryota > Metazoa > Cnidaria > Anthozoa > Scleractinia > Lobophylliidae > Micromussa > Micromussa lordhowensis. The sequence goes on from OZ026609.1 coordinate 3,285,183, forward strand.
AGCTGTTTAGCAGTTAGTGGCATCCACAAAATTCTCTGTGATAAATTTTACAACTCCTTGAGTACCGAAATCATCGTCAACTCGTCCTCCTCTTTCTCCTTTAAAAAAGCACTTAAGGAGTTTTTCTGTGATAACTATTAACAGTTTTCATGCAAATATGTTTAAGTATCAACTTTCCTGCAGCTTTTCTTTTGTATTGTATCCTTCCATTTGAGAATGTGATTGTATAAAATTGTAATTCTATCCGTCGTCATGTTCTTATCTTCTTTTTTTATTTCATCCTGTCAAACAATAACTGAGGAGACATAATTAATGACCATTAATATAAGCTTCATAGTTTCCTTTTAGTCTCCTCGCCATTGTTAAATCTACTCTTTCTATTTGTTATTTGTGGTGTGGCAAAATAAATAAACACAAAAAAATTAAAGAATTTAATGGTTCGTGAGTGATAACAAATATGTTTCTTTAATCGAAGAAAGACTTAAAAAACATAATCCTAAAATATATCTTTTTTTTCAACTGAATATGAGATGAAATCCGGTGGGTTTTGCTTGATAGCAGTTAATTATAATTAACTGCTATTATGATTATGAACTGAAATACATAGAAAAAATTAATGAAATCATCTTAGGGAAAGTATGGTTTAATCAATTTAAAATCATTCGGCCAAAAATTGCACTTGACAAGTGTTTGGGACAGAGCAAGTAAGCACAGCAGTATATTCCTTTTTCTCGTATATTGCAAAATGCAACATTGTTTCTGGACGATAAAATTCGCCAGAGGTTCGACATGATTTCTTTCTGATAAAAAACCATTTACTACAAAACGAAAACTATATATATATCGCAGCAAATATTATACGAAGTACGAAGAAAAGTAAAACGTTTTAAACCTTTATTGTCTTCCAAACAGATTTGTAATGCGTCTTAACTAGAGGCATTCTTTTTGCAAATATACATTAATTCTCTGGAACATTGGAAATCATTCCAAACTCCAATTTGTGATTCACCGCCAGGCCAAAACACTCCATTCGCAATTTCCGCACAGTCCTGCTCATTATCCTCATCGTTAGGTTGTTCATCCGCCCAGTTCGTGTACTCCGCTACTGTACCATCCGTCCAGACAAATGTTCCTTCCTTTTCCTTATCCGTGAGTCCAATCCACGCTTCTCGGTTTACTTCACCGTGCGGGATTTCCAAGAATGTGTTTAGTAGGAAGTCGTTTTCCTCTTTTGAATTAATCTTTGTTAGATGAGCCGAACTTTCTTTGCACGCCGCCTCCGCTTCCTCCCACGATTTCTTTTCGTCGAACCTTTTAAAGCATTTATCACCATAAGCTTCCCAACCTTCGTCGCATTCTACAATTAGAAAATCAACCGAGTTATACAAATCAGTTTGGGATAATTAGCGATAAAAAATTACAAATATTCATTTTGATTAGTGAAGTAAACCAACCAATCAAAACAGGGGGCTTTGTTTTCAGGTTTTTATTTCTGTATTTCAATCGAGTTATACTGTGGATATACTAATGAATGAGGTTTGAACTGAACCAAAATATATACAGCTGTTCCGACAAAAGTTGTCCCACAAAACTTAAGCATACGCTACAATGCCGATTGATAGTGACAGTTTATCGTTATTTTATTTAGGTTCACGGTGTTTCAACAAGAAGAAAAGGGAAGCATGAGTACACATGTTTGAGCTTTTTTCTTCTATCACACTGTGACACCTTGCAGCTTCAATTAAGACACCTTAAACTACCATTATCCATAATACCTTTCGACATTGTCGCCTACCCTTTTGTGGGACAACGTTTCTCAAAGCAGCTGTATATATCACACAAGGCTTCGTTTACAGCATGAGGCGACTAGGAATATTTCTATCCCCTCCCCCACCCCGTAGATGGGATGCTAGTCCATCGCGGGGTTACCCTCAGCATTCAATTCGCCGATTATCATTTATATACCTGGGTGAAGAGAGGCACTGTGAGAGTAAAGTGTCTTGCCCAAGAACACAGGCAATGTCCCCGGCCAGGGCTCGAACCGGATGCTCGATCAGGAGTCGAGCGCACAAGTTATTTGGCCACCGCTAATTTCAAATAGCTGTTGCATAATTACCTGCTGCGCAGTTGACCACAAGTACCGTCAATATCAATCCGAGAAACTTCATTCTTGCGCCAACCTGTTAGAGAGAAACTGCGACTAGCCTGTGAAGTATATAGTATCGTACACAAGTTGCTCAACTTTCTATCGTAAAAATACGTATGTTATTATTATCGTTGAAATTCTGAAATTGCACAAACATGCTCTTTAATACAATTGCTATAAAAACATCAATGTTCGAGTACAATGACAGGTCATAACAAATTGACGTCAGAGAGATACAAAGGTAAATTTTGGTAGCTGGTCTGAATAGGATTAATCTGATATAAGTCCAAGAAGGGTTTCTTTTGTGCTGTTTCCAGTACAACAGAAGTAACTTCTATCTTAAAGCTGGGTTAAGCCCTTTCCACTCAACGCTGGCCTGCGAGGCTCTCGTGTGCTGCGGCACGAGCAAAGGCGAAGCAGAGAGAGGCATGGCAAGCGAAGCGCAGCCTCGCTTCGAATCGCTCCCAGACTCGTGTCAAATGCCTTTGTCTTTGCTTGTCATGTAGCGCTTGGTAGCGTGCTTAGCTCAAATGGCAAACGCTGTCGATTAACGACATAAACATAATATTATGAGTACAATCATTAAATGGAATGGAAATTTATGGTCGTATTGCGTAGAGTGAATCGACCCTAAATTGAACTCGATTTGTGTGTGCTTTTTCTTAGTCGAGATCTAAGCGTTACTAAGAAAAATAAAATTATAGAAACAAAATAATACGTAGCTTGAAGAAGTGCTCGGTGATTAACTCCTATATTTAAAAGAAGCGATATGAACGCTTTATTATAAATCCCAACTAATCATAGAGCCAAAACTACGACATCAGTGCCAAAATGTGAACTGAGCAAACCTGAGATCGCGTTTTCACATTTCAATGCAGCTCTAGATGTTAGGATTTTCCTAATACCAAAACTCCTTGTATACTTCTAAGCTTATTTCAGTGTTTTATCCTTGAGGGAAAATCAGAAACATTTAACACTCGCTTGATGACACAAAATCCCGTTTTGCTTTGTTTCGACCATTTCATGTAGCATTGAAACGTCTTCTTTTGTGACGAAACCCTTATCCAAATGTTGATCAACCCTCGCCAAGGCGAAATCAAACTTAATTCTGGCCCCTGTATAATAACTCACCACCGATAAAAATCCCGCAGAGGAAACATCTAACTTTACAAAAGGTTAATTTAGAATCGTACCTCATAAAAGTTGTCTTCTTGATAGAGGAATGTTATCTCTTTGTCTCAAGAAAATACTGGATGAAAATCCTGGCATAAAAATGAAGCTGTTGCTTACCTCTCTTAGCCGTGTGTCACTCTCCCTTGCGCCGATATGAATCAAGCCACCGGGCAAACGAACAAAAGAAAAATCGACGTTTCCCTTCTTCTCTGGAACAGATCGATTGCCATAAATAAAACCACCAGCAAGACAAGTAATTGTATTTTCTATATTTTCCAATTTCCGTCTTGCTCTGAATTATCTTAGGTGGAAAAAGCAGATGCTCTTCAAAGTGGAATTTATTTTGATCGATTGGAGTGTTTAAAAAGGAGATTGATGTAATTTTGTTTTGCGTGAAACTTTAATCAACGGTTGAATTTTTTTCTTTCTCCCCATCTTTTTTAATTAATTGAATAAATGTGATCTGCACTGCGTAAGTCATGGAAGCCAAGAACTAACGGTTTTTTCGTTCCTGTCCAAAACGTATGACTCCTTATTGGAAAATTAAACGAGACGCTGACTTAAAGAAACGGGACATTTAGTAATTGACCATTTGCCTTGTGGCTCTGTTTCGATGCGAGTACAAAACCTTTCATGTGAAGGTAAGTCTGATTTGCGTGAACTTCCAGGCGAAACATGTTTTTGCATGAATGTTCTCGTACCAAGACTCGTTTTGACGCAGAGGCAAACGGCAACTCAGAAATGATCTATTCAACAATTTACTTTATGTAGTTGACTTTGTCATACAAGGTGACCAGAAAACGATATATATGATATATACGATATAGATAGTTAGAGAATTGCGAGGACGGACAACTTCTAACGTTAAAAAAGGTTAAAAATTTAATAAAAGCGTTTCGGTCAGAGACCTTCTTCAGTTAATACAACTTTTGAATAAAAACGAACTTTAAATAACTTTTAGGTGCTAGTGGTTACGTAATTACAAGTAACAACTAATGTGAAGAACATGTGAAAGGGCAGGAAATGGTGCTAATTAAAAGATGACAAGAAAATTTAATTTAATTTAATTAGCACCATTTCCTGCCCTTTCACGTGTTTTTGCCATTAGCTGTTACTTGTAATTACGTAACCACTAGCACCTAAAAGTTATTTAAAGTTCGTTTTTATTCAAAAGTTGTATTAACTGAAGAAGGTCTCTGACCGGAACGTTTTTATTAAATTTTTAACCTTTTTTAACGTCAGAAGTTATCCGTCCTCGCAATTCTCTAACTATCTACGTCCGTTCATGCTGTGAGGTTTGGACTGGGAATCTTTACTGATCCTCCTGACGTGGTGATACCTTTGTTGGCCTGAGAGTTCGGTAACTATTTTTGAAATATACGATATATATACGATATGTGTGTGTGTGTGTGTGTGTGCAAACGAAATTCAAATCTATGCGGCAAATATATAGCAGCAAAGTGCGTTTACTCTGTAACCCTACAATTATTTCTGATCTGTTTTGTTTACTTGCTTGTTCGTTGGTTTTATATCAGTGATTCTCCATTAGTTACCGTTCTTTTTGACAAATGTACATCGGTTTTAGATGGCATTGGTGATTATTCCAAAAGTCCAATACGGAATCATTCCAAAGAGCAATCGCTCTATAATCCTTCAAATCAATTCTGATCATTTGCCTTTCTTTGTCTGTTTGTTTGTTTATTTACTGTTTCTTTGACCAATGAAGATCAGTCTTAGATGGCATTGGTACTCATTCCAAAGCCCAGTTTGTAATTATTACAAAGTCCAATCGCGCTATAATCCTACAATTTAATTCAGTCCATTTTTCTTTATATGTCTGTCTGTTTATTTATTTATTTATTTATTTATTTATTTACTGTCCTTTTGACAAATGTACATCAGTTTTAGATTGCATTGGTAATCATTCCAAAGTCCAATTTGTGATAAACCACCAGGCCAGAAAACTCCATTGACAATCTCCCCACAGTCCTGCTCGTTTGCCTCGTCATTGGGTTGATCCAATGCCCAATTAGAATATTTTGCACTTGTACCATCTGTCCAGATAAATTCGCCTTCCTTTTCCTTATCTGAAAGTCCAATCCACGCCTCTCGGTTTAATTTGCCAACTGGGATTTGCATGAATGTGTTTAGCAAGAAGTCATTTTCCTTTTCTGATTCAATTTTTACCAAGTGAGCTCCATCGTTTTCGCATGACCCCTCTGCTTCTTGCCATGTTTTATTCTTGTGGAACAGTTTGAAGCATTTGCTGTCAAACGATTTCCATCCTTCGTCACATCCTGAAATGAGTAAACAAACCTGAGGAAGAAAGCGCTTTTTTTGCAAAACAGACGCAATTTAATACATGTACAAACGCTACAAAATTAAAGCTTCCTCTAGCTGTTATTTTGAGATATATTTTTCTTCATGATTTAAACCTTATCTGAAAGTAGAAACTGGATTTACTGTATGCGTGGGCCATAGTTTGTCTTACCTGCAGCCAAGTTCACCAGAAGTGCTAGCGCTGTAAAAATGAATGCCGAGGTTGTCATTCTTTTTGAAGATCTACAAAAAGGCTCATATATTAAAGTTATTAATCAACCATATGCTTGATATTGACTTCAGTTGCTAAAGGACTTTAAATTGCTAACGAAATTATCCTTTTACTCTCCTGCACTGCTTAACCCTTTATTTCCAGGTAGATTTCCATTCCGAGAGAAAATGTAGGAGAACGGATAACCCCCCTTGTACGTCCTAATTTTGGTTTGAGGAGATTATGCAAGCTCAGTAACACACAATCACCACAGTGTCATTGGGCCATATCTCTTTAACGTGTTTATTAATGACTTAGAAATCAATTTTGAAGGTCGCCCAGCCTTGTTTAAATATGCTGATGATTCTACAATTATCGTCCCTTTTTGGGGAAACGGCCAGTGTTGTACTGACTTGGTGGATCAGTTTCTTCACTGGTCCAGCCGCAATCGCATGACATGCAACCCAACAAAATGCAAGGAAATTATTTTCCGTAAGAAAGGTTTCAGTCAGGACATCGCGCCAGTTAGTAATGTACCGCGGTGCGCAGAGTTATCCATATTAGGTGTTACTTTCCAACAAAGTTGTAAATTCAGTAGTCATGTGCGCGCGAAGGTAACTAAGGCGAACAAGTCATTATTCGTATTAGGATCTTTACGTAAGGAAGGAATGTCCGAGGAGGAAGTAGAGCACCTTTTTAACGCAATTAACGTTTCCTGTTTATGATGCCTCAGATTCCGACCTTTCTGTAATACAAAATTTTTTAGACAGGTGTATGGAAAGAAAGTTTATGTCCAAGAATGTAAATATCAGGGACTTGCTAGAGAAGGCGGACAAGACACTCTACAAAAAAAGATCGAATGACCCTGAATGTCCGTTCTTCCACTTTTTACCTAAGGAAAAGAACACGAGGTACAATCTTAGAGATACGTCAGTCTCTGTCCCTAGAATCTACACTGACAGGTTTAAGAACGTTTTTAGTAATAGAATAATTTTTAGATATGATATGTAAGTAGTCAGTAGTTTTGGGTTTATATTGTAACTTAAGATATGTAATTTTATCTTAGGAAATAAAGATGATGATGATTATTATTATTATTATTATTATTATTATTATTATTATTATTAGTTTTTTAATAGCTTTGTTATTACTGTTATTTTTTTATCCCAGATTTTCGCTGATCTAAGGAACTATGAACAATAATTTGAAAATGGACATAATATGAAAACGAGATATTCGATGATGTAAGTTGTTACTTTTAGTTCTAAATTTTGGCATTGTATTATTATTTTTATTATTAATTATTATTATTATTATTATTATTATTATTATTATTATTATTATTATTATTATTATTATTATTACACGGCTTGGAAGTGTTGTTCAAAGCCCGGTTAAGCTAACCCAGGGTTAGCAAGAATTTTGAGTTGGAATTTGCAGCTGTTTGGTGAGTTTTTATGTTTATATTGTTTATCCTTCAATTTTGAGTTTGAATAAACTCCTACTACCCAAACCACAAGCAGTAAAAAACACTTTTGAACAAGAAGAATTAATACTGGTTAACTTTTAATCCTGGTTTAGCGTTAACCGGCTTTCGAGCACCCCGGCACTTTTCTTTTCTTATTACCTAAGTCGCAAACTAAAATTTGGTCTGTTCCCCAAAAAAGTGCAGTGTAAATTTTGTTAATGGGCTACTTTTCGTCAAAACCGTAGTAAAGCAATATCGGGTAAAACAAGCTATAAACTGATCAGGTCTATGTCATTTTATGTCGGAGAGATTAAACAGGTCTCCCAACGATTGCGTGTAAATCGTTTTCTCTAAAACCCGACGCTTATTTGTTTGTTTTTTGTCTGTTTTTTTTTTCGTTTTCTGTTGAACCTAAACATAATCAGTTTATCATGTCATGCTGTGAATATTGAATAAGAGCAATTACTACTACAGTTCAGTACCTTAAAAATGTTGCCCTCTTATCGCGAATACCAGGTGGTCTTACAAAGACAGGACTTCATGCCAGTCAGGTTATCTTATGTTTCTTGTTTTCTTATATTTCAGTCTGCACTGGTTAGTAGACAAGCTACCTGTTAAACACACAAAGTAAGAAACAAACCACCATTCTCTTTTTGAAACGTTTGATAACCTTTAATTTAACCACCAGTCTGATGAGTGATTCCATTTTATATAATAACCAAATCAATGCGCACGCTCTGATTGGTCAATCAGCTATGGGTTATTGTGCCGGTAAACCCATGGGAAAATCGCACGTCTTCTGAATTATTATATAAAAGCAATATACCACAAGTTTCTATGGGTTTTAGGCTGATAAACCACTTGGGATGTTGGTAGAACACTCGAAGAATTCGTAAACCACTCGCCTACGGCTCGTGATTTACAAATTCTTCTCGTGTTCTACCAACATCCCGCGTGGTTTATCAGCCTATAACCCATAGAAACTTGTGGTCTATTGCTTAAATATTGTTTTCCGCTTATCCACTCCACGGGCGGGGGTGGGGGTAGTTCCCATTTAAATATAACGGGGGTGCTCATCGTACCTTTTAGTACTTTTAGGGTATTGAGCCGAAAATAATTTGACCGAGGAGATAATGTGTTATGTGAGAATTGGTGCCTCTTAGGGGAGAAGACAATTCAAGCGACGCCCACAAAACAGGATTTTGGTATCTCCACCCACCCCCCGCTGGTGGATCCATTGGCTTTGTCGCCGTGAACTTTGAGACATTTGTCAACAGCTACGTCACAGTTACTTTTTTTATTTTCGGTTAATGCTTACTTAAATTCGTCATCACCTTTGGTCCACATACATTCTTTTCCCTTACTGGCTGCCACAATGAATTAGGTAAGGGTAGGTAAAGTCTGGATACGAGCCTAGTGGCCCATCAGGCCGGAGCTTATCCCGGTTTCAGTAGCATGAAACGACTAGGAGTATTTCTATTCCCCCCTGGATGGGATGCTAGTCCATCGCAGGGTTACCCCCAGCATTAAATTCGCCGGTACCCATTTACACACCTGGTTGGAGAGAGGCACTGTGAGAGTGAAGTGTCTTGCCCAAGAACACAACACAATGTCCCCGGCCAGGGCTCGCTCGGTTAGTGCGCTCCGGAGTCGAGTGCACTAACCGTGAGGCCACCGCGCGCCCACAATGAATTACCACAATGTGAAATAGCATTGGGAACTGGGAAATCTTCAGGATATAAAATTTAGTACATGAAGTAAATAGAAAGTGGTGTTTAGTTTTGCACTACAACAGTAAACTAATTATAACTAATAACTTATCTGTTCTTCGCGTGTCCTGTCATTGTCATGTGGCCGTGTGAGCTCCGTTGTCCTGGAAAGATCTCACGTTGGAAGAAAAGACCGGGGAATCACCACTAAATAAGTAAACTTACTTCAGTGGAACCTCGGGGCGCGATCAACTCTCGTAAGCAACCTCCTCTCCACATCAGCTACCATTTTTCCGAAATATCAAAAACATCCCAGTCAAATCACTTTATTTGGAACCTATTCAAAGCGACCACCCCTCGTAAGCGAACGCGATCTTTTTAATTAAGAGCTAGCTTTTTGTTCATTTGTTGTAGTTCTTATCCTCCCGTGAGCGAGCACTTGACAGGGGAGAGGAGAGAGAAACTTGGACAATAGGGTCTTGTAACATCGTATTCCTGGGTAATACAAGAGACGAAAATTTCTTTATAAGAAGAACATGATTTTTTTTCTCGGAATTGACTTTTCACATGAATAAAACATTGCATCGTCATTGGCGTACGAGGTGAGTCTCTGCAATTACCATATTCTAATGAGACAAAATTTTACCCAATATGGTCTAAACTCTCTTAAGCGACCACCTCTCGTAAGCGATCACCTAGGCTTGGCATTTGGAGTGGTTCGGTAACATGAAAGAACTTTGTCCAGCTGTGGGTGCAAGTTTAAATTTGCCAGTTTCATGGTTCCAAAACGGTTTTACGGCTTAGTCTTAGTTGTAAGTTCATGGATGATTCTCGTTCCTTGATGGTTTATAACGGCTAAATAACGTCATATATTAAAATGACACCAAATTGCTTCCGCCGTCTTGGATCTCAAACCCTTTTCAAATGAGATAGACCAGGCTCCAAAATTGATGCTAGAAATCTGGAAACATTCAACGAAACAGAAAATGTAAAGAAATTTGTCGTTTTTGGCAAGTTTTAGACGCTGTGGAAGTTGTTTTCAAGTTACCGCCTGTTATTCATTTGCTGTGTTTGGTTGGTAGTATTAATTTTTACAATTAAGCAAAGGAGAACGTTTATCTGTGTTTACCTAACCTCTTCTAAACACAAGGAGGGTTGGGAGAATTCGAGAAGATTACGCAAACCCCCAACCGTAGTCGACAATTTGTATAACTTTCGAAATTTTTACACGAGGCCATGTAAACACGGAAAAAGCTCTCAAATGCTTTTATAAAACATTAATATTCTCAAAAACAAACGCGAATCTTAAACTTGACCACCTTGTTTGCATTACTCTCTTCCTATCGACTTATAAGAGCACGCTTAGAGGGAGTGACGTTTTTTCCTCGTGTATGGCATCGAGATTGACAGGTGATTATCACTAAAATGAACTAATTGAAATGGTTTGCTTGCAATTAAAGTTTGATTATAATCAGGTCGATACTTTTGAGTCCTTTGAATGGGCAATGAGAGCCCCAGCCTTGTCTGTTGCTGGTTTGGAGCTCAGATGGCATGGATAGCCCAGGTGACGTAACGTCCAAACCAGTGGGTTAAGAAAATCCCTTAAAAATCAATGCTATAGAAACCTGAGCAAATCACGAGCATTCGTAAATAAAAATGGTTGCTTATGTTGTGAGGTGCAATTAAACTCAAGATACAAAAGAGAGAATTGGACTGAAACATTTTACCCCATTCTTTTATTTTTAATTCTAACCCAGTAGCAATCCAGAATATTTACTAAAATATTTATGTACCGTTTTTCTGAGATAGCAACAATTTAAATCCCATTTGGCAAACCTCATACACAATTTACTATGAAGGAAAAAAACGTACTCGAGCTCAGCCACAACCTTCATCGTGCCAAAATGTTCAACTGGATTCTAATTGTATATTATCGACAAAAACGGCTACTAAAACTAACAAGTTCTAATCAACCGCGATTCGGTTAGGATTAGGATTCTAATTGTATATCATCAACAAAAACGGCTACTAAAAGTTTAGGTTCTAATCAGCTACGGCTTAGACATAAAACATTTATCATGCCAATATGTTCTGTTCCGACTGGATCCTAATCGCAAAATTAATTATCAATAACAACAGTTTCTAAAACTAACAAGTTCTAATCAACCGCGGCTCGATCATTAGGATTCCAATTGTATATCATCAACAAAAACGGCTACTAGTACTAAAAGTTTAGGTTCTAATCAGCTGCGGCTTATACATAGAACATTTATCATGCCAAAATGTTCTGACCCAACTGAATTCTAATCGTAAAATTTTTTATCAAAAACAACAGCTTCTATAGTTAATCAACCGCGGCTCGATCATTAGTTGCAAAACACCCGGAGGAAGGACTCCCATTAAAGAGGTTGGCGATGTTCGTCTTCTGGCTTAGGGTTTTAAATCTAGGACTTTGGTCTCACGTAGTGTGTTCAGGACAAAACGTCACCATCTATAGCTGTCAGAGTATCTTTTAGGGGGCGCTCGTAGAGATGACAATTAAGAAAACGCTCTCATTTTCGTTTTTAGACTCGATTTGCGCAGGTAACTCGAGTCCGGCCTACTTATCGGGCTCCTTTTCCGAACAGCGGCTGGTAATCAAGCCTATTCCGTTTTAAGTGGTTTCTTTTAGGGGTCAAGTAAAAATGCAGCTACACTCAGATTGGTCTCCCTTAGCGGTTCAGTTCAAACTTTCCGACGAGCATCCTCGACCTTTTCATATGAGAGTCCCGCCCAGGCCAAAACATCCTACGTAATGCATACTACCAAGGCAAGACATCCTTTGAGCAGATCCCATTCGCCCGTTGGTTTCAATTCGCTACAGTTTCAAACCCTAGCTTGTTAAAATACTATTAACGACCTCGCGATTAAGGTCGAAAAAGGAGAAAGGAGTGTTTGAAAAGATTGCTTAATTCGCACGTTATGCGAGATTTGTTACAGACGTACTAAAGGTGCAGTCCCTGACTCTTCAAATTGAAAAATCAACCCATGGGAGCAGGAAGAATCTTCTCCGACTCTTCCTTCCCTTCCCGTCTTCTTTCACCTTCAGTGGTGGATAGCGATCCACTCTAATTTCCAGATTATCAAATTTAGGTTGTCATGTCGCCGTGTTGCTGTATTCTGTTCAGTAGCTCGTCACAGATGATGTTAAAATGTGCTAGACTGTGATGCAAGTGTCTCACTGATGTTCTTACCACATTTTGACGTCTTCTGTGACCTATTACTCAACAGATGCACGGCAACAATTAATCTACCTATATATGTTTTTTTAGCGGTGTTCTACTTATGGAAATCTGCGAATTTGATTAGCTCTCTGATCGTTTCCTATTCGCTGATAGACAACGAATGCTCGCTCTGTTCTTGAAACTTAAAATTATTCTTAAGTTTTGGCTTAAAATTAGTCAACTTTGTACGTTTTGAGCTTAAGAGTGTCTAGTGAAGCAATTAAACTACTCGCCCTCATTTTCTATAAGGGATAGTCAACTCGGCTGCGCCTCGTTGGCGATTCGTTTATAGCCGGAAAACTCAGGGTCGTAGTCTCATGTTAAATATAACAAGGTCACAAAACGTTTTCCAACTGATCATAAGTTAGAACCGATCAAATCCGAATAATTTGACTTATTATATGATGTCTTATTTAAAACGGTGTTTTGGAGATCATATTCTCTCGTGTTTTGTATTTTTTGGGGGGGAATTTTGTGTAATTTTCTTCGTTTTGATGATACTTTTTCAAGATCGCTGGTGCAACTTGGTAATCACGGCTTGAAGCTATTAGGAGGTATTGGTATAAGATGGGCTAAGCGATGAGATCTGACAAAGGATGACTTTACACACTATAGCTACGATCGTTAGGGCTGCAAAACAATCAGTGTTACTATTTAGGCTGGATCACATTGGGGTCAAGCGATCTCTCAATCTCTCTGATCTTCTTGACTTCAACTGCTGATATCCTGAACAATTTGATAGCTTGTAGACTGATTCCATTGAATGTTCGGCGCGGATAGTGACGTAGTTGGTACCGACTCAAACCTGGAGCAAACAAAGACAAACAGCTTAATTAATTCACAGAATAGCGGGATAATTAAATTAATTAAATTTTAATTATTTAATTTGCATTAATTTTAAGGAATGAATCATCGCCTGACTGCGTTTGTTTCTTGTAATTTTAGCTCTATTCCATAGTAAAATTCAAGGCTGTCAACGTTTTAGAAACATTTATTTTACATGCGAGTTTTGTAATTAAAGAAAAGTGGCCCATGCGCTTAGACAGCTTTCAAGTCAATAAAATGAATAATGAGTTCTTGGGACTTGCTCGCCTTTGTGGTTCATTGGCTTGCAAAAGAAAAACAGATCGATAGATAGAACCGAGTGGACTCGTGATTGCAACACTCAGCCACTCGTTGTAATTACTAGAGAGTATGATCTGTTCAAGCAAACAATTCATCCCGAATTTTTTCACAAACATATCGATTTCGAAAAAAGCGAGAAAGAATGAAGAAAGGGAGAAAGAAAGAAAGAAAGGATTAGGGGAAGTATGGGAAGAAAAAAGAGATTTAAAGAGAGAAAAGAAATGAGGGTGGGAGGTAAAGGCGAAAGTAAGAAAGTTGTTAGAATATGGACCCACCGGCATGTGTCTCTAATTCACACAAAGTCTTACCTGCAACTTTCTTCCTTATCTGTTCTTGTGGCTCGAAAGCTTCATACTCAACACTTACTCCCCCTGGTTGGTTAGAAAGGTCAATCAGTTTGGCAGGTCTCAAATTTGTTCCTGGCATGTCTTGTAAAACCGTCGGAAAGTACGCGTACTTGTGGGCGGAACTTTTCTTTTGCCAGTCGTCCCAGATCTTATCGATGAAAGTGTGATGAAGAAAAAACTCTGGAGCGGAAGCGGATTCATTTGAGCACATGACGCCATTTATTCGACAGTGTACATTGTCATGCAGCGCTCTTCTCAGACGCTGTTCAAACTCGGTGAAATCGTTATTGTCCAAGACTTCCATCACATCTATCTCCTCTGGAGGATTTCCGTTGAAATTCCGTGTCAAGCAGTCTGGCCCAGTCGCGCCAGCGGGTCTCGTTCGTTTCCAGACGCCCTTCCTAAAGGGGCCGTCAAGCACGCAGTTATCAGCATCTGCACCGTCTCCTCCAAAGCCAGTTTCGCTGTCCCAAACGTTATCAGAACCTGTGCTAAATGGTTCCCTGGAATCTAGACTCCAGTCCCAGTAGGTCGCCGTAAAACTGCAATCGACTTTTCGCATGAGGTTCTCGTATTGTAGTATGTAATAACGATGCCAAGGGATAAAGTGTGGCTTTTCATGAATTGAAGTACGGAACAGCTCATAGTGCGAATTTATTAGTTCATCGTACTCCGCCTTATATTTACCACCCTCTGCCGATACTTTTAACACGGTATCTATGTGACGTTTTTTCTCGGTAACTGTCAATGATGTGAATTCCTTTCTAATTCGAACGCAGTTCGTCAATTTGCCTCCAACGCAGGTGCACCTCTGCCCACATTCATCATATGAGGTGCTTCCCTCTTTGCAACTGGTACCTACAAAACAGCAACAGTGTTTTTTCGAGGTACGTTTCTTTCGTTTTTTTTAATTCCTTTTTTACAGAATAAAGAATTCCAACTCCCATTTAAAAAGTATTAAAATTATTTGCACCTAGATATCTTATTATACTGAAAAACAAAATACACAGACACTTCGTTTGCAGCAAATGATTGCTTCTAAACGTTTCTCACATGCACCATGGAAACACGGTAAGAATTACATCAAGAGCAACTACCAGTTAAAGAAAACTGTTGTCATAGCAACAGCGAGAACCAAAACGCAAACGAAAGAATGGGTATCCCAGCGACGACAGCGGCGGCAATGGTGATGTACACTACATAAACAAGTACGCCTTATTTATATCTAAGGCGGGGGGTAAACATGAGTAGGAGTGAAAGATGGGTTGGAAACACTTTCAGACAGTTGACCCCCGCAAAAGAGAACCCCAGGTTGGTAGGGGACTGTTTGGTATCCGTCTACTAATTCCTCACCTCAAATTTCAATTTTCGAAATCCATCAAATCTTCAACATTTCATATTTTCCTCAATTTAACCTATCCGTTGAGAAAAAATATCTCTTTCCCAAAATGACCAAATGTCACCCAAAAATTTACACAAAACCGCCAAACAGTGGTTAATGAAATGAGCAGAGAGATTTAGTGTCGCTTGAAACGTGACCGAGATATTAGCAGAAAGGCCGTGTTAAGCGACGTCAAAACAGCCTTCACGTGTACCCCCGCCTTAAGTTGGCAGTTCTTGTCCCTGTGTTTCATTATTGACAGAATGGTGTCATAGAAACATGTTGGTGTTAATTAATTAATTATTTAATAAATTATTATCTTGGGTGTGGATATCTCGGTTTTCATGGCACATGAATCATAGCGAGTAATGCTTATGAGCAATTTGAATTTTCAAGGCAAAAAGTCCGCTTCAAAATGATTATTTTTTAAAGCTAAATTCAATCATTCCTGGCTGTGAAGATGATTGTTCTCGTTTTTGGACAAAAAAATCAAATTAGTTGAGAAATAAATCAGAGAGGCGTCAAAACCGAATGCGGACAGCTTACAAACGGAGTTTGAGCAATCTGGCGTAGTCACATGTTTGCTCTATTTGCCTAGTTGGTTTGATTTAATAACTACATCATTCTAATACTCACCACAATTTCCCCACCTTCCGCTGTAGTGAGTGCGAACGAGAGAAATACCAGAACGAGGACCGCTGATTAAGTGTCAAAGCAAGAGGCCATTTTTGCAGTTAAGTCTGCCTACCTTAAGTCTGCACGGATTCTAGGGCCAATATTTTTAAGCTTGATATTAGATAGTTATAGCTCCGAGAACCTCCTAACAATTGATCGATGTTCAAGGCCAGGTTGTTTGATTTCTAAATTTTATTTAAAAACTAATTAAGATAATATGGTATTTTTTTCTTTTATCTTCGTCGAAAGTTTTAAATGAGTTAACAAAATATTCAATAAACTGCTAACCAATAAATATCAATGTTTATATACTCAAGGCAAACAGTTGGCTTCAAAATACTAGCTTATTTTCAAGCAAAATTGCGTTATGTCTTGCCCTGAAAATGATTCCCCTTATCTTGTCGCGAAGCATCAAATAGGTTAATAAAATTCTGAAAATGCATTCTAATACTTACCACAATTTCCCCACCTTCCCCTGTAGTAAGTGTCAAGAGAACACCACAGCTTGTTGTGATCAGCTTTGGTACAGGAATAGTATTTCACTCCCTTGTACGTAAAAGGTAAACTGCAGCACTGGCCTTTCGTTGTCTTTGTCTTACATCCCGCTTTTGTGGACCACGTTTTTAATTAACATAGCGAGGGGAGCAACAAAAGTATAGCGTTAAGCTAGTAACAGTTTACAAATTTTAAAAGAAAGGGCTATATCATCAACCATCGGGCCATTCCGAAATTGCGCAGGGAACTGGGGCGAGTTTCAAATTTGAAGCAATCGATAAACTGACACCACCAGATAAAAGATTACGTTGAGAGCAGTCATTTGATCAAGTTTGATTCTTTTAGGTTAAACAGATACCAAGTTATAGACCTTGAAACCTGGTTCAAAATCCATACAAACGTCTCTTATGTTGAGAAAGTGTCCCCCAAAACCATATTAACTCTTAAATCTTTTTGTGATTTCTGTGATTCTCTTAAAAATCGGCAAACAGACGTGATTTTTGTGTCAGCTTCTTTCAAATGGTAGTTGAAGGACGGTATTTTTCAGTTGTATATTAGTTGTTTTTTTGGAGGGGGGGGGGGCGGTAGGGGGTAGGGGGTAGGGGGGGGTTCAATTCCATTGGCATGTTAAAGTCAGAGGTTCCAAGATCCCAGCCGCCATCTTGCCTTAATGTCCTACAAAGATATCGTTTGTCCATTGGCCTACCTTGGTTTCCATAGTAAGATTGACCATAATAATATCGTCTGGAATGCGCAAGGCACACAAAGGCAAAAAGGAAATAACTCAAGGCAATCATGACGAGTGCTTGGCTGTCAGCTGTCAAAAAAGAGAAAACAAAAAAATGCAAATAAATCCAATCATAATTAATATCAGAGTACCAGTATTCTGAATATAGCTGCTCGTGACGACAGTGAAGCTTCATGCTTATGCAGATGACCAGCAAATATTTTCCTTGGGCAAAACTAAATCATGAAAAATTGAAAAATGATTGACTAAATAATGATCTCTACCTTGCTGTTGGTTAAGGCATAAGGGAATGATGGTAAACTCAGACCAATTTCAGTCAGTAACCCTTGTATTGACTGATTTGGATTTCGCTTTCGATTTTGATAGTGTGAAAATCGAGAGTCCTGATAAAATTGATTCCTTAGGATTAAATATTGATGCTAGTCTTTGAAAAGCGTTTTGACATTTGTCAGGAAAGAGATGCTGACTAAGCAACAGCACTTTAATGGATAATTTGAGGCTGATTGCCATCACCAAGCAGTTCTTAAATCTCTATTAGCGTTGGTACATGATATTAGAAGGGCCTAACATTAAGAACCAAAACGGACAGGAGCAGGTGGGGATAAATGTTTCCCTGATGCTTTCTCAGCTTTTGATATTTAATGCTGTCGAACGTACGTAGTAGAGATCCGACATCTGAAAACACAACCACCCGACATAGCTTATTAAGGGAGACTCCACTGTCAATCTACGTAGGACTAGTTCTTCACGCTGAAGCACGCAAGAAGAAGCTGGTTGATAAATTCTACAGACTGGGGTTGTCTATCTCTTTTGACAGAGTTAAATGCAGATGTCAGCTGACTTGGGAAACAGCATATGCGTACAATTTGAAGAAGAAGGAGTTGTGTGTCCCTCAAAGTTAAAGAGGTCTTTGTTTACTGCTGCTAATGTGGAAACCATCGACCACAATCCAAGCGCGCGTACAGCGACAGATTCCTTCTATGGTACTGCTGTCTCACTTACTCAGCACCCCAGTACCGACAGAGTAGGCATCTCTAGAGATCGAGTGGTAATAAGCCCAGATTCACCTAAGAGGAAAACTCTGACCGATCTGCCAGAATCTTACACAGATGTTCGACCCGTAGCAGTTCAAGTAAAGAAGGGCTGTTATGTTCCAAAAGGTGTAGATCTGTAAAACCCTCGTCAGATCTGATTGGTTAAGGAATGAAATCTGAGTATCAGTGGCTAGATAAAGTCAAAGAGTTGTTAGTAAAGGAAAAATTGGACAAAGAAGACCACATCTCTTGGTCAGCCCACTTTGCGTCGCTGCAGTCCCAAGCACCACGATCCCAGGCCATTACTGCGCTGCTACCACTCTTAAATGAAAATGCTCATACAATGGCTATGATCCAGCATTCAATGAAGATAGTCAAGGAAGGAGTCGCCTATGCTAATCCTAACCAAACTCCTGTAATCGCAATGGATCAACCATTGCTCCCCATTGCGAACCAAATTCAGTGGGAAAAAGGAGATTTGCACGGTGAGGAAAACTATGTTGTCATGATGGGTGGCCTGCATGTCGAAATGGCTTGGTTGAAAATGGTTGGGCACTGGTTGGACACTGGTTGGACAAAAGCGGGTGGGACAGTGCATAGGGACAAGCTCATATCACGACAAGAGGAGGAGCGGATGGTATTCTGAAAGCTGCCCATATCACTAGATCATGCCATGCCCATCAAGTGCCTGCGCTCTGTATATATTGCAGAGAGAAGCTTACAAGGAATACACAGCAAGCCGTGACTCTCCCGACATTGATTTTGAGACATGGGTACAAGAGAAAAGTGACCACCACCCGCAGTTCCTGTTCTGGGCCACAGTGCTAGAGCTTGAGCTAACTGTTTTAGAACTTGTCAGATCCATCAGATAGGGAAACTGTCTCCTCTATGTTGAAGCTCTTGGCAAGCTAACACCCTGGATGTTTGCCCTGGACTTGACCAACTACTCCAGATGGCTGCCAGTACACATAAGAGATCTGCTGATGCTGAAAGAAAAGCATCCCTCAGTGTTTGCTAAGTTTGTTGGAGGAAAGTTTGTGGTTCAGAAAACGCAGCACTTCTTCTAGCTGATCGCTTTAGACCATAATCACGAACAAGAAAACGAGATAATCAAAGGAGATTGAGGAGCTGTAGGACTTACGGAAAATCCCAATGCCCTCAAGCGCTGGATGATGGCTGGGCCTGAAATTGCAAGGGTGGTAAAAGAGTTTGAGTCTACCTTTGAGGTTACAAAACCCTGTGACAAACGCTATCATGACCAAAGCCATCCGTCCAAAAGACTTTTTTCAAGGACGTCCAAGCACTTGTTAGTGTACTAGAAGACATTGGAAGCACTTTTACGGAAGATAACACGGAGGACACAAATAAAAATTATGCCAGAGTGTGTCGTCCAGGCGATAAAAACAACCAAACAAAAAGGACAGTCTCAATACGATCAGTTTGTGGAAGAGAGGTTAGTTAAATGCTCTAAAGCCATAACTGATACCATCAATCGCGACAAGCTTCCGTTGTTTGGAACGACAGAAAACCTAGCAAGTAACAAGACAAGAAATCAAATTTCGGTCCTTAAGAGCGACTGTAATCTGTGTCAGAGTATATATTGCGTGCCAGGCAAGAGAAGGTGATCTTCAAGACTTTTTTCAGGCATGAAAACCATAGAAGTCTCCCTCGCTTTCCTGCGCTGGCCAAATGCGTTCTGAGCAGAAATCTGAATTAGTCCAGTTACTTGAAGCTTCCACCACAGAAGAGTGTCCAGACATTGACGTAAACGTCTTTCATGCTGCGGCAGTTGTTAATATGCTACCACCGGGAAAGTCTAAGACATTTAAGGACTATGCAACATCGGTATTTCTCAATTATGTCATAAAGCGAGCACAGAATATCAAAAGAATAGATTCGATATGAGATCAATACTTCGAAAACAGCCTAAAGCGGAGTACAAGGGAGGCGAGAGGCTCGTGAGTACGAAGGCGCGTGTGCGATAATGCATCTATTCCAATTTGGCAGAAAGCGTGACTGCAATCCAGCTTCCAGGGGTGGAGGTAATTACTACATCTGGTGTTGACGTGCTCAGCCCTTCTCCAGTAGAGACGGAAGGTCTTACCGCCTGCAACCATGAGGAGGCAGATACGAGGATGTCCATTCATGTGAAGCATGCATCTGCCAGGGGTCTCAAAAACGTCTTGATCTGGACGGTTGACACTGACGTTGTGATACTCGCGATGGGAAGAAAGCTAGAGTTACAAGAGTTGTGGATCGCCTTCAGTGTTGGTAACCATTTCAGATCACCACCACTCTAACTCAACAGCAGTGTGAAGCCCTCCCTTTTTTTCATGCTGTCACAGGGTGTGATAATGTTTCATACTTTGCGGGAAAAGGAAAGAAGACAGCTTTCTAAGCATGGAAGTCAAATCCTGAAGTCACTGAAATCTTCCGTGTCCTATCATCTCCTCAAGATATGGTCTCTGAAGAACAATGTCGTGTCTTGGAGCGATCTGTGGTTGTCATGTACAGCCGTGCGTGTCCCCACCAGACCGTCAACGAAGCTCGACAAGTTCTATTTGCACAAGGTAACAAAAGCATTGAGAATATTCCTCCAACTCAAGCCATCAAAAGAGCAGCCTATTAGGCCGGTCATGTATGGGGTCAAGCGTTGGAGCCTATGCAGGAACTCTCAAGTCTGGGGTTGGCACCAATCACCAGAAGGATGCTCTCCCAAGTGGACTACGCTAGCTGAGACATCACAGGCATGCAGTGACCTGATAAGCTGTGAATGTAAGAGGGCTTGTTGTGGACTATGTAAATGTACTAAAGCAAACCTCCTTTGCACTGCACTATGTTCTTATCAAGAATAGAATGACCTTGAAATCGGTAAGTTTTATGATCCATTCTGTAAAGAAATTATCCTAATGAAATAAAATAATTAAGGATGTCATTTTACTGATAACTCTGCAATAATTATTTAGATCCTACAAAGTTTTATAATGCTTTCACTTTTTTCAGAACTTGGGTATCCTGTGGTTCTTCATACAAGCCTTATATCGGAATTTGTAGGGCTGTTTATTGTTGAACAAGGCAAGATCCGAGATGGGTCTTGCTTTTATTTCATTCTACATGCCAAAAGGAGTAGGCAGGCCAACTTTGGCACTTGTATCATATTTTGAACAATGCTCACGCTTATCCTCCGGACTGTCGTCTATCGTCTGGGTTTTAGCGCATGCCGATCTCCCCTCGAACTGAAAGCTTATAGTGCGTCTTCACACCACAGGAGGCGCATAATGAATCACTCAGTGAAGAGTTGGTAAATCGGTTGTTTGGTTGAGTAATCCGCTAAGGGCTTTACCGACTAGCAAAACAACTCCACAAAGAAGAATGGGAAATTGAACCATGGCATGGATGCTAACCTGCGAGAGCATTTAACAACTTACAAAATTTAAATAACTGTGCCAGAGAAAGAAGAACAAACTATTTTTTTTTTTATAAGCGAATTCACCATAAATTTGTTGCTTGTTTATGCATCAGTTCCTGTGTATTTGCTTTTGGCACTCAGCTTGGCCACACTGCTTCTGCTTTCTGATTTGTAATTTTTCGTGCCTGATATATACAGTCTCTTTTCCAGGCGTCCGGCTGTTTCTTTTCTTATTACGGGGATTTCACTTTTTTTCGGGATCTCCTCTACCGTCATCACTAACTACCACTCTCTGTCTTGTCTCTCCAACTCACTCCAGGGACTTAGCTTGCATTTCGTTTCCCTCCTTTTTTTCTTTGCTGATCCCTCTTAACAACCTCAGCCTTCTCGCATATTTGTACCATTCCTAAATCGAACTCTGAGGGCTCACCAGTGGCTATGCCACTGGCTGCTCTATAAGGATCAACAGCCAACAGTTCTCTTAATAAGGGGGTAAAGATCTTGATCTTTCGTCCACTACATTGGAGTATGGTCCTTAAAAAAGCATAACTAGATTTCACGCACAGGGTCACCTTGCAAGGTTTACATGAAGGGAAGCAACTTCGAAACATCCTTACGAATACAGGGTCACCCTTCAGAATTATTAAAAGGCGTAAGTAAGTGGAGCTCGTTAGATAAAAAAAAAAACAGAAGACCACGCAGTGCCTAATTTAATTAAATATCGAAATACTTTCTTTTAGCCTTTTAAGCCACAACCAGTGACCGAATTAACAATTGAGCTAGGACGCGTTCGCTTTAAAAAGCGACTCTGGATTTTCCAGTTACAGCCAAAGATCCAAATACTTAAAATATCCACAAATATGAGTTACACAATGAAGTAGAAGGTTTTATTAGCAGATGCCAAATCAAAGTGATGCCGAACAAATCAGAGTGCTGACTGTTAACCACTGTTCTTATAAATTTTAATCGCGCCTACCCTTTAAATGCGTAAAAAACTGTCACCATATATATTAATTAACAATTTGGCATTTGAGTGGTCATTGACTATTAGTTTGAAATCAGTGAAACGTGTGTTTATTTACATAAGCTTTCAAAAACATCCTTACGGCAATCGCATGTCCGCCAACTGGCTGAAATTCGCTTCAGCTTTCTCGCAATTAAATTGAAAAACAAATCAAGACAAGACGAAACAGAGCAAAACGAAGCGAAACGAAAAATAATAATAAAAAAATCAGTAAACTGAAATAGTTCTCTTAACAAGGGAAAAACAGACCTTTTAAGTTGTAGGTAGTTGTTGGAATTTAGTATTTAGTAATTTGGTCTGCAACTATTGGGCAAAGATTCGATGTTTTGATATAAACGCTGATCTCTGAATAGAGTGAATTTAGCGACAGTTTGGAATGTTCTGCTCATGGTAAGTTATCAGTGGTTGGTTGGGTTCAATGATTTTCAAAGAAAACCCTGTTTCGGTTCAAAACGTTGAGAGGATCGTAGACTTCTCATGTGTTCTCTCTTTTGTGTTTTGTAGACTTTGAAGCGCCAATTCATGATTATCCCACAAAGCTTCTATATCGTGATTCTCAAACCATGGCTGTTTCAAAAAAAAAAGATTAAAGCCAGTCAGAGTTTCAGACATGCTTCGAGAATAGGTCAAGTGTGAGATGAGAGAAGAGAAACAAAATGAAAACCCTTACTAAGAAACTGAAGTGACTGAAAACGTGAAAGAGCTGGAAGATGGCTGGTTGGGTTCAGTGATTTTCAAAGAAAACCCCGTTTCAGTTGAAAAATCGCGGAAATGATTATAATAAACAATTAAAACCAGTCAGAAATTCCTACATGCATCAAGAAGAGATCGGTCATGATAAAATAGAATAAAAAGGGAAACGTCTTACAGAATAAGAAACTAACTTGACTAAACACGCGAAAAGAGCCGAAAGTTTGATAAACAGTTTTCTATATTAGAGACGCATAATCCGCCCGAGAAGGCTCGGGCAAGTGCTTTACACACAAACATTGACATTACTTTCTTTACCCTCGGATTTTAGAGTAGCTTATGCAGCTAATATCTCCGAGCAGTTAACCATTAGATGACAGATAGACCACCACAACGGGAACTACGTCCCCTACTCTTTTCCAACAGTCTGTGGGCTCTTTTACGTCCCACAGGAATTAATGATGAAGAGTTTTGAGACGGGGCCTACGGTTTATCGTCATTATCCGAGAAGACTAGAAAGTCTAAACATTTGCAGGTGTCATTACAAAGGCAGCACTTTCTCCTCAGTTATTTAAAGACCCTGATTGTTGGTCCGGCCGGGGTTTGAACCTGCGACCTCCCGCACTCTAGTCCGGAACTCTACCTACTGAGGTAACCGGTCGGCGGTATATTTTGTATTGCTATGTGTCTCAATGTAAGGGAGAAGATGGCTTGTTCGTCAACAGGAGCTATCTGCTTTTCTGCGTCAAACTGAACGCTTAGTGTGATATTACATGTCGTCTTCCTACCACAGGAGGCGCATAATTAACCGCTTGAGGAGTTGGCGAATTGGTTGAATGCTTGGGAAATTAGCCAAGGGGCTTTACAGACTAGCACAGAACTAAGAAGCCGAAAGAATTTAAACCTCAGCATGGATGCAGACTGAACAATATGTTGCCGTTTTAGACGTCGAAAATCGAAAGCAATGAAAACGAAAGCAGCTATCGTATCTGGTTGTTCCCAAGGTTAGCACATCACACTGAAGCCAAATTTCAAGACTTACTATTTCTGACTTTCAAGTAAAACTGAATTTCAGTAATTATGTTATGAGCTTTATGCATATGAGTGCTTGTCACAGCTTGTCGATGCGGTTGGTATCCGTTGAATACCTGAATACCTTTGGATTAAATGAATCAGGTGCAGTCAAGATTTAATGTAGTTATGAAGGTTGTGGACGATTTTTCTTTGTTTTATTGTTAAAAAGACTATTATATATGTTATAAGACATGAAACAACCTGCTCTACGAAGAACAAGTTTATTTCTGACATTTCACGGTCGAAGGGAGAAGCGCCAATTTCCGAAAGCAGTTAGATAATGCCACTTTAATGGTTTCTTTTACGTCATGACCAACGTTTGTCGAGAAGCATGTCCCAACATCAACAAAGCAAATTATACCAATGCTGATAAAACGCAGAGAGAGTGAATTGTTGCTAAACGAATACTTAAATAATCACTGTTCGCTCAGAAGGTTGGTGTAATTTGAAAGTAGCCCAGTAAACAGAGCTCAGGCAAGGCAGCACTGGGGTGCGTTCTTTTGTGGTGGAGGAAAAGGGCATAAAAGCTATATGATAAGCAGATTCGTATTCCATATATTATGCTCTTCAGTGAACAGAGCAGATGTCCAACACAACAACACCCGAGAAGAATATAAATGAAACTCGCCTTTTGTAATTGGGCAATTTTCAGAGGTATATTCACATCTACTAAAATAGTCGGCTGGCAACGTAGCCTACAACTATTGTGAGAAGACTTACTGTTCTCAGATAAACACTAATAATGGAGTGAACTTAGCTCTCCCGTCGAAGTTTGATTTGTGGTGTGATTTGGTTCAGTTATTTAAAAAGAAAAACCCCGTTTCGGTTCCAAAACCGCTGAGAGGGTTTTATACTTGCAGAAGAAAGCCCACTTCTGGAGTGTTCGCTGCATTATGTTTGCAGAGTTTAACGGGCCAGATCAGACCTATATCGATAAAAAAGAAAAGGGAAACTTTTGCAATTGAAGAAAATTACTTGACTAAATTCATGAACAGAGTTGGAAGTTTGATTGGACCCATAATGATAAACTATTATTAAACTTAACATAGCTACTTCTTACATCAGGCCTCGGCGTCTCACAATTCTCCTTTATTGTAAGGGGGCGCGCCATTTCATCCTAGATTTCGATCTATAGCTACCTCATAATGGGAAAAACAAGTCACCACGCTTGAGGACGAGAAGGACAAAAGTAATATATAGATTTAGGTCAACCTAAAAGCGGAGCTCCTGTAACCCGATTAGGCTTATCCAGGATAAGGTTGAATTTTGAGTTCAGTTTTGTAACTTTGCTGCAAGGTTTTCTGCATATTGTTTGGTGTTTAGTTTTTCTTTCAACTGAAATGAACTGCTTTTTTCAATCCAGAAGTCAAACGAGTGGATTAAAAAATCAAAACATTATCAGAGGAAATTGTGAAAATTACTTTGATTGTTTAATAAAGAATTGCCAAAAACTATTGTGCTAAAATATTACCTGAATGATGTTAACATGTGAGCATTGTTCCAACGTTTTATCATTGCATTGACCCTATTGCGTAGTACTAGTTGTAGTTAAATAAATTAGCCAGAAATCTTCCAGTTTGGAAATCTTCCAGTTTCCACGTAAACACGACAAACGTTACTCCTTTAGCTGACCTAGCATATTGTGTAGCCGCGTTGAGCTCCAGAAAGCCCGCGAAAAATTAAGCCTCCTTTTGGTTTAGAGGTCCCCTTATGGCCGCCATCTTGCGCGACTCCACCGTCGTCGTCGTCGTCGTCGTTGTCGTCGCCGTCGTGCGTACGCGCCCACGAGCAATACCGCTGTCCATGATTAACCATGAGAAAATCCATACATGGGTTTCTTTTTCCTATATGGTTATGGGGCTCCGCTTGGCGGCCCTTCGGGCCGCCGGAGCTCCGCTATAATTGCACCTCTGTGTGACTAATCTCCTTTTAGTTAAGGTTTTCAATAAAACTGATAGATAACGAAGAATTATGTTCTCTTTAACCTTAATCATTTATATTTGAGGATAATAAATAGGTTTTTTAGAACAAAATATTCTAATGCATTTCTAGGTGCATAGTGCCGCTTACTTTACCGAGAGGAGCTAAATCGCGGAGTGACGTTTCAAATAGGAAATACAAACTTACTGCTCGGCAATTTTTCTTCCTCACTCTGTTGTTTGTTGAAACTATCCAAGAACAAGTAAGACCGTCTTTTCTAGTAGTAGTTCTCAGAAGAGAATGAAAGCACTTATTTTCTGTGTGTTCTTTTAACGGGTCCTGATTAGACAAAGTAAACTGACAGGTGTCAAAAGTTAAATTTGTTAATAACGTGTGGATGATACCTGGCATAGTAATTGTTTTCAGAATGGTTCCAAACAGGGTATGCCTGGAGGCATGTTTTTCAGTGGAGGGAGAGCTTTCGGTGTTCCATAGCTACTTAAAAATAAAGCAACTGTGCTGAAAAATTACTAATAATCTGTTTATCTAAAACTTGATCAGAAAGAGGATGTTTGTCTTAGTTAACCAGGAAGTCACATTTTCTGTTCAAAATTATTACCGATGACAGGTCTGCTGGAATAAACAAACAGTGCGTGCTGGTAACATTTTCCTTGTGTACATTCTCTTTAATTTATTTATTTTTGCGAACAGTTATTCTTGGTACACTATACCTGTGGTTCTTGTCATCTTTTTTTCGAAGCAAATATCAGCAAACGAATCATTTAAATTCAAATAAGAACTCCCCACATGACTTCCTACTGTAAAATGCATGACATTTTCAGTGTTTAAAATCAACGACTTAAAACGGACGTTTCGCAGGTTTTCCTTAATAGCTGATATCATAATTACTTAGAGATGTTTCCAAACAGGTTTGTCGGCAGATATTGTTTGTTTTTCTTGTTTACCAAAATATGTCATATCATACGACATATTTATCTCATTTACAACGTGAGTTTCATCTAAAGCACCTTTAACAGATAGATTGATGACGAACTAAATTTGCTCAACTTAAGAACTATGAAAAACTATCTGAGAGCCATTTTTTACCTAATTTTGTTTGGGTTTTTTTTATTTTGATCAAGAAAAATTGCCACCGAGAAACTGCACCTAAAGTGATAATTTTGAACAAAAAGATGACAAAAACCGCCAAGTATAGTGGACTTGGCATAACTGTTCGCAAAAACAAACAATTTCAAGGAAGTCAGTCCAGAATGTGTGCAAGGATAATATGTCCTGTCCGGACAATTCGTATATTCCATCTTATTATTCAACAAATTGTAACACTATCCAAATATGGTCATGATGCTCTCGATATCTGTCATCCGTAGGTAACAGATATCCGGCGGTATACGTAGCTTCGAACGTGGGAAGAAAAAGTGAAGTGAGAAAATGTCGACAGAGAGATTTAAAAATGTTAGGCTGTTTTGTTATCAATTTGTTGAATAATAAAACAATTATCCTGCTCAATCTCGCGGAATATCGTCTGATTTTAGCCGACTCGGCCTACGGCCTCGTCGGCCAAGTATCAGACGATATTCCGTGCGATTTCGCAAGATAATTGTTAAATACATGTCATCCAAGGAAGTCACATTTTTTAATTTAACTTTTTACACCTGTCACGACCCTGACTTCACTTGCAGTCTTACTTGTTCCTGGAGAGTTTCATCAAACAACAAAGTGAACAAGAAAAACTGCGGAGAAGTAAGTTTGTATCTCCTATTTGAAACGTAACTCCGCGATTTAGTGCCTAGTGAGAAATTAAGATGGCACTGTGCATCTAGAAACGCATTAAAATATTTTGTTCTCAAAAACCTATTCGTTATCCTCCATTAAAGATGAATAAGGTTATTTTCTAGTAGTAGTTCTCAGAAAAGAATGAGAGCACTTATTTTCTGTGTGTTCTTTTAACGGGTCCTGATTAGACAAAGTAGGCTGACAGGTGTAAAAAGTTAAATTTATTAATAACGTGTGGATGAAACCTGGCATAGTAATTGTTTCCAGAATGATTCCAAACAAGGCATGCCTGGAGGTATTTTTTCCAGTGGAGGGAGAGCTACCTAGTTAAAAATAAAGCAACTCTGCTGAAAAAATACTGATAATCTGTTTAACTAAAACTTGATCAGAAAGAGGAAGTTTGTCTTAGTTAACCAAAATTACCGATGACAGGTCTGCTGGAATAAACAAACAGTACGTTCTGGCAACATTTTCCTTGTGTACATTTTCGGAGAGTTCCTTTAATTTATTTTTTTTTAGAACAGTTATTCTTGGTACACTGCACCTGTGGTTCTTGTCATCTTTTTTTTCGAAGCAAATATCAGCAAACGAATCATTTAAATTCAAATAAGAACTCCCCACATGATTTCTTACAGTAAAATGCATGACATTTTCAGTGTTTAAAATCAACGACTTTAAACGGACGTTTGGCAGTATTTTCCTAAATTGGTAACATCTCTAGAGATGTTTGCAAACAGCTTTATCGGCAGCTATTAATTGTTTTCCTTGTTTACCGAAAATGTCATATCGAACGACATATTTATCTTATTTCCAACTTGAGCTAGTTTCATGAAAGGCATCGTTAACAACAGATTGAAATCCTCGGTAACAGCTAACATCCCTGCACGGTCCCTTTCCACTTAAAAAAAAGTTTTTTTCCTTTGTTTCAAATCGTATATTTTGAAAATGGTGTTAGTTGAAAACATTGACAACAGACAGGCGTTTTGTAGTGTGGTAAAGCTGTCGAACTATATCTGCTTGACTTAAGGTGTACCAAAATGATCAGATATCTATATATATATATATGAAAAGTTTTCATTTCACTGAAAAAATTTCAATGTGTAAATATTACCACAAAATCCTATTCCTACCCTAGAGTAGTGTTACTAGGCATGCGCTGTTTGCAAAGTCTGCTGGGGACGGAAGTTTTAGTCAGTTTTAAAATAAAGCTGTAAACTAAAACTGCACCTAAAGTGTTTAATTTCGAACAAAGGATGACAATAACCGCCAAGCAAAGAAAACTTTACATAACTGGACGCAAATACAAACAAATTCAAGGAAGTTTCCCAGAATGTACACAGGGATAATTTCGCCTGCACGTACTGTTTGTTTCTTTTTAACTGGTTCTTGACAATTTTTCCCAACGTTTAGTATAGCTAAATTCTGTAGCAAGACTCTTCTTCTATGCCTTTGAATTGTTACATTAAAAAGAGAACAAACAAATAGAGCGGTTTTCAAGTGAGTGTCGTAGAACCAAACCAATTAACCAGTTACTTAGCAATTAGACATACTCAGCCGATCTCAAACCGTAGAAGAACCAAAACCAAAACCTCATTACTTTCGAAACTTAATTGAAAACCTCTCTATCAGCACACGAATTATTTTAGCTCAAGTAAAAACTCCCCACTGGACTCCCTACTATAAAATACGTGTCGTCTTTTGTTTAAAATCGACGACTTTAAACGGACGTTTCGCAGTGTTTTCCTAAATAGCTGATATCATAATTACTTAGAGATGTTTCCAAACAGGTTTGTCGGCAGATATTGTTTGTTTTTCTTGTTTACCAAAATATGTCATATCATACGACATATTTATCTCATTTACAACATGAGTTTCATCTAAAGCATCTTTAACAGATAGATTGATGACGAACTAAATCTGCTGAACTTAAGAACTATGAAAAACTATCTGAGAGCCATTTTTTACCAATTTTTTTTTTTTTTTTTGGTTTTTCATTTTAATCAAGAAATATCGCATCCGAGAAACTGTACCTAAAGTAATAATTTTGAACAAAAAGATGACGAAAACCGCCAAGTATAGTGGACTTGGCATAACTGTCCGTAAAAACAAATAAATTCAAGGAAGTCAGTCCAGAATGTGTGCAAGGATAATGTGTCCTGCACGGACAATTCGTTCATTCCATCACACATGTCATCCAAGGAAGTCACATTTTCTAATTTAACTTTTTACACCTGTCACGACCCTTACTTCACTTGCGGTCTTACTTGTTCCTGGAGAGTTTCATCAAACAACAAAGTGAACGAGAAAAACTGCGGAGAAGTAAGTTTGTATCTCCTATTTGAAACGCAACTCCGCGATTTAGTTCCTTTTGAGAAATTAAGCGGCAACTGTGCATCTAGAAATGCATCAAAACATTTTGTTCTCAAAAACCTATTCGTTATCCTCCATTAAAAATGAATAAGGTTATTTTCTAGTAGTAGTTCTCAGAAAAGAATGAGACCACTTTTGTTCTGTGTGTTCTTTTAACGGGTCCTGATTAGACAAAGTTAACTGACAGGTGTAAATAGTTAAATTTGGTAATAACGTGAGGATGATACCTGGCATAGTAATTGTTTCCAGAATGGTTTCCGAATAAGGCATGCCTGGAGGTATTTTTTCCAGTGGAGGTAGAGCTACCTACTTAAAAATAAAGCAACTGTGCTGAAAACTTACTGATAATCTGTTTAACTAAAACTAGATCAGAAAGAGGAAGTTTCTCTTAGTTAACAAAGGAAGTCACATTTTCTGTTCAAAATTACCGATGACAGGTCTACTGGAATAAGCAAACAGTACGTGCTTGCAACATTTTTTCCTCTTTAATTTATTTGTTTTGCGAACAGTTATTCTTGGTACACTGTACCTGTGGTTGTTGTCATCTTTTTTCCGAAGCAAATCTCAGCAAACGAATCATTTAAGTTCAAATAAGAACTCCCCACGTGATTCCCTACTGTAAAATGCGTGACATTTTTGTTTAAAATCAACGACTTTAAACGGACGTTTGGCAGTATTTTCCTAGATTGGTAACATCTTTAGAGATGTTTGCAAATAGCTTTGTCGGCGGCTAGTAATTGTTTCCCTTGTTTACCGAATATGTCATATCGAACGACATATTTATCTTATTTCCAACTTGAGTTTCATGAAAGGCATCGTTAACAACAGATTGAAGTCCTCGGTAACAGCTAACATCCCCGCACGGTCCCTTTCCACTTAAAAAAAAGTTTTTTTCCTTTGTTTCAAATCGTATATTTTAAAAATAGTGTTAGTTGAATACATTGACCACAGACAGGCGTTTTGTAGTGCGAGAAGGCTGTCGAACTATATCTGCTTGACTTAAGGTGTACCAAAAATGATCAGAGATCTATACATATATGAAAAGTTTTCGTTTCAATTAAAAAATTTCAATGAGTAAATATTACCACAAAACCCTATTCCTACCCTAGAGAACTGTTACTAGGCATGCGCTGATTGCAAAGTCTGCTGGGGACGGAAGTTTTAGTCAGTTTTAAAATAAAGCTGTAAACTAAAACTGCACCTAAAGTGTTTAATTTTGAACAAAAGATGACAAGAACCGCCAAGTAAAGTAAACTTTACATAACTGGACGCAAATACAAACAAATCCAAGGAAGTTTCCCAGAATGTACACAGGGATAGTTTCGCCTGCACGTACTGTTTGTTTCTTTTTAACTGGTTCTTGACAATTTTTCCCAACGTTTATAATAGCTAAATTATGTAGGAAAACTCTTCTTTTATGCCTTTGAATTATTACATTATAAAGAGAACAAACAAATAGAGGAGTTTTCAAGTGAGTGTCGTAGAACCAAACCAATTAACCAATTACTTAGCAATTAGACATACTCAGCCGATCTCAAACCGTAGAAGAAACAAGACCAAAACCTCATTACTTTCGAAACTCAATTGAAAACCTTTCTATCAACAAACGAATTATTTTAGCTCAAGTAAAACTCCCCACTGGACTCCCTACTATAAAATACGTGTCGTCTTTTGTTTGAAATCGACGACTTTAAACGGACGTTATGCAGTGTTTTCCTAAATAGCTGATATCATAATTACTTAGAGATGTTTGCAAACAGGTTTGTCGGCAGATATTGTTTGTTTTTCTTGTTTACCAAAATATGTCATATCATACGACATTTTTATCTCATTTAGAACGTGAGTTTCATCTAAAGAATCTTTAACAGATAGATTGATGACGAACTAAATCTGCTGAACTTAAAAACTATGAAAAACTATCTGAGAGCCATTTTTTACCTTTTTTTTTTTTTTTGGTTTTTCATTTTAATCAAGAAATATTGCATCCGAGAAACTGCACCTAAAGTGATAATTTTGAACAAAAAGATGACAAAAACCGCCAAGTATAGTGGACTTGGCATAACTGTCCGTAAAAACAAATAAATTCAAGGAAGTCAGTCCAGAATGTGCGCAAGGATAATGTGTCCTGCACAGACAATTCGTTTATTCCATCACACATGTCATCCAAGGAAGTCACATTTTCTAATTTAACTTTTTACACCTGTCACGACCCTTACTTCACTTGCGGTCTTACTTGTTCCTGGAGAGTTTCATCAAACAACAAAGTGAACGAGAAAAACTGCGGAGAAGTAAGTTTGTATCTCCTATTTGAAACGTAACTCCGCGAATTAGTTCCTATTGAGAAATTAAGCTGGAACTGTGCATCTAGAAATGCATCAAAATATTTTGTTCTCAAAAACCTATTCGTTATCCTCCATTAAAAATGAATAAGGTTATTTTCTACTAGTAGTTCTCAGAAAAGAATGAGACCACTTATGTTCTGTGTGTTCTTTTAACGGGTCCTGATTAGACAAAGTTAACTGACAGGTGTAAATAGTTAAATTTGGTAATAACGTGTGGATGATACCTGGCATAGTAATTGTGTCCAGAATTGTTTCAAAGAAGACATGCCTGGAGGTATTTTTTCCAGTGGAGGGAGAGCTACCTACTTAAAAATAAAGCAACTGTGCTGAAAAATTACTGATTATATGTTTAACTAAAACTTGATCAGAAAGAGGAAGTTTGTCTTAGTTAACCAAGGAAGCCACATTTTCTGTTCAAAATTACCGATGACAGCTGTGCTGGAATAAACAAACAATACGTGCTGGCAACATTTTCCTTGTGTACATTGTCGGAGAGTGCCTTTAATTTATTTATTTTTGCCAACAGTTATTCTTGGTACGCTATACTTGTGATTCTTGTCATCTTTTTTTCGAAGCAAATATCAGCAAACGAATCATTTAAGTTCAAGTAAGAACTCCCCACATGATTTCATACTGTAAAATGCATGACATTTTCAGTGTTTAAAATCATCGACTTTAAACGGACGTTTTGCAGTATATTCCTAAATTGGTAACATCCTAGAGATGTTTGCAAATAGCTTTGTTGGCAACTATTTATTGTTTCCTTCTTTACCGAATATGCAATATCGAACGACATATTAATCCTATTTCCAACTTGAGTTTTTTGAAAGGCATCGTTAACAACAGACTGAAATCCTCGGTAACAGCTAACATCCCCGCACGGTTCCCTGCCACTTAAAGAAAAGTTTTTTTTCCTTTGTTTCAATCGTATGTTTTGAAAATGGTGTTAGTTGAAAACATTGACCACAGACAGGCGTTTTGTAGTGTGGTAAGGCTGTCGAACTATATCTGCTTGACTTAAGGTGTACGAAAAATGATCAGAGATCTATACATATATGAAAAGTTTTCATTTCAATGAAAAAATTTCAATGAGTAAATATTACCACAAAACCCTATTCCTACCCTAGAGAACTGTTACTAGGCATGCGCTGATTGCAAAGTCTGCTGGGGACGGAAGTTTTAGTCAGTTTTAAAATAAAGCTGTAAACTAAAACTGCACCTAAAGTGTTTAATTTCGAACAAAAGATGACAAGAACGGCCAAGTAAAGTAGATTTGACATAACTGTACGCAAATACAAACAAATTCAAGGAAGTTTCCCAGAATGTACACAGGGATAATTTCGCCTGCACGTATTGTTTGTTTCTTTTCAACTGGTTCTTGACAATTTTTCCCAACGTTTAGTATAGCTAAATTATGTAGGAAAACTCTTCTTCTATGCCTTTGAATTATTACATTATAAAGACAACAAACAAATAGAGCGGTTTTCAAGTGAGTGTCTAGAACCAAACCAATAGACCTTTTTACCGATACGGCGGACATCTTGAATTCCGAGGAAATTATGGGATGCCCAGGGGGCAGATGAGAAATAATTAAAAAGAATACTGTGGCGTGATAACTTTTAACAATAATTTTTCGATAACCATAGGAACAACTGCCAAATATCGTGACGGAAAGATGTAACGCTTGTAATAATTGCTATGGAATATGAGAGACAAGCAGTAAAAATTTATCCTGAAAGCTGTGTATACGATAAATTTTCCAGCGATTGCCCCCTCGGCAGCCCATAATTTCTCAGTCAAAACAATAGAATTCAAGATGGCCGCCGTATCGGTAAAAAGGTCTATTAACCAATTACTTAGCAATTAGACATACTCAGCCGATCTCAAACCGTAGAAGAAACAACACCAAAACCTCATTACTTTCGAAACTCAATTGAAAACCTTTCTATCAGCAAACGAATTATTTTAGCTCAAGTAAAACTCCCCACTGGACTCCCTACTATAAAATACGTGTGGTCTTTTGTTTAAAATCAACGACTTAAAACGGACGTTTCGCAGTGTTTTCCTAAATAGCTGATATCATAATTGCTTAGAGATGTTTCCAAACAGGTTTGTCGGCAGATATTGTTTGTTTTTCTTGTTTACCAAAATATGTCATATCATACGACATATTTATCTCATTTACAACATGAGTTTCATCTAAAGCATCTTTAACAGATAGATTGATGACGAACTATATCTGCTCAACTTAAAAAGTTTAAAAAACTATCAGAGAGCCATTTTTTAGCTAATTTTTTGGGGGTTTTCATTTGGATCAAGAAACTTTACTGCTTAAGTATTGCCACCGAGAAACTGCGCCTAAAATGATAATTTCGAACAAAAAGATGACGAAAACCGCCAAGTATAGTGAACTTGGCATAACTGTTCGCAAAAACAAATAAATTCGAGGAAGTCATTCCAGAATGTGCGCAAGGATAATGTGTCCTGCACGGACTATTCGTTTATTCTATCATACATGTCATCCAAGGAAGTCACATTTTCTAATTTAACTTTTTGCACCTGTCACGACCTTTACTTCACTTGCGGTCTTACTTGTTCCTGGAGAGTTTCATCAAACAACAAAGTGAACAAGAAAAACTGCGAAGAAGCAAGTTTGTATCTCCTATTTGAAACTTAACTCCGCGATTTAGTTCCTATTGATAAAGTAAGCTGGCACTATGCATCTAGAAATGCATTAGAATAATTTGTTCTCAAAAACCTATTCATTATCCTCAATTAAAGATGAATAAGGTTAAACATAGAACATAATTCCTTGCTCTCTATAAGTTTTATTAAAAACCTTAACTATAAAGGGAAGTTTGATCGGTCACACGTAGTGAAGGTACAATTAAACGTTCGACTGAACTGTTGTCGTCCTTAAACGTAGATAATTATTTATTTTTTACATGATGAGGTAGCTATAGATCGGAAACTAGAATGAAATTGCGCGCTCCCTTACAGTAAATACCAGATCGTTATGTTAAACAACAGTATATCATTATGAATCCAATCAAACTTCCAACTCTGTTCATGAATTTAGTCAAGTAATCTTCTTTCAAGTTGAGTAGAAAACTCCCGAGAGATAATCATGAATTGACCCGATAAAGTCCGCAATAATAAAATAGAGAACACTCAGAGAAGCGTTTTTTTTTTTCCTGCAAATATACAATTAAACTGCACACTCTAAAAGTCCCAACCATTTTAAAATGTTCAGTCACAATAACTTCTTCAAATGTAAGTGTTTGACCATTATTTCTCTTTCATTATAACTGATATTTCTGTAAAAATTTTAGAAGCTTTGATTAATTTACCCGCGCTCCACGATCATAGAAACCGAAGAATAGCTGGCAAAAAGCAAGCCCACTGGCAAAAGGCAACGGTAAGAGAACACACGAGGAGATTTAGCCCCGTTGAAAAGCTATTGGGGATCCTCGTGCCAGACAATCATAGAGAAAGTACGCCGCGCTTCCTCTCCGATCAGAAAAGCAAGTATTATCCGATTCTCGTCATTTTCATTCCTAATGTTTTCGTTCTTTATTTTACCAGGCGATATCAGTGGTTTTTTTTTCTTGGTTTGTTACCTGTTGATAGAAGAAAA
This sequence comes from Micromussa lordhowensis, assembly GCA_964020085.1. Classification (NCBI taxonomy): domain Eukaryota; kingdom Metazoa; phylum Cnidaria; class Anthozoa; order Scleractinia; family Lobophylliidae; genus Micromussa; species Micromussa lordhowensis. Next base: position 3,321,537 of record OZ026609.1, read on the forward strand.
AAAAATCAAACGGCGTAGAGTCATAATACCACAAGGATAACAGCTCTTCTCATCCGTTCAAAAAAGTTAAATGGTGTTAAATGAATTAACTCTGACGTCTAAATTTAGGTGCTAATTGAACCCATGAATAACCCACTATTTTGACCTCGGTGGGAATCGAACACACGACCTCCGGATTAGATCTACCGTTACTCTGCCGACTGAGCTACGAGGTCGGACGGAGAAAGTCGGGACGATTTCAGGTGGTGAATCGCGGCGAAGAGAAAGTAAGGGTACATATGAGTGTTGTGACGCGTAGCACTATGAACACAAGTGGTGAAACAGAGAGTTAACTCTGAAGTGTAAATTTAAGTGCTAATTGAACCCACGAATAACCCACTGGGCGTTAGCCCTAGTAAAGGGAATCAGGGAACCACACGAGGTAAAGAAGAATCTTTTGACCTCGGTGGGAATCGAACCCACGACCTCCGGATTAGATCTACCGTTACTCTGCCGACTGAGCTATGAGGTCGGACAGAGAAAGTCGGGGACGACATTCAAAAAAGTTAAGCCCTGTTCGTCGGGATCCATGTTTGGATGGGGTACCAAATACGAATACCCCGTGCTGTAAGAACTCTTCTTTTTCTTATTTGTTCTTTTTTTTTCCTTTCCTTTCCAAGACGATATTAATAACTACGCAACTCTCATTCTTGTGTAATGTCTTTCTTTTCTCAATTCATCAACTATTTTGTGCAAATCATGTCATGTCTTTTTTCGTCTTTCAAGAATTTATTTACAATACTGTATAAATAAACGCTTCGTTCAAATTCTCCTCAATTCTCTTGTCTGTTGATCGTCCGAAAACTAGGAAACTAAAGATGACCTCCTTATCTATATTAAATTTTGTATCGCACATATCATGCTATGTCAGTGAGAACACCAGACAAGCCACACAACCACACTCTAGTAGAGTCAAAATGAACTTACCTCTAGTAATCAGGCAATGTCGTACTCTCAGAGTTCTGGAGCAGACTATTTACAAGCCAGTATATCTAAAGAATGCGCTACAACTATTGGGCGAACCTTAGTGCCCCGATAAACACTAGTAATTAATGGTTGCAATTAGCGACAGTTCGGAAGGCAATTAGTCGTTCTCTCTGGAAAGTTATCAGTGGCTGGCTGGGTTTAGTGATTTTCAAAGAAAACCGTACTTCAGTTGAAAAATCGCGCAAATTATTATAGACTTCAAAGGTTAGTCTACTTCTCGAATGTTCTATCTTTTATGTTTTATGTTTTGTAGACATTAGAGCGACAAGTCAAGATTATCTCCCGAACGTACACCAAGATCCGGAAACCATGACTGCTCTCACAAATAAACGATTAAAACCAGTCGGAATTTCCTATAAGCATCAAGAAGAGATCGGTTATGATAAAATAGGAGAAAGAGGGAAACATCATGCAGAATAAGCAACTAATTTGACTGAACACGTGAAAGAGCTGGAAGTTTGATAAACAGACGGCTTTCTTTATTAGAGACGCCTAATCCGCCCGATAGGGCCCGGGCAAGTGCTTCTAGATTAACTTGCTATGCGTCTCAATGTAAGGGAGAAGATGGTTTATTCGTGAACAGGAGCTATCTGCTTTCGTCCGTCGAACTGAACGCTTCGTGTGATATTAAAGGGACACAGTCAGCTGGTACACATGCCCATTACATACCATTCAATTGCTAATTTGCATGTAACAGAGACGCGATAAATGCTGTTTTTAACCAGATATGATAAAAATAATATCATAGGATACTTGATACTTGATACTTAGTTGGGAAATTTACTCTGCGTTCTCAAATTCATACCAGGAATACTAGACAATGCAGTCAACTGAACATTCCAAGATGCCGTCAAGCCACTGGTCAGCGTTCTTTCACCTACCGTGGTGCTAGGCTCTGGAACGACTTAAGTGATGATATTAAATCTATAGGCTCCGTGAAAACTTTTAGAACAAGTATTGTTAGACTACTTTTTTCTGATTAATTAATTAATTTATTTTTATTTTTCTCTCTTATTAGATTTTATTAATTTTTATGCATATTTATTACCCTGTCTATTTATGTAGTTATTATAGCATTATAGCCTTGTAACCGAAAAACCCTTGTAGGGAGTTACAATAAAGTATGTATGTATGTATGTATGTAGGATAAGCAAAAGGACACTCAAAATCAGATTTTTCAGTAAACGGTTGAAAATCAAGCAAATACTGCGGAAAATGAAGCGGATTTCTGCATGAACTTTGATTTCAGGTTGAGGTAAACATTTTTCAAAGTGAGAAAAGCTAGCTAGCGTCCGTCAACGCAGTCACAACGCTGACTGTGTCCCTTTAATACGTGTCACCTCCCTACCACAGGAGGCGCATAATTAACCGCTTGAGGAGTTGGCGAATTGGTCGCATGGTTGAGAAATTAGCCAAGCGGCTTTACACACTAACAAAATTTAAACCTTAGCATGGATGCTGACTGAATTATCTATTGCCGTTTTAGACGTCGAAAATCGAAAGCAATGAAAATGAAAGCAGCTATCGTATCTGGTTGTTCCCAAGGTTAACACCGGCATCACACTGAAGCCAAATTTCAAGACTTACTATTTCTGGTTTTCAAGTAAAATTTCAGTAATTATGTTATGAGCTTTATGCATATGAGTGCTTGTCACAGCTTGTCGATGCGGTTGGTATCCGTTGTATACCTGAATACCGTTGGAATAAATGAATAGGTGCAGTCTAGATTTAATGTAGTTATGAAGGCTGTGGACGATTTTTCTTTCCTTCATTGTTAAAAAGACTATTATATATGTTATAAAACATGAAATACCCTGCTCTTCCAAGAACAGGTTTATTTTTGACATTTCACGGTCGAAGGGAGAAGCGTCAATTTCCGAAGGCAGTTAAATAATGCCACTTTAATGGTTTCTTGTACGTCATGACCAACGTTTGTCGAGAAGCATGTCCCAACATCAACAAAGCAAATTGTACCAGTGCTGATAAAACGCAGAGAGAGTGAATTGTTGCTAAACTAATATTTAAATAATTTGCTCAGAAGGTTGATGTGTTTTAACGTATTCCAGTAAACAGAGCTCAGGCAAGGCAGCACTGGGGTGCGTTCTTTTGTGGTGGATGAAAAGAGCATTAATCTTATATGATAAGCAGCTTCGTGTTGCATGTATTATGCTCCTCAGTGAAAAGAACAGATGTCCCACACAACAACACCCGAGTAGAATAAAAATGAAACTCGCCTTTTGTAATTGGGCAATTTTCAGAGGTATATTCACATCTACTAAAATAGTCGGCTGGCAACGTAGCCTACAACTATTGTGAGAAGACTTACTGTTCTCAGATAAACACTAATAATAGAGTGAACTTAGCGACAGTCTGAAAAGCAATCAATTGCTCTCCCGTCGAAGTTGATTTGTGGTATGATTTGGTTCAGTGATTTAAAAAGAAAAACCCCGTTTCGGTTCAAAAAACCGCTGAGAGGGCGGTATACTTGCAAAAGAAAGACTACTTCTCGATTGTTCTCTACATTATGTTTACAGACTTTAACGGGTCAATTCATGAATCATCCCTCAAGAGTTTTCTACTAAATGCTTCATGATCAGATCTAAATCGATGAAAGAGAAAAGGGAAACTTTTGCAGTTGAAGAAAACTACGTGACTAAATTCATGAACAGAGTTGGAAGTTTGATTGCATAACCCATAATGATAAACTATCGCTAAACGTAACATCACTATTTCGATTCGCTCCGACGAAGGGCTAACGCTCGAAACGTCAGCTTTCGAATCTCTTTACGGTGGCCAATACATATTATCAACTCCACTGATAAAACCAAATGACCTTATTTCGCATTACATCAGGCTTCGGCGTCTAACAATTCTCTTTCATTGTAAGGGGGTGCGCCATTTCATCCTAGATTTCGATCTATAGCTACCTCATAATGGAAGAAACAAGTCACCACGATTTAGGACGAGAACAATTCAATCGAAAGTATAATTGCACCTCTGTGTGACTAGTTTCCTTTATAGTTAAGGTTTTCAATAAAACTGATAGATAACGAAGAATTATGTTCTCTTTAACCTTAATCATTTATATTTGAGGATAATAAATAGGTTTTTTAGAACAAAATATTCTAATGCATTTCTAGGTGCATAGTCCCAGCTTACTTTCTCGACAGGAGCTAACTCGCGGAGTGACGTTTCAAATAGGAGATACAAACTTACTGCCCGGCAATTTTTCTCGCTCACTCTGTTGTTTGATGAAACCATCCAAGAACAAGTAATACCGTCTTTTCTTGTAATTCTCAGAAAAGAATGAGAGTATGTATTTTCTCCGTGTTCCTCTAACGGGTCCTGATTACACAAAGTAAATTGACAGATGTCAAAAGTTAAATTTGTTAATTACGTGCTGATATAATAACATACGTTAAATATGTTAAAATTGTTTTTAAATTTTGTTAAATTTGATAAATGGCAAAGACAGAACCAGAAACAGTATGATCATACAAGGTGTAGATTACCATATTCACAACACTCGCTCAAAGGTCACTATTGTATTATAATATGATTGTGATTAGTTTTTACTCCATTTTACTCTATTTTTTTAAAGAAAAAGTTGCTTGCACAACTTGCACGCATAACCGGTGTTAAGAAGTAACAGGCTGTACTGTGTCGAGAGTCTAGTTGGGGCTGATGTTTAACACGGTCGAACCATTCACTGTATGAACGATTTCTAGTTGAAAATCTGTGGGGCTCAGTATTGAGGAGTTGAAATGGCAAATAAACGTGGGGGAGAAAAGAAACTTTATCGTTGTTTTTCGCAAATGTATTTACACCGAGAAGCTCAATGGGCTAGTCAAGGGAGATCCTCTTTAAACGCTTATGGCTTCCACCTTTTAATCCCTTACCCCTAGTTTGAAAGAAATCTAAACTCCCCCAAAAGAGGGTGGTGAAGGGGGTGGGAGGGGGGATAGGTGGTCAAGATCCCGTTTCGCAGAAAATAAATTCGTCCTTTCACAATTCACGGGGAATAGAATCGGCTTTTCACATTTCACGAAAAAACAAGACACTTGTAACAGGTGACAATTGAAAGGTTAAGACCAAAAGGACAGCCTTGTTAGATGCCTTCATCATGTGTCCTGCTTCTTGCTTTGCGCGTAGAAAAAATAAAACCCAGTTTCTTGTTTTGCACATAACCAAGGGAATTCTATCTTACACCGCCACGTCGTCCAATTTGGTGTCTGAGGAGTCTTAAACGTATTTAGAGAGCGTTTCGTCCACAGAATCCCTTGATGCAATCACACCTTCCCACTACCTTTATGTCTCAGCCCCGGGCCAGAAAATGAAGATCGAAATGAATTTCCAAGGCTTGAAAATTCGTTTTGATCTTCATTTTCTGGTACAAACTCTGGCCGTTCTCCCTGCTGGAGCGCAGTCTCATACATGTTGAAGGGAAGAGTTTCACCTTTGTGCTTAGTTGTTTCGTGTCGGGAGGGTCGTTGTCTAACGCCTTTACCGCAAGCCTTTGCCCAGTTCCTCATGATATCTTGGTCACTTGAACTAATGGAAGGTTGCAAGAAAGGGATCATTAAAGTAACAGTTTAGCAAAAGAAAAGATGGAAAACCTGAAAAGATGGCAGGACCTGTCAAGGATTGTAAGCAAGGCAAGAATATAAATTGATAAATGAAATGTAAAACTGCTCTGCTTGTTATTCTGCCAGCACAGTAGTACTTTATTTCCCAGGAGCTCGCCCTCCATCCCATCAAAGTATATCTAGCTACGGCGAAACAAAGTTATGTCAAACGGGCACATTAAATCGAGATGAAGATGAAAATAGAACAGTACCAGTAAGAAATACATCAACGGTTTTTTTTTCACAGCAACTAGAACAAAAAAAAATTCATCAACTTTGACTGAGTTAAAAGCTGTTTGTAGCTGAAAAATGAACCTAGAGTGGCTAATTCAACACTCCTAGGACTGTATAGCATACGTTGATGATGCTTACATAATATACTATCACAGATAACATGATTTTCCCTAACAGAATTCCGAAGCAAACCTTTGGCAAACAGTAGTTTACTATGAGCGGAATCCAACAAAGCTACTGGAATGTATTATTACTTTGCCCTTCAGTTATACGCCAGCATTACGAAATTGCATGTTATAAACGATATTCATGTTATAACACAATTACACGTATATATTTTTTATTCCCCTTATACATCTTTTCACCAACTTGTAATTCATAACAAAAAAGACGATGTACACCTGGTTGTTGCTGTTACAGGTACAATTTACTCTCTGTTGAGTTTTTTCAAAATTCTTTCCTAAACTTCTCCCCACCCCCTCCCCACCCAAAAAAAGCCAGTTATATTTTTTTCAGATGACAGTGCACTGAGGAAATGCAAACTCCTTATTGCGATTGTGGCATGGCAAAATGCCAATACAGATATTCCTATCTTCCAATTGATGATGATTAATGACTAAACGCTTAAAACTATTATAGTTGCTATCTGTATCAACCACACCTGGTTAGCCTTAAACCCCCTAACTATTTTTACTCTAATTAAACTTAGTTATCAGGGGTGGCGAATGGAACGAATAAAATTTTGGGTGTCGGAAACTTGTGTTCTGATTTTAAAATCTCGGAATCCTTTTTTAATGAGTCGCGAAAACACATTTTTCTGTGCATTATTGCTAAGAGTCTAAAATAATTTAAGAGTCTCAATTTTTAAGTATCTGTGATCTTATCTCGCAGTTTTAACCATTCGTCATCCCTCTGTTACCCTTTCAACAAATCGAACGATACTTTCAATTCGGGGTCTCCAGATAAATGATTGCTCAGTCTCTACGTTTTCAACGCTAGCAAAAGACTGACATACTACGCGCGCTATGATTCGTCAATGGCGTTGCAAAACGAAACGTGGTTACGTCACTGTTCCCGTAAAGGCCGAAGAGAGTCATGAAAATTTTTTCCAACTTCGACCCAATGTCGACTTTTGGTCTGGAAAGGTCAGAAGGCAAAAATCAAAATAAACTAAAATTTAAAGCTTGTAAATCACTTGCCTAACGGCTCGCGATTTACAAGTTTTTCTCGTGTTCTCCCAACATCCCACGTGGTTTATTGCGCCGGTAAACCCATAAAAAGAGTGGTCAATTGCTTAGATAGAAAGTGAGTAGCGTAGCCAATCAGAGAACGGCATTCGTGATAGAACGTGGATTTATACTAAAACGCGATTGAATCACAGGAAATGTTTCCTATTCTTAATTAAAGCTTTAAAAAACAATAGGATGAGAGAAGGGGTACTGGTGCAAAGGGGAATGGTTCCATTTTTTTCGTATTGAAACGAACGGCAAGAGAAATGGGATGGGTTTGGTACGTTAAAATGATTTCAAGGGGTTGGATCGTTCTTAGTAATACACATTTAAGCAACACATATTGTAAACAACTATTGTCTGTACTTAATCATTCGTCTCGATCACATGGGGGTCAAGCCACTTCTCGATCTCCCTCACTTTCTTTACGTCAGCTTCTGTTAACCGGAAAAGTTGGATAGCCTTTTGGTTGAGGCCATGGAATGGTCTGCGCCGTGTTTCACGTAGTTTAGCAATAGACTCACCTGCAAAAACATAAGTAAATAGATCGTAGTGGGTTATGAGTTGAAATAGAGGAGATAGAGAGCTCATTAGACTCATACCTTTAATTTTGTTTATGAAGTCTTCTTGTTCTTGGAATGGTTCATACTCCACTCGAATATCTCCAGGTTGCTTGGAAAGATCAATCAATTCGGAAGGCTTTAAGGTTGTACCTGGCATGTCTTCTGTAAGGCTCGGGAAGTATGCGTGCTTGTTTTCGTGGCTTTTCTTTTGCCAGTCGTCCCAGATCTTGTCGACAAAACCGTGATGAAGGAAAAATTCTGGAGCCGATGCAGCTTCTAACGAGCACATTGTTCCATTAATGTTACAATGCACGCCGTTATGGAGTACCAGTCTAAGTGCCTCTTCGAAGTGATGGAAGCTGTCGTTTCTCAAGACTTCCTGCACATCCACTTCATCAGGAGGCACTCCGTAGAAATCCCTTACTAAGCATTCTGGACCAGGTGGTGCCGAAGGTGGTCTCACTCGGCTCCATACACCCTGTCTGAAAGGACCATCCTGTACGCAGTGGTCACTCCCCGCCCCATTCCCTCCATAACCGAGAACGTGCCAAACGTCACTCAGATTGGCCGTGCTGAATGGCTCTCGTGTGTCTAGGCTCCAGTCCCACCAGGCCACGGTAAACGTGCAATCGACCTTCCGAATCAGATTTTCGTAACGTAGCACATAATGTCGATGCCAGGGAAGAAAATTTTCCTTCTGGTGGATAAGAGTGAAGAACAGTGTGTAGTGCTCATTTATGAAGTCTTCGTATTCTTGTCTGTATTTTGGATCCGTGCTAATTTGTATTATGGCTTTTATGTGACGACCTTGCTCCATTGGCCTCATGCTTGTGAATTCCTTCCTTATTCGAACGCACTGCACCAAACGACCACCGATACACTTGCATCTTTGCAGACACTGGTCAAATTGGGTGCTTCCTTCTTGGCACTGATCTGAAATCAAAATAGCATTTTTTCGTAAGAGGAAAACACTTTTTTGTCGTTGTTTTTGCTTTAACAAGTGAATATATGAAAGATGGTATATTTGAACTGTCAGCCGGGATGAGAGATATCAAGACATGATCGATCGGCTGATTGATGATCGCGATTATAAACAGATAACAACAACAACAAGTTTTATTACCACATAAAAAGTTAAAACACAACTTAAGCAGTTGTGCAAGTAAAGCTTGAAAAAAAGTTCGGGCTAGTACGGGTGAGTTGTTCGGAGGAATAAGTTGTTCAAACGAAATAATTTCCAAAGACTATAATAGGATTACATAAATGTAAATATATTTGGCAGGACTTGCTTTTTTTCCTTTTGTTTGTTTGCTTTGTTTGTTATTGTTGTTGTTGTTTTATTAGCCTATTATCGATGTAGTACCGAAATGATTTTTAAAGACTGTCATAGAGTTAAGTTAATGCAAATCTACTTGGCAAGAGTTGCTTTGTTCTCTTTTCTGTTTTCTGTTTGTTGGTCTGTTTTTGTTTGTTTTTTTGTTTGCTTGTTTTTTTACAAGGGGTGGTGACTTAACCTGCTAACGCTTTTAGGCATCTCTTGCCCAATATATTTACATTTATGTGATCCTAAGATAGTCTTTGAAAATTATTTCGTTTAAACAACTGATCCATCCGAAGTTTTCTAAACGTAAACCATGGAAACAGTACACTTTGTGTTCATTCAGTCTCGTGTTAAGGTTTCTACCAGTCTCACCAATGTAGGAAGCCTGGCAGTCGGGGCATTTGATCTGAAAAACACTATTCACTTGAATCAGAAGATGACTTCCGCTCAGGTTGTCGAAACGTCAGTCACCAACAACAGTTCTCTTCGCGACTACCCTCACCCGGACGACCACACTATACGAACTACTGATACTCCTGGGTTCAATTTATTTACTAAATATTAAATATACATTGATTTGTTATGTAGAATGTTCCGACAAAATGAGGGAAAAAGGCACAATTAATTTCTGAGGCCGCAGTCGCCGTCTCCGATGTCATCACGCTTACCCTTTGTCGTTTGGTGTCATAGTGACAAAAGAGCCACGAGAAATGGTGTTGCCGACAATCACATAGCTGTACATCATCAACTGGCAAACCACAACATTGACTGGAACACTGTTCAATGTTTGTCCTACAGTACGAACTATTTTCAACGACTGAATCTAGAAAGCCGGTACGCTAACTTAGAACAAACGCCTCTTAACAGATGTCAACAACTACCGGCGCCTTTACAACGACTTATCCACGACGGAAACGAAAAAATCAAAACAAAAGGACTTCAAACAGACCGACTTAAATTGACTAACAATATACGAATCTCAAACCGACCAATTTGACTAACAATAGACGGATCGAAACCGACCAATGACTGATGGAAAACTTTACACGAGTCCTTCAGCTAGTACCATCATGGCTAAACTGACCAATCATGATCACTTTCAACGGACCAGACTTATAACATCATCGACTGATAAACACCATTAACTTTACTCTAAGATGACTTCCCCTCGGGATGTCGAAACGTCAGTCAACAACAACAGTTCTTTTCAGAACTACCCTCACCCGGACGATCACACCATTCGAACTATATTTAATATTATTGTAAATCTACTAGCGTTCTCTTGGCTGCGCTTTTCAGTGTCTATTCTGCTGTAGATAGTGACGTGAGTAGCCTAGCAGTGTGCGGTTGTAATAAAAATAAATAAATTACAATATTTAGATTGAAAGCCACATCAGCCTTTAGCTGGTTTTCATTTGGGTGCTCTATTCTGGTAGAATTGGATTTTTTTGTAGGGGAAGGAAAACCAGGCAAGGCGAGAACCACAAACTCAACCGTTACATATGGCGCCGGGCCGGAATCGAACCCAGGCAATATTGGTGGAAGGCGAGTGCTCTCGCCTCTGTGCAATCTCGCTTCTTTGCGTTTCCGAAGTGTCTGTGAAAAGAATGTAAATACAGTTTTGAATTAGATCATTCGCTCTAAATTTCTATGCAAGTTCCAAGGAAATTGAGAGCGACTAATTTAATTGTTGAACATATATTTGACAGGTACATACCGTGAAGCATGAAATTTTTTTTTTTGGGGGGGGGGACTTTTATTTTGCGGATTGGCGATTTTTGTAGGTTTGCGGGAACAAATTATTGCTGCTCGAATTGACTTAAATTTCCGCTGGGAACTAATTTTCGCGGTTTCCATTTCAAGCAGCTCCAGATAACTTGATAGCTCATCAGTCAGTACTGCACCGGTATCGCAGTGGTCATGGGTTCGAAAGAAGTATAGGAGTTAGCGGTTCTAGAAGGTCTGGGAGACATTAAAGAACTCACGCAACGGTGTCGCTAAATGATAAAAACATTAGACTTTGGTGATTGAATTTTTTCCAAAATATATGGATCAGGTAACAATAAACGTTGTTTTGTTGTGATTCAAATATCGGCGCCATTTATGCAAAGGGTCTATTTAGATCCTTTATAATCGATCGTGCTTACTTCAAGTTGCATCCGTCCAGCGTGTTTATTTATCTCGACCTTTATAGCTAAGTTACTGAACTTTATAGCTTGCTGTGTTTTGTTTTGCACCGTGTATTGACCTGTATGGGACAGGAGAGCGCAAATGAACGGTACTGCAATATTGTGAAGGACCTTCTTTTACCGAAAACTGTCAGCCAAAGTGATGAAAAACCGCATACCGCTGGGCTAGATGATACTGCGATACCGTACGTTAAGATTTAAATTACCGAAATACCGCATGAAAAAAAACTCAATACCATAAGCCCCGATATCCTCCTCTTTATTCAAAAACCCCTTTAATGCGGCCACCCCGTCAATACGGCCTGGCCCATTGGTGAGCGGATGAGTGGGGTTCCACTGCATTTCTGTAATGAACAAGGTACTTCAAGATTGGTGTCATTCAACGTGTGCATATTTTACAATGTTGTTGTGGAGAAGGACCAACTCATGCGCTCGAAGAATCGCCTTGTTTGTTTTGCTTTTGACTTTGAGTCTCTCCCCAAACGTTTCATAAAGCACACGCTATCCAGCCATAATGTTAGCTCTTTTACAGTTCATTTTTCATATATTGAACTCTTTTGAACTTGAAGGATAATCTAATCCCGACAATCCTGGCCCAGTCACCCCACAAGAATGTAGTTTAGAAAATACCTGACCTTGGTTAGGAAATTGACGATCCTGGTTCCTGGAAGATGCTAGGCATACAAACGCCAAAACAAAACAGCACAGTACAATCATGGTGCGTGTTTTGTTGACAGCTGTTGAAAGAGGAACGGAGAGATCAGCATCATCATATTTTCTGAATCTGAACAGGCTCATTTACAATGTTTCTACTATTTCGGTGTTCTGATTTCAACAAAATCTAAATTTCCAGAAATGGTTGTCATAAATATATGTGCTTAGGTAAAATATTAAACACGAGAGACAATGTTTTATCGGGATATCCAAACAACGAGGAGAGAGTTGAAAACACGACGTTTAGCGGAGTAGTTTTGTATTTGTTATATCTTCTCAATCGAAACAAGAAATCAGGAGTAAACGGAGAAGTAAAATCGTCGAAATCTATGCTATTTAAGACCGGGTGTCCAAACCTCGTTCACGATTCTGATTTTGGTTGTCTCAACTTGATGAATTATCAGTGAGTTCGAGACGTGTAATTACCAGACTCGAGAGAGCATCGGGAATCAATTCTACCAGTGCACCCATCATCGTTCCCTTTCAATACTTCAGTATTGACTTGTTTTTCAACGATGCTGCTGAGCGGCTAAGTCACTAACACGTTTGCATTCGGGTTAGGGGTGATAAGCTTTGCTAAACAAAACACTTGATAAATTAAACTCTTTCTAAAGCCTGCCGGAAAGAACGCAAGAACACATGGCCTGCGCGACGAAATGCCAACGCTTCGATCTGCTCTTTTTTCCAAGCTTTCTACGTTTCGGCAAGACATTGCCAACGCGCTGACAAGGTGTTGGTAACGCCTTGTCAAAGCTCCAGCATACGCCAATCATATTTTTTTTGTTTTCAAACTCTCTGGCTTTGTTGGTAGTCTCTCCTTTCGCGCGCTTCTTGCCCCCAGGATTTCGCGCGGCCATTCTTTGCTCTCTTAATTGTAACTGTTCTATTATTATTTTCTTTTTTCTGTAGATCACCCACGAAGGCATGGGATAGTCTTGAGTCTTTGGGTGCTTTTTAAGACACTGTTTCTAATGTTTTTCTAAAAATCAGGGCACAATTTTTTTTAATTTCGCAATGTACAACTTCGTCTTCCTGGGAAGATCATGTAACTTTAACAGGAGGGAAATAATTCATTGTTGTTATCATTAGTACATGATAATATTCGTACTTTGTCATTCCTTTTCTTCGGTATTGGTATCAAAACTCTCTCTATCCTTTGGAATGAAGTTTTACACAAATTTGTAGATAACAATATAGGGTTTGGAGGCTAGCAACGTGGTTGTGTCTGTTTTGAGGCCTACTCCGTTCATAAGTAATAATAGAAAGCTTCTGCGAAAAAAAATACTTCCATCTTTTTCTACGCTATCATGAGGAACTTAAACCCCAAGCGGTTACTCGGATATGAAATAAAAACTTACCTTGCTGAAACTTTCTTGCTCGCTTTGTTCTTTGCTGAAACTCCCCTGCGACAGTAATGCGTTCGTTGTGATTCGATTTTTCCTTAAGAATGGAAGAATAGCTTTGAGTTTTTTCCTTTTGTGTTTGAGTTCTAATTAGACAATGGAAACTTACAGATGATAAGTGTTAATTAGAAACTAACGTTCAAGTCACATGTGAGCAAGTTTACTGCATACTTGCTCAATACTCTGACAAATTTATGCATAGTGTGGATATAATACAATACTATGCATAAATTTGTCAGAGTATTAGACAACCCTCGTTTACTGGCAACACAACAGGCTTATGAGCTTATGTTCAATGGCTACAAGCTATGAAAGAAACGAAAGTGAAGATAACAATGTGAAACTCACCAGTTATCAGAATATGTTTTCAAACTTCGAGCTAACTAGAAACTATTGCCAAATTTATTAACCTAGATTTAGGCGAAATAAAATAGAAATGGTATTTTCTTTCTAGGGCAAAAGTTTCACGGCACTGATTGAGGCACACGAGTTTGCCAGTGGTTGCCAAGGAAACCAATGTTATAGGTTAGGATTTGTGTCGAGCATTGAGTTACAGGGAAGACGTAATGTTACCTGGTGAAGAAATTTGGAGAAACAGCACATGGCAAAACGCCTATCTGTAATTTTTGGAAACTACCTTGAGTTGTTATATTTGTTTTTGACGACCAGTAATTTATGGAGACCTTCTAATATTGATACCACAAAGTGTTATTAAAGTAAAATTATTAAACTCGACGGAATATTTGGCTCTAGCGGGGTAGACCTTGATTATATTACAAAACGCTTAATAGAACTTACCCAGAGGTGGGTATGAAAACTACCCTCAAGATATGCTATTTCAAACGAAAAGATTTATCTCCAAAGGCGGAGAAGATCAACTAGGTTTGTCTGTTGTTACCATAGAAATCAATCTATCAGTTCGCGATGCCTTAGATGAAATTCGAGTTTCAAAGAAGACAAAATGTCAAGGTATGATATTTTTTTTGTTAAAAAGAAAAAGAAATATTAAAAAACACTATTATTGACAACGTATTGTTCTTAAACTGTTAGTAATAACTACTTTTTTGGAAAAGGTTGCAAACAAATACCGACGCGTGGGTTATTACAGAAAATGTTGACAAACATTCTTGCTGGAACCAAAAGATCCTAGAAACAATGTCTACCTTAAGACATTTTCTTTCAGTTTTCAGTCCACATTAAAACGAAGTCGGCGTTTTCAAATTCCCTCGGTTTGAAGAGCGTTTTCGAAAAAGTGTAATTCTTCAAACGTGTCTGTAATTTTCGGAAATTAGTTTCTATAATATTTATTTTGGCGTACAGTAATTTATGGAAGCCTTGCGATGTTGTCAGTAAGATGTAATAAACTTTTATCGAGCACAGAGGAAATCAGAACTGAGAAAACTAACAGGGCGCAGCGCTGATCATATAAATGGTGAATCTGTAAAGCTGTTTCTCTAGAGAAGCTAGAGTAGCCCGTATTTTAAATCATTTGTTTAAAGCTAACCAAGTCCCAACGCCAATTTCACGCTTCAATATACTCTGGCTTTGACAAATATTGCAAATAAAATTATCCTCAGCTCAGGAAATTTCTAAAATTTATCATTTCAAACAAAAATGCCTTCAAGCTGAGTGGGGTGGACAGATGTAAACCAGTGCAAACCATTCGTTTATGCCTTGAAGTAACTTAGTACAAATGAAAAAAAAAAAATAAACAAGAGATCAAATAATTTACAGTTGAGCTTGCATTGAAAAAAGCGTAAATATCTGCTTGTTTTTCGTGTAAGATAGATACGTACGACGAAAGTCTTCTATAGTCTTATGCTATTATAGGTAAGACACTAAAACGAAAAACCTTTTTACAACCGGTCGACAGATTGACTAGGCTAACGATGATCTCACCGCTTTATGCTTGTAATAAGGTAATGTGAGCATGAAATTTTGCGTCAACCTTTCAACTGAAATGAAAAGGAGATTAAGACGACAACAGCTTCTAAACGCGGGGTACAAAGAAAATTTCAAATGCTGTTTGTTACCAAGGAATGGATCTTTCATAACAGGATGCTTTAGAAGAGGCCTTCCAATGTGTAAAAGCGACATGATGCTAAAACCCAGCGACACGGAAATTTCTCGACGGAATATTTGAGTGCCAGTAGGATAGACTTTAGAAACAAAGAACGCTCACAGAACTACCTCAGGGCGGGTATGAAAACGAAAAGTGCCCTCCACTGCTATTTCAAACCAAAAGATTTATCTCAAAAGCGGAGAATATCAACTCGATTTGTCTATTGTTGCCAAGGAAATTAATCTATCAGTTCACGATGCCTTAGATGAAATTCTACTTTCAAAGAAGACAAAATGCAAAGGTATGAAATGTTTTCGTGAATGAGAAAAAAAATTAGATATTAAAAAAAACACTACCCTTGACAAACGTATTGTTTTGAAACTGTTAGTAATTATTAATTTTTTGGAAACGTTCGCAAGCAAATACCGACAGATATAATACTTGGAACAGAGAACGCCCACAGAACTACCTTAGGGCGGGTATGAAAACGAAAACTACCCTTAGGATCTGCTATTTCAAACCAAAAGATTGATCTCAAAAGCCGAGAAGATCAACTCGATTGGTCTATTGTTACCATTGAAATTAATCTATCAGTTCACGATGCCTTAGATGAAATTCGAAATTCAAAGAAGACAAATTGCCAAGGTTTGAATTTTTTCGTGAATGAGAAAAAATATATGTTAAAAAAACATTATTCTTGACAAACGTGTTGTTTTGAAAGTGTTAGCAATTCTAATTTTTGGAAACGTTCGCAAACAAAACCGACATTCAAGTATTACAGAAAACGTTGACAAACATTCTTGCTGGCACCAAATGATCTTAGAAACAATGTCTATCTTAGGAAATTTCTTGAAGGAATGCTGAGTTTTACACCTTAATTAATATCAATTTAATAAACAAAATCGCCGACGTAAAATAAAATCGCACTTATTTTTGAACACGTTTTACTGCGTGGTATAGGTCAGATAAAATTTTTTGTTAAATTGTTACAATGGAAATGGATCTTTGAGTTGACGACGCTTTAAAAAAGCCTGTGCCAAAAGAAGACAAAAGATACTGAACGGGCAGAATATTAACTGTCAACGACAACGAACAAATATTACAACGCTCAATGACTGCTACAGCTGTGAATGTCAATCTTCTAGTCTTGCACAAACCAAAATTCTATAACTAGTTATTACTTCGTAGGTGTAAAAGGAATTACCACGGGTAGTAATATAGACTTTTCATAGCGAATGAAAGGTTTTCTGTAAAAATGTTCATCTTATAGAAACTCTTCGTCGACATCATATGGTAATTCATTTGTAATTTATTGGTCGAACACTTTTTACATGAGCCCCTGGCTCGGGAGATTCGGCGACCAATCCCAACGACATCGACAAAAAAAAGGAGTTATTATGCATTTGTACACGTTGTATCATTTAAAGACTGACAGCCATATCCACAGCTGTTTTCAACGTTGGTTTTTGCCGGATTTTGTGAACGAAAGTTTAATCGTCCGTCTCCAAAGGATATTAACCAAGTTGGATTAAGGCCCCGTTTACACTTAGCCAGAGGAATTAAAACGCAGCCATCACTGTCATTTTGGATTTGTCTTGAAGGCAAACTATACCAGGGAAACAACAGTAATAAAAAAAATGGCCAGAAACCATCACCAAACATTAGTCCCAAACTTAGAACTTAGGCATGTATTTGCTGATATAATGTTCACGAAAACAGAATGCACTCGACGAGTTTCCAGTTACAAAACTCTGCAGTCGGTTATGGTTGGCGAAGTAGGTTTGTCTGTGGTAGCGAAGGAACGTACTAGATATAAGGGAGCTCAAGCAAACCACGACGACGACGGCAACGAGAACGTCACTCAACAAAAGGTTTAATGAGCAGAACAATAGCTGCGCACGTGCGTTATTAATTTTTGTACTTTTCTCTGCCATCCTCTGCAAAACAAGAACGGGAAATGACCAAGTTCTGCCTAGTCTGAGGAACGTGAACGACGACGGCTAATTTGTTGTATTTCCATTTGGAGTTGAACGCTGTCGCTGCATGTTTAGCCTGAGCGCGTTTTTAGAGCCATTGGTGTACTGAACAGATCTACTAGATAATTGCCAATTTAGCTGGTAAAATATAAATTAGACGTCGTCCTTAGCGTCATCGTCGTAGTTGCTAAAGCTCCCTAATATTTAGGTGACGATGCCTTTAGCAGATCAGATGGTAATTTTGCTTCCCATTGTTTAGGCCTGTTTAGTAATATTGAAATAGAAATCTACAGAGCACAATGAAGCTATATTGCTGCTGATTTTTTAAGTGCTCATACTGAGCATTACGATATTCGCAATGAAAGCCACAACTTTTATAGTCAGCTAATATTTTCGTGCGTACACTATGCGTATATAATGTATACAAAACGCCGAAAGCAACTTGCTCGCACTGAGAAAATACAGCTTTTGGTGGGGCAGAGGACGAGAGAGGGGTGGTGGTTTAGATGAGGGTGGAAATTAAAAGAAGCAGGTTAAGGAAAGGAAGTTTTTGCTTCTCTTTGTTCCTTTTTTTTATCTTTCTTTTATCCTTAGTGATATCTTCTTCATTGTCATTTTGAGTGATAACTGAAACATTGAATCACAACACTGCATACATGTACGTTCACTCTAAGAAACGACCGCCACTATATTGAACCGTCCCCTAAATTAACTTCTTTCTTAAATGGATTCAAGTTTACTCCTGATAAGTGAGATCACTATTGACTTGTGTACATCAAGAGTATCTACTATAAATCTAACCGATTACACGCGGCTGGTTTCCTTTATCGACCCCATTCGGACCGGGGTGTCTTGATCTTCTGTGGGGATGGAATCTACCCCCTCTTCATCTTAACTTCATCAAAAAGCGTTAAGCAATGATGATGAAACTTACAGGGTATCTAGCACGCCCAAAGGCGTTTCCTGCGAGGTAAACAACATTAGTAGATAATGAAAGAGAAGAATGATCATCGCAGTAAATTTTCCAACTTAAGCAGTTGGAAAGAAGAAGCCTGAAAAAAATTAGGGCTTCAACGGGATTCGAACCCGCGACCTCCGCGATACCGGCCGGTGAACTCATTTAAATGACCTCGCTCCCAAATTCCTTAATTTTAATCATTTTCTTGTAAATATTTTAATTTCATAAGTAGCATATATTTTTTTGTGTGTGTGTGTCCCCAATTAGTCTATCTAGGCTAAATACATCGACACTAGAATAAAGGTTTTACTTACTTACTTGTGTCAATTAAATGAGTTCACCGGTATCGCGGAGGTCACGGGTTCGAATGCCGTTGAAGCCCTGATTTTTTTCAGGCTTCTTCTCTCCAGTTGCTTAAGTTGGAAAATTTACTGCAATGATCATTCTTCACTTTCATCTACAGCCGCAGTTCAAAAAAGGAATTATTTCATATATACTTGACATCATTTCACTCCTCACGGGAAGATATGAACTCATTTAACTGAAATCGCTCCCAATGTGTGGCTTCATAGCTCAGTTGGTAGAGCATCGCACCGGTATCGCGGAGGTCACGGGTTCAAATCCCGTTGAAGCCCTGATTTTTTTCAGGCTTCTTCTTTCCAACTGCTTAAGTTGGAAAATTTACTGCGATGATCATTCTTCACTTTCATCTACAGCCGCAGTTCAAATATGAATTATTTCATATATATACCATGATGGCTAAGCCAATGAAAAGTCTCGAATTGCATTATCCAATGATCCAGTTTTTAATAATGTAATATACACAAACATACATACTTTATTTATATGTAACTCCCGGAAGGGGCTTTTCAGTCACCAAAATATCAGGTGGTAGAGTAATTACTTCATGATATCTCAACAGCTGCCATCTAGGATTCTTCGCCAAAAATGACTCAAAACGAGTCAAAATCAATAAAACAATGTTAGCGTGGTCACTTTTGCTTAACTGTGGATTTATAAGGCAATGAAGTGAAGCATTATTACTACTGATGTACCATGCGGGCAATGGTAGATAAAATACTTTAAAAGAGAGTAGAAGTTCCCTGATTTTGTGGGGGTTTTTTTCAACCAAAACTTGGTCCGCAGCGATTTTCATTTATGGCCTCTTCGGTAACATTTGTCATGTATTGAAGATTCAATTTCCCAAAACTTTGAGAACACCAACAAACGCTAAGACGTATTTCGAACTCATCAGCTTCTCCTTTTGAAACGATCTGTATGATTTTAAGTTCTATACGGTGATTAAAACCATAATTTGAATCCTTCCTAAACCGCTTTGTCGTTGCATGCCAACTTGATATGAAACAAGAGAAGTTGAAGGAGGGTAAGAAAGTGGCTTCCCCATATAGGCCTTATTCCTAACAAAATCTTCCTCAGGCTATTTCTTTAGATAAATCCCTGTCTGGGATTTTCCACCAGGGACTAGAAATACCCAATCCTGCGGCGTGGATTTTCTTCCCATTCATAGCCTAAACGGTTCCACGCGCCTTTTTTTATCATCCACAAAGACATAAACGTAGCGCGCGCCAGTGTCATTTTGGGTGATGTAGCAGCCCTTGTAACGTCTCAAATGTGTGCTCGATACCCTTTAAGGGAACAATACAACCAGCAAATGCCCCTAGCCCTAAAACAATAATAGCTGCTACAATTACCAAACAATAGCAGCTTACGAGAGCTGCTACACTTCGGGTCATTTTTCGAGGAATAAGTTCGTGACATGTCTAAAAATAGCTTCAAAGCATTTATCTTAAGAATACGGCCTTCATGGGTGAGACTTTGTTACCTTTTATGTTTTTTCCTCTGGGCTTCTCTCTTTCAAACATATCAAGTGAGTGTTGTATTGTCTGAGCTCGTTTACTGGCCAACAATAATGTTACTCTCACATAAATGTCTGGTGTAAAATGGCTAAGAGAAAGCCCAAAGCCGGTTTTATTGGATTAATCAATTTATAATTCACATAGAATTTATATACCCTTTTCATAAATGGCTGCGAGTTTAAAATTCTTATGTACGCATTTAAATTAGCC
This sequence comes from Micromussa lordhowensis, assembly GCA_964020085.1. Lineage (NCBI taxonomy): Eukaryota > Metazoa > Cnidaria > Anthozoa > Scleractinia > Lobophylliidae > Micromussa > Micromussa lordhowensis. Next base: position 3,341,924 of record OZ026609.1, read on the forward strand.
TTACTAACCTCGTCTTAGTGTAAAAATTCTTTTGAATTACTGATTTCAAAATGAGGTTAGTAAGGCTAATTTTAGTTTTCTCAAAAGAATTTATAATTGGCCGCCATTTATGAAAGTGGTCTATAATCTGTTACAAATATTTTGGCACAGTAATGGTGAGCGCAACCAAAACGCCACGCCATGTGGCTTACAGTCTTTATAAACATTTTCAAGGTGGACAGGTTCAGGAGAGGAGGTGGGAGTTCAAATGAATGTCTTCACTCGATGGAAAAAATCTGAGCGAGTGCATGACCACAATCGATAGCAAGGTTACCAAGCAAGTATTTTGCCTAGAGGAATTGCGATGTATTGTTCTTCTCTTACATCCCTACCCTTTGTCACGCAATACTACGTGACTGTAACAAGCAATAAGACCAGAGGGATAAAACATAGAAATTCTATTTGCAGGCAAATAGGAATTTTCCATCTTTCTCTATCAATTACCTTAAGTACTTCCGATAGATTGACGATGTTAAAAAGGTTTGGCACGTTGGCATCAACGAAACCAAACAAAATTGAAAGAAAAAGACCTAAGTTCCAAATTCATTAAAAGCAACTTGCAATAAATCATGCGAGTTATGTCGCCTAAGCATTATTAGTATGATAACATGAATGTATTACCATCACTTTTGAATTTACGAATGTGATCATGATCAATGGTTCTATGTATTAGGTTATAATAAATCAAAGATTCTTCAAAACAATTGCGACAAATTTCTGTCCGTTTGCATGATCTAAGAGCTCAGTGGTTGAAGCAACTTTTCCAACTGCTTCGCTCTTCTCACTTCCGATGGCTTCAGTCGAAAAAGTCTGATCACCTTGTCTCTTAGGCCAGAGAATCGCCGGCGTCGGATACGATGCAATCTGGTCAAACTCAGTCCTAGGAATAAAGTGCACGTCACCATAGTTACCATAGTTAATAGAGGAAAATGGTTATGAAACATTGCAAAGTTGTATGTTTTTGTTGGCCATTTTTTGGGTTGACCCTGCACAAAATCTGCCAAAATATAAAAATGGTTATGAGTGCTCATACAAGCATAGAAGCATTGCGAGTATGTAATTCATGCACAGTCAGTGAGCATAAAACAAATTATGTAAATAAATCTTAGCCTGTTTGTCTGCTTCTTTGATGTTTACCGGGCTATTAATTGTGATGTCATAAATCACTGCTGGATATCAATGAAATAAATTCTAGCTTTTTATCTGTTCCAACAGAATACCAAAGAACTGCTTGAATTACACTTCTTACCTCTTAGAAGCGGTAACACACTGGCAGCTTCCTTGGGTGGTTGATACTCAACTCGGACGCCTCCTGGTTGTGCATAAAGGTCAATCACGTCTACAGGGCGAACCTGGGAGCCTGGCATAGACCCGTTAACAGAAGGAAAGAATGCATTTTTATGAGCGTCACTTTTCTTCTGCCAATCGTCCCATATTTTGTCGATGAAGCCGTGATGAAGAAAAAACTCTGGAGCGGATGCGGAATCTATCGAGCACATGGTGCCATCAATTACACAATGGACCACGTCATGGAGATTGATTCTGAGCATGAGCTCAAAATCAGAAAAGTCACCTGCCGATTTTCGCAAGACCTCTTCCACTGCGACCGAATCAGGAGGATTTCCATTGAATGTCCGTGACAAACAGCGTCGTCCAGGTTCTGGAGGAGATCCCGCGGGAAGTGGCACGAGATTCCATTGGCTCTCTCTAAAAGGACCAGTCCGGACACAGCGCGTCGGGTCAACACCATCTCCCCCAAAACCTGTGTTTGCACTGTGCCAAAGATCTTCACGATTTACTGTGCTGAATGGATTACTGGAAACTAGACTCCAGTCCCAGTACGCTACGGTAAAGTTGCAGTCAACCCGGCGAAGGAGGTTTTCGTAGAGCAACATAAAATATCGATGCCAGGTGAGGAAGTGAGTGGACTCGTGAATTCCAGATATGAACAACAGCCTGTGTTCATTAATTAGTTTGTCATAATCTGCTTTGAATCGCGGATCAGTGGAAGCTGTTCTTATAACACTGGTATAACGTTCTCGCTCAGCAAATGTCATGGATGTGAATTCTTTTCTTATCCGGACGCAGTCCACCAAGTGCCCGCCAACACAGTTACATCTCTGACCGCAACTATCAGATGAGTTACTTCCTTCTTGGCAAACTAAATGAAAGAAAAATGTAAACTAAGACTACATAATTTCCATCATTCATTAAGCTGCTGTATTGACCATGCTGAATCTTACGAGTTCAGGTTTACATGTTTTGTTTTGTTTCTCTTGGTTTTTCCTGTTTTTTTGTTCGTTTCTTTGTTTGGTTTTGTTTTGTTGTTCCCTGTCTTAATTGCTCATTTCTTTGAGCTTCACCGCTGTATGTCAAACTGCAGCAGCCGCCCCCGACTCCCCAAGTTGACCAAGACGCATCTCAGTGCATGCGCTAAAAAGCGTAAATGTCTTGTTTACTACTACGTTTATTTGCTTGTTTATTTGTTTATTTATTGCTTTGATATACTTAGAAACTTAATATCCTTGTCATACCTGGGCATCCATTGGTATTGCAAGCTTGGGACTGTAGGTTATTCCCTTGACAATCATCACCACCATTTGTTGGAGGAGGACTGCTGCAAGCTCGCAAGCGTGTTTGAACGCCACCGCCACATGTGACACTACATCCACCCCAGACTCCCCAATTTGACCAGCTGCCATTGACTAAGAAATGCAAGAAACGTTTTACGTAATAATTTTAGATGCACGCTTCAAATAACAGCAACACTCCAAACTTTTTATCAATTAACCGATTCTTACCTGGGCAGCCATTGGTGTTGCAAGCTTGAGACTGCAAATTATTTCCCTGACAATCAACACCACCATTTCTCGAAGGAGGGTTGGTGCAAGCTCTCAAGCGTCTTTGAACACCACTGCCGCATGTGGCACTGCAACTACCCCAGACTCCCCAATTTGACCAGCTGCCATTGACTAAGAAATGCAAGAAAAGTTTTACGTAATAATTTTAGATACACGCTTCAAATAACAGTAACATTTTAAACTTCTCATGTTAACTTATTTGTTTATAGTTTTAATTTGGTTCACTTTTCAACCGATTCTTACCTGGGCAGCCATTGGTATTGCAAGCTTGAGACTGCAAATTATTTCCATGACAGTCAACACCACCATTTCTCGAAGGAGGGTTGGTGCAAGCTCGCAAGCGTCTTTGAATACCACTGCCACATGTCACACTGCAACTACCCCAGACTCCCCAATTTGACCAACCACCATTGACTGCAAAAAATGTGTAAAGGAGTTTACATGAACAACTTCAACCAAAAAGCACACGTCTTAATTTACAAGAAGCGTGTCACGATCCTGTTGTTAACTTGTTTGTTTACTGCTATGATTCAGTTATGAGTCAAATATAAAGAACCTGGACATCCATTCGTGTTGCAAAGTTGGGACTGAGAACTATGTCCTTGGCAATCCACTCCACCCATTGCCGGGGGAGGATTGGTGCAAGTACGCGTGCGTGTTTGTACTCCGCTGCCACAGGTCTGGCTACAGCCGTCCCAGGGCCCCCAGTCTGACCAACTTCCATTAACTATGGAAGAAATAAAGATAAAAATTAAGCGTAACGCATTATGAGGGCCTTGGAGGTTTGTACTCGTCTTTAGTTCATATAATAGAGCGTTGGCATGCATGAAAAAGGCGTCGAAGATTATTAATAACAATTGACGTTAGAATACTTCAGCCTAGAATGGATTTTATGAGGTCATTGATTGAAATTACCTGGACATCCTATAGTCCCACAAAGCTGTGACTGGGAGCTGCTACCCAGGCAACTCCGTGATGCTGAGCTGCAGGAGCGCGTACGAGTTTGTGATCCACCTCCACAAGTCTGACTGCATGGACCCCAGGCTCCCCATGGAGACCAGGTTCCACTGTCTGATGAGGTGATATGAAAAAGTGCGAACAGCTTGTTTAACGACCATAATAATAAAGAAATTTTTGAACTATATAATTTTATTAAAAACTGGATCATTGGATAATGCAATTCGAGAGTTTTCATTGGCTTAGCCATCATGGGCTATGAGCCATTATACCATGCTCTACGAATATGGTAAGCATACGCATGATTTTTTTTGGAGTATTTTTATTGTTTTTTAAGTTTAGAATGCTCTCTTTTGGGGGGAGTTTTTGATAAAACAATCATTCCACTCGCCCTTGTTGGATATGAGATGATTATAGCCAACTCGGCGCTATGCGCCTCGTTGGCTATATACCATCTGATATCCAACGCGCGCTTGTGGAATAATTGTTAAATATTGACTCGAAATTATTTCTGTGATCGTTGAGTAATCAAAATCTATTTAAGGTAATTCCTCGGAAATGCATCGCACATCCATACTACATCCATCACTTTCCTTCACGAATCAACTGATCCTTACCTGGGCATCGATTGGTATTGCAAGCTTGGGACTGTAAGTTATTTCCCTGGCAATCAACACCACCACTACTCGGAGGAGGGTTGGTGCAAGTTCGCAAGCGTGTTTGAACGCCACCGCCACATATGACACTGCAACTACCCCAGATCTGCCATTCTGACCATCCACCATTGACTAAGAAAAAACGTAAGGGGTTTACATTGTCATTCGAAATACACAAGCTATAACGTTCAAGAAACGGGCCACAATCCTTGTATTTTCTTGTTTGTTTGCTTTGATTCAGTTATGGGTCTAACCAAGAGACTTGATCTAACTTTCTGTACCTGGACATCCATTGGTGTTACAAGATTTGGACTCGGAGCTATCCCCTTGGCAATCAACACCACCGATAGCCGGGGAAGGATTTGTGCATGTACGCGCGCGTCTTTGCATTCCACTGCCACAGCTCAGGCTACAACCACCCCAGGGTCCCCAGCTTGACCAACTGCCATTTACTATGGAAGAAAATGGGGAAAAGTTAGCGTAGCACACTGGGGAGGGCTTTGGACCTGAAATTTACTTCGTCTTTGGTTCATATAATCGAACGACGGCATACATTTAAAAGGCACCAAATGTGAATTATAACAAGCATTAGCACATTTTAGCGTAGATTTAGCGGGGGGAAAATTTAAATTGAGTCACGTAAATACAAGCAATAGCAATTACCTGGACACCCTCTGGTCCCACAAAGCTGTAACTGGGAGTTGCTGCCCGAGCAGCTCTGTGATGCTGAGCTGCAGGAGCGTGTGCGAGTTTGCGATCCTCCTCCACAGGTCTGGCTGCATGGACTCCAGGTTCCCCACTGTGACCAGGTTCCACTGCCTGATGTTGGAAATGAAAAATGAAACGCGATAATAAAAACTAATGCAATGAAATAAGGAAACTGTAAAATTATTGATGTCAACTGGAAATAATGTCTTAGATTGGTAATAATGAAAATTAATTTAAATGAGTGCAAAAAAATTCTTAGGCAATTATTAAAAAGCGAAACGTAGTCCACAGTTCACATGTGATCAATCAAGTATCTTGTGTTCGTATGATATTGTTCCAAATCATTGGCTATCATTGGTATATTTTTGTTAGAGACTATGCTGTGATCTGATATGATTCGGTTATTATTTTACATCATCTATAGGAAGTCAAGTGCTAAGGAGCTTACTTAAGGCTAACTTACCTGTCGGGTTTTCAATCTTGTAAACAGAAACGACCCATGGACCACCAAGTCCATAGAAACACCATGACACTTGTACCCTTCTGCTGGTGATTGAAAGTCCGTGCGATCCCCAGGAACATTGACCGTAGTTTTTGATAGCAAAGTACGAGTAGTTCCTTTTAACGGCTTCCTGGGCACATGCTTGAATCACGTGGCTCATATCAGGCAGTTTCGCCCAATTAATATTGTACCTGTAATCAAGGTATACTCGGTAGAACAGTGGGCTGTAGTATTGGTCTCGGTAACATCCCAAGTATGAAACAGGAACTTGCCCTAAAGGTATTTAACATGTATCTTTAATTACTGTTCAAAATCAACGCACGTATCTTGTATATTCACTACTACTGCAATTTTTGATAACAATTCGATTCCATAAGACGAAATCCGGGCTGTAACCATTTCTAACGAATGGCAAACTGCGCGAAGGGTTAAAGTACCTGGATTGGATACCTGGATTGGATATTTCGGAGGCATGTTTAAAAATTATGATCTGCACAAGGTCAGAGTACTGTCAACTCGAATCGAAGATATGGATGCATTGTCTTGAATTATTGGCTGAGCAAATCAGTTTGATATGGAAGTAGCGAAAACGAGTGAAGAAAGGTTCCCTCCAAAGACTGTGTATGGCATGGTATGCGGAATCCGACGCCACTTTGAAGAGAAGAACGGAGCTGAAGGATTTAATCTGCTCGATAATTGCGACAAAAGTTAAGACATTCAACTGAAATGTAATGTAATGTTGAAAAAGCCATTAAAATGCAACTGTTTGATCTCAGGGTTTTCAACTAAGATCAAAACTCTAAAGATCTTGATTTTATTGGGCATCAAGATCCATCTACCTGACGCGAATGGGTGTTATTTAGTGGCTAGCCACTTGATGAATCATTAATGAGTTTGAGAAATAAACATCAAAATTTGCTTTCAAAATTTAGTGTTGTTAGAAATGATCTCTTTCTAGAAGTTATTTAAAACAGTCGCACAGAAGTTTGCAATACTCGAACTTGTGATGGATTCTTTCTTAATACCATAAATTGAAATCACCCGCAAGAATTTCTATTATTTCTTTTTCTTCTCTTTTCTTTTTTTAGCTCAATCTCCTTGCAGTGATCGCAGTGACAATTTATACTGTATTCAAGGCCGTGCAATAAAAAAACATGACGAAAGCCCCTAAAAAGGAAACACGCCATGACCAATATCACGCGTGTATTTTGCCAATGAATCCAGATAAAGCCTAGGAGAGCGGAACGATATTGCACTCTGAGTTTCTGAGTGATTTTCTAGCATCCTTCGAGTATGAGCGGTGTCTATAATGTAAAAAAATGGTACACCTCTAATCTTGAATGATATAGCAAATTTAAATTGCAACCACATAAAAAGATATCTTATCCGTATACTACTTTATATTTTCATTTCTTGGTTGCTTCTTTAAACGTGATTTCTTTATACCGAGTGTGTTTGAGACAACTAAAGAGGGCTTGCTGCGATATTGGCTTTGTGAGACAGTCTTTTTTTTTTAATTGTTGTCTTATGACTCTTCTGTCTCTGAATAAGCTATTAGCTGCTCTTTGTGACACTAAATTGAGATTGATAATCAAGGCACCTTGGAAATTATTAATAGTACTTTCACTCCATTCAATTAATTTTACGACGTTCTAGCACATTATAGTGGTGTATCCTTATTGGGGCGAGAAATCATGTCGCATCATCACTTCACGGCACAAATCAAACGCGCACGCTATGAGGAAGAAATGGCGCAAATATAGAGCCTGGGACCGGTTATGTTAAACCTCACGTGGTCCCAGTTGTCCGAAGGGTGGATAACGCTATCCACCGGATAAATCGCTATCAAGTTGATAAGTGTTAACAAAATAAACCACGCTATTCGCTGGATAGCGTTATCCAGCCCTCGAACAACTCTTGTCTGCTGTTTACTCTCTGAAATGGCCGGTCACTGCCTCTTTTCTTTTTCAAAGATCATTGCCTTTACTAGTTTTCCCCACTTTAACAAAAAAATCTGTACTTGAGAAGCTGTACTTTTTTGCTCTCGCGCGACCGAAGTTTCCCTGGAATGTGAACGTGCAAGACTAATATGTATTCTTTTTCAAGGCCTATTCTACCTGAAGGAACGACTGACATCAGCTGCAGAAGTTTACTTCAAACTTAGTTGTGTTAAATTGAGTACGTTAACCGATCTAAATTTTTACTAAATCTCCTTTTCATGACGATAATTGTAAGTTAAGATCGTCTTAAAATAAAAAAAGCTTAAGCTAAAAACGTTTTGTCTTCAATGCGGTGAGCGCCAATTTCTGTTCACCTTTTTCGCAAAAGTTGATCTTTACCCGGTACTGAATAGCAAGTTTGAAAGAACATATGTGAATTTATTATACGCAACTGAACTTACAATAAGATGATTCCACTTCACTACGTTTGTTGAAAATGAGAAACTGATGTTATGTTGAATCGCCTTGAGCAGCCAAAATATTGAAAGGCCAGTGATGCCTATTCATACAGTGTGTACCGAAGCTCACCTTAAAGAAATGTTAACTAACGACTGCAGTAGTCGAAATAAATTAACCATCTTTTTTGTCCATTATACAAACGCAGTTAATTCCCTTTCGATAAATTCGTGCTATGTCTACCTTGAAGACTAAGCCGCCATTTTTTTTTTTTTTTTTGGGGGGGGGGTTCACATAGTTATTCAGAATATAGATTTAACTTGGATTGGTATGAACAGTGCTATTCCATTTAGTAGATATCAATGTTAAATGGTGCAGTGAAGATATCCAATCGTTGATATTGTAGGATGTTTAGGAGCTACGGACAACTCGAAAATACTAAACACGCGAAATCGTTTCTAGGGTTTCAATAGTCGTATTAAAGTGAGTAGTCTTTTTCGGATGGAATTCATTATTTATTTAGATTGAGTGTACGATTTCTAAGCTATAAAATGACTGAGGATTGAGAATATTGATTTAAATGAAGAAGGGACGCAAAGAGCGTTAGTCCTTCAGAAGACATATTGGCTGGTTTGAAACTTTGTTCCGCGTCAAACATTTACAAACAGCGAGCATTGCGCGATAAATGAAAATTGAAAGAAGTGATAGACTGTTCTGTTATTTGATGGCCATGCATGGATTTTTCGATTTGGTACATGTACAAGTTTCTTCAACAGTCTCTTCAAATAAAACTGAACTTGTCTTTAGGTTTTCCTTAACGAAGCCTATGTAGCTGCTTTACTCCACTTCCTCAATTTCATTGGTATTACATAGAGAAAGGAAAAAGTATCAACTCAATACCTACCTTGACCCAGGCTTGTCAAGCATAACTGTAAAATAATTTCCGCCAGTAACACAATTAAAATGTTACCAGTCATTTCAAAAAAACTCTGAAAGAGAAGGCAAAAAAGTAGATAAGTTAAATTGAAACCAACTAGGCTAAAGTTTTCAAAAACGTGGCTTGATTTGATATTGTATTTCAGCACCCTTCCACTGCATTCAATGAGGTAACAAAGAAAAAGGAACAATGGGAGATATATTTATAATTCGATGAGCCCAGTCAGGTATTTGGCAATTTCTATGCATTACAATTAATTCTTAACAGCAAAATTATAATTTAGGTAAAAGCCAAAAAGACAAAATTAAACCGTTAAAAAAACACATATCCTGGGAAAGGTAACGCTTATTTTGGTATCTAAATAAAGTATATAGAATGAATTATTCACCAGAGTTGACTTTCCAAGCAGAGTTTCTCTTTCAACTTTTTTTAACAATACAGCACAGGATATATTTAAAAAATTATATTACTTGTTTCGGGATTTGATATATAATAATTCAGCTTACTTTCGCTGCCTTTTTTTACCAAAAACATTACAAAAGTTATAAAAGTAAACTAGAGGATCAGTGATCTCACCTGAGTTCGTGTCTTGATCGCTGTTGAGGGACAACTAAGTATTTTAAAACATCTGCATTGTAATTTGAAAGCCAATCTCCCTGGACTACCACTGAAATAATTAACCTATTACGAGCTAGGCCCCAAATATCGATCAACCCATAAATTGTCACACAATTACGTTAACTCTAAAACGTTGCTTTAACACTAACGCAATATCCCAAGTTCAATGATTTTTTTCTTCGCTCTTTGTCTGCAGCACAGTGATATTTCAAACAGAAAGTAAATGCTGGTTAGTTTAAGGAAATATTAGCCACGTTTTGACGAGTGCTTAAGTAAGCCCTCTTGGCCTAATAAAGGAAACATGTCAATATAAACCCCTCCAGAAACATTTCTTTGTCCTTTCGTCTTTAGTTTTCAATTTTTTTTTTATCTTTTTGTTATTTAAAATATCGAGAGTAGATGATATTTTATGCCCACGAATGACAAAACAAGTAAATCACAAAAAACGTTTTAAAGGTCCTATCACGAAATAGCGCTGTAAAGTTAAGTGACCTTGCACATCGAGGTCTATCAGTCTTCAAAATATAACTTAGTTTATGAAAATAGCACAATAATATTTTGCAAACCTTTCTTATTTTAATTCTGACGTAAATCATGTCGTCAACATCGTTTTCAATAACTTAGTCTCTGATATTTTTCTGTCGTGATTTCCATCTTGACAGTATGCAGTATTTTCTTTTAGGACGTGCATAAACAGGAATGTCCAATTGATTGGGTACATGCAGCAGCAGTTCCTACCATCACAATAGTTATGGTTTCCTTAACGTTTATCTTCATGACATGTTTTCTTCTAGCGGTTGTCATTTACGGGAAAAAAAAAACAAGCTATATTTATCTATATTTTTATAATTGTTTATAGCTAGGTAGGTAAAGCTCTCCATCGCTAAGATATTAGTATATTCAGTCATAGTACAATGTTATCTCTACATGTACGAGCGTGGTCTTCTAGCGGTTGTCATTTACGGGAAAAAAAAAACAAGCTATATTTATCTATATTTTTATAATTGTTTATAGCTAGGTAGGTAAAGCTCTCCATCGCTAAGATATTAGTATATTCAGTCATAGTACAATGTTATCTCTACATGTACGAGCGTGGTTTCGTAAGATGATCGAGTAATGAATGCCCCTACGTCTACGTTGTACCTTAAAACAAAAACCGGCCAACATTTACGTTTTGACGTAGTCGCTTGCCGAAGATGAATATTGAATAATGCAAACTGTGTGAAACAAGAGGCATTGAACAATTGAGTGGGAAACCCAGCATTTCATAGCTTGTGAAAATTCGCATCGTGAATCTACGCTTCTTTATTTCTTAAGTAATTATTCCCTTGCAAGTGTCCTCGTATAGTGACTTGGTTTTTCCACATGTGTTTGTCCCATGTGAAAATACATATTTGAAGGTATGTAGTCATCTATTAAGATTACCGCAATTCCTTGAAAGAGTCGTAGTAATTTCTCTTTTTAATGATGATCAACATGATCGCATATTGGTTTTCAGTGTTGAATAAGATCGTCACAGCAGTATCTACATGTCAATACCGCTCTGTAGTACGTGTTATATTGCCTCCCCTCGAAACTGAGTATCAGACTGAGACAGATGGCTTTAACCTCTTTCTGGTTTTCTTTCATTTCCCATTTTTGGCTACATCCATACATTTTGATCTTTTTGTACATACACCGAAAAAAATATATTACTATAATTATTAATATTATTCAGCATTAAATCATTCTTTCAAGCTTTTATATTTTTCCCTCAATGACGTCATTCGGGAATAATAGCCATCGTGTCTTGAAATATTTCCAAATACAACTTCTCAAGGATCACTTTCTGCCTAGTGATTCTTGTACACTGAATAAGGGCCTTTGAAGGACTACATGTACGAAAAATACTTGAACTTCGAAAACAAGGAATTATTCATTCTAATCACTCTGAAAACACATAAAAAAACGTCCACACGACAATGGAGAATTTGAAAACGCAACAATCACCAGTCGTATCACCGATCATTTTGAATTTGTGTTTAAGGGAAACTCCTTCAGGAGAATTACATGATTATCGTGGCGTCGTAGTTATCGAAAAGCTCTATTTTGAAAATGTTTTCCGTCCACACTAAAACCGGCCCAAAGCCAGCAAATTCCTCCGGTTTGAAGATCGTTTTCGAAAAAGCTCCGTTTCGTGACGGATTAGTGAGGACGGAAGGCCTAGTCATAAAAATAAAGTTGGAATTTCAAATAACTCTGGCGTAGTATGGACCGGGCCTCACTAGTCCAGCCAATCATAACATAACTGCTCAATTACACAAGAAAGACGGCCTTCTGATATCATCTTTTCGGTTTTGGGAATTCACGAGTTTGCTTTTCTAGGAAAAAAAAAAAGTCTTTTTTGCGAAATAACGTGATCTGACGTAGCAAACTTAAGAGCTATCAAAT
>OZ026609.1:3359027-3376527 GCA_964020085.1 Micromussa lordhowensis
ACAGGAATAATTTTAGATATTTTCAGTCTATCTGGAAAAACTCCTGACGACAAAGATAGGTTTATAATTGATAACAGAGGACCTGAAATGATGTCGAGTGTTTTTTTGATAATAGAAATTGGAATGTTGTCAGCTCCGGGGGCCTTACCGTCCTTAAAACCTTTTGTTATTGTTTTGAGTTCCTCGGCAGTTACATGAGAGAAGCTTGACAGGGAGTCTGAGGGCACTTTATTTATAAAATCCTGGAACGACTTGGAGGCAGGGGCTATTTTATCAGCCAAATTTGGACCGATGTTTGTAAAGTATTTACAAAATTTGTTGGCGACTTTTTCTGTACTGGTAATGCTTTCACCATTTCCATCTACTAACGGGTATGTCAATTTCTTCTTTTTGTTTTGGCCTATCGCATTGTTCAAAACCCTCCACGTCTGCTTGATGTTGGTCTTGTTTATTTCAATTTGATTTTCAAAATAGAGCCTCTTGGCAACTCTAAGAAGATTAGTTAGTTTGTTTTTGTACGTTTTGTATTTGAGAAGTTTTTCATTCGATCGATGATGAAGGTATTGCTTGTATAACTTATTTTTCTTATTGATTGATCTAAGTAAGCTCTTTGTAAGCCAAGGTTTCCTGAAGGAATTCAGGGCTTTACCTTTGATAGTTTTAAAAGGGAAACACGTGTCAAATAAGCCAGTGTACTTATCAATGAAATTATTGTACGCGGTGTTAGGATCATTGGCATTGTTGGCCTGATCAGAGAAATCCCAGTTAGTATTTTCTAGTTTGTGTTGAAATTCGTTGACTCGTATCTCGCTGGTATCTCGGATAGTGAAGCTGTTGCTGTCTTTATAGTATGCCATAAATTGTAATAAATAAATAAAAAATAAATAAGCTATCATACGCGTGGTCAAACGAGAAAAACTATCATCGACTATCATGAAGATTTTGAACAAGCTCAAAATGAATGATACTGCATGATAGTTGGTGGTCAAACGGAAGCGCGTGCTTCCACTATCATCGACTATCGTCGACTATCATGCGCCGTCTGACCAGGGCTTTAGACTCTACAACCGATGAAAGCTAAAAACGATGCCAGAGACAGGATTCGATAGCTCCAACCATCCAATCACAATGTCTCTTTAATCAACATGTAACAACTACATACCATCGTACATGTTGCAGCATTTTAGCTGGTTGATGCTGGAGAGTGCATTAGAAGAACCCCGATGGATGCCAACCACGTAGAAGTTATTTCTACTACATTCCATGGTGTCACCTTGAACATTTTGATCATAACATTCTTTATACCAGTGTGGGTGAAGAGCAGGTTTACAACAGGTGGCCCACTGAATGCTGTTCAGCTGATGTCCTCCTCCGCGGTGGAGTCCTCTAATAAAATGGCCTGATGGACAAGTTGCCCAGCCTTCCCTAAATGCAAAATATCGATAAAGTTCTTAATTTTGTTTGTTTTTTCACCTTGATTGTTTGTTTCATGTTTCAGGTCGGAAAGGAAGTTACTGGGGGAGCAGGGATCGGATGGGGCAGTGGCACGAGCGTTCGTCTCCCCCCAATGTTAGTCCCTTATTCTACCCCTAGAGGTTTTTCTCCGGTTACTCCGGATACTCCGGTTTTCCCTCTCCTCAAAAACCAACATTTCTAAAGTCGATCATTTTTGAATGAGTTCATGTGAACTCCTTGGTGCTCCGTGGGTAAAGAAATTTCATAGTTACATATTACTTAGAAAATAACCCAAAGCAAATACGCACGCTGATTGGTTTAAAACCGTGTTTCTATTAAACAATTAGATTATTCGCTCTCGATTTCTATCGCGTGATAGTTGACGAGGGCGCAGCCCGAGTCAACTATCACGCATAGAAATCGAGAGCGAATAATCTAATTGTTTTAGTATAAATCTACTAGTCGTTCAAAAATTTAATCTAAATCCTCTTCAAAGACACTTCAAAAACACAAAGAAACGGCCCCTAGTGCGCGCTGCTACGCTACTCACTATCTATCACAGAATAGAACGTGGGTAGCGTAGCCAATCAGAGGACGTTATTCGTGATAGAACGCTAGTAGTTTTATACTAAAACTCGATAGAAACACAGAACTAGCACGAGCTGTTGACGTAATGATGGCGCGAACAAAGAGAATTTACATTTTGATGATCTAAGTAAACAAGTTGTTTTTCTTTTTCTTCTTCGCGGTATTTTCTAAAAGAAATAGAAAACATGTTCTCCGTGTTCCTATCGAGTTATAGAAACACGAGTGAAAGTTTGGGAGAACTCGAAAAACTGGCTGTGGAAACACTCGCTTGTGGCTCGTGTTCCCACAGCATTTCTCGTTCTCCCAAACTTTCACTCGTGTTTCTATAACTCGATAGAAACACGGCACATGTTTTCTATTTCTTAAATATTTACATTTACTGACTAAATGTGTATATTAGTAACATTCCAGCTTAACATAACTTCGAAACTTGTATCTGCTGCTTGTCGCCCTCTCTCAGCAAGTGAATTGACTAAGCCAAATGACTTTTCCGAGCAGTTGCAAATAACAATTATAAGCTTCCTAAGTACTTCAGAGAGTGTTTTTAAGCGTAAAGTTGCAAATATAGAAGTATGTTCTGAGAAAAAAACAGTGGAAACACTCCCACCAAAATTGGCTTGACATGACTCCCAAGTCGAGCTACTCACTTTGAGAAACTCGTGTCCCAGTCAGCCGATGTGCAAGTGTGAGGTTTTTCTAAATGTATTTCAGGCGGCTGGCAACATGTCACCTTCCTGAAGTCTCTCAGGTCATCAGTTCCTTGAGTCCGTTGGAATCCTTTGACATAAAGCAGATCTTCCTGAGGAGTACACCATGAGTATCCCTCTTTTGACATTTCCCCTTGGAATTCTGCGTCGTCGTAGCACCGTTGAAATGTTGAAGTTGGAAACGTGAAGAGTGCTACCAATACCGCGATTGTAAAGCGGTGAAATGCCATTATAGTAATCTAAAGTACAGTAAAAAAAATAGAATTTGCTTTATAAAACTGGCCCAATGTGTCAGCATAAAAGTAACCTGTCCGTTTGTTGCTTTGTTGCTAAAACAAATTAAGCTATACCTCTGATCTGAACAACTCGAAAATATCATGAAGTAACTAACATTTTAAATATTAAATTCCTTCGAATATCCACTGCTCGTATAGTTCGGTCTATCTATCTGTGTTTGCACCTTATCTACTTGTCTCTTTCATTCCCTTGATCTTATTTTGTTTTGCACGTCAAAGGCAGGGGAATAACTCGAAAACCGCAAGGTTTATTTATCCACCTGGCTCGACTTTAAACATATCTATTTCCTAAGTTATTGTAGTTATTGTAGTTTTAAACTTTCTCTGCAAATATGTTTTTCGTGTTCAGAGCAAATAAAGCACTGTCTTGTCTTGTCTTTATAAACCTTTTGAGGCGTTTGCATTGTAGTGTAAAGCACAGTCGATAAAAGAAAATTTCCCGATTTGAGTCAGCATAAAAAATAGCATGTCCGTTTATTGCTTATTATACTTTTCCAATTGTTTAGGATGCACGCAAGATCAATTACCAAAAAATATATATATAAGGAACTGTTTCTTAGTTAATACTTCCTCTGTGTGGTAATATTAGTGGTGTAACAGATCATGTTTCCCCTCCATATATATATTAAATCATTTAATTTAAACAGCCAAAAAGCAAGACGCATCCATTAGCTGGGAGAAAGACATGTTAAGGACATGAAGACATCACTTTATTCAGTCATTTCAACTAACAGGGAAATTTCTAAGCTACCATCTTGATGGATGTCTACATGTGATTTTCATCAGGGAGAACAATCACTCACGAGTCGGAGTTCGCCAAGTCTCCGAATAGGAGCGTAGTAATGATTAGGTGTGGCAGTCGAGTTATTAAATTTGAAAAGGACACTTTACTTAACTTTGCCCTAAAGTCTTGCCTCCAAGGGCGAAATGGGCCGGAAGAAGATTATTTAACCACCGATACTTCTATAGAACACTAAACCAAAGCCCGTAGATAATCCATACATTTGCACGGAAGAAAGTCGAATTTCAGTTACTCTTAAGCACTTTGTAAATACTCATATAAAAGGACGATTTATTGAGACGATCAAAACGGAGTCATCCTAAAACAAAATGGTTTTCCTTTTTTAGTCCTGGTTAAGCGTATTTTGATAGCAAAAAAGGTTCAAACATGCCGTTAATAAATGACTTACCCAAGTTTCGCCTTCCTAGATTCAGGTGCATTGAACGAATGAATTGAAAAGCTACAATGACAATCTATGTTTTCTGTGGACCATTAAATTAGCTAATGTATTATTAATAGGGAAATAGTAAAAAGGACAATTTCCTTCAGTTATAATTAAACAAGGTACAGGTGATTGTGCGTGTAGCCTGATCATGAATTCAACAAGAAACACGCAAGAGCGCAATGTTAACCCAACCAAATGTCTAACTCACTGGGCCTTTAATTAACGCGTGAGTTCGCGATTTAACAAGTGAAGAAACCGAACTCCCTAACAACGGATCCGAGTGATTTACTTACTGGTAATACTTACTGGTTTTAATTGATTCTTATTTAACCCTGTTTTAAGCCACTTAGAGGGTCACTTATTGGAATGTCGCCTCTTTTGTTGATATTCCATTCAAAGTTATTTTCGCAAGGTTTTGAAAATGCATTATTGCTACATGACCTGACTAAAACGTGGCTATCTACATGTAGAATATTTGACTCCCATCAAAGAGAAGGCGAAATAAGCGATAACCGAAAGATGTAACATCCGTGGACTTGGCCCAACAAGCAGTAACAATTCCAAAAATGATATTTATTGTAACACTATTAACCGTGGTTCTCAGATTAGGCTCATTAGGTCAGTCTCGGGTAAAAAATGCGAACCGTTCTGTATTTAGTAGTTACCCCTTGCATTTCTCTTCATTAGTCACCAGGGAAAGATGAGTCAGGGTTTTTAGTCATTTGCCATTTGCTGGTGAAAATGTCGACAGCTTTGCTTGTCAACTGAAAAACATTTGATGTAATTTGGCAAAAATATATTACACTTATTGAAATTCCTTTTGACAGTGACTGAAATAAAAAAACAGAAAACACTTAAACTGGCTGACCATTCTCCATGTTTACCACAAAAGTGATATTGTTAACCACAATATTAAGCTAATGAATATAGAATAACCGGCACATTAACGGCAAAATCAGCGCCGTAGCTAGTAACAGGCCAACCGAGGCACTTGCCTCTGTCATTTCTTTGGCTTTTGTTGTTTATAGTACCTAATACCTAGGAAGAGAACTCAACCATGGACTGATTGCCTCAGTCATAAGTTATTCATATAGACATTGCCTCAGTAAATTTTTTTTTCTGGCTACGGCCCTGATAATATTAGAGTACCATGCCACAACTAGACATTGTTTTGTCCCTTCATCGAAAAAAGAAATGTCTTTACAGCCGGTTATACGATACAGTGCTAGCTCTTATAGTAAAATGACAACCTAATTCAGTACCAGAACAGCCGTTGACATCCCGCTCTAATTACTATTTTTTCTTAAAGTATAATAATTTTCCATTTGTATAGCAATATGATAACGTTTATTCTCGTCTTTAAGCAAGCGTTAATCATAATAATGCAGCAAAGCGCAAACCTTAGTAATTAAGAATAGACACTCATGGGATTACTAAACCATTTTTCCTTACTCATCCCCAATCTCAAAATCATGAAAAGGACACGGGAAAGTCACACTCAAGGGCAAGACCGCAGAAGTTGATAAAAACCTTTAGAGAATGCATTCTGTTTTTGTTTCGTACTTAAAGAATTGCTTTACTGATTCAAATTAGGAAGTATGAAGAGGATATAAAGTGGTGAACAGGCAATACCTAGTACAAGACGATTATTTGGCATTTTAGCGGCGAATGTATCGAAAAAATCCAGACGTTTGACAAATTATCATTTTCCTTGAAGAACCCAGAACAGGTGGCTTTCTTCTTTGTTTTTCCCTTTGTTTTTTATGTGAACGCTCAAATTAAAGTAAAGCTTTCAAAACAATGGCTGACCTAATTGGTTGTACTGCTCGTGTAGTACTCTGGTTAAATTTGTTTATTAGAGACCTGATTTACGTTAGTGTTTATGAAGTCAAAGCTTCATTCAACTTAAAACAAATTACCGTAAAGTTTCCACGCACGCTCTGTTGTGCTGAAACAGCGTGCTTTATCAGGGAACAGAGTTCGGGTTGATGACGGGAAGCTGGCTTTCAATCTTTTGCTTTGGAATTTTGACAAATTTGAACCCAATTAAACATCCCCTGTAGCTCATACAAACGCATAGTAAACGAGCTATTTGTCTGCAGTAAATATAGCTGAACGGAGACCATTGTTAACAACAGAAGTGCTAAAACTGTACTAAAATAAAATAAGTTTTGCTAGATTCCGACAAAACAACACGCAGCGAAATGAACAAATTCCCAACCTAGCGAATGCTTCGAGAAAAGACATTATATTTTTAACGAAGGCAGAAATTAAACTTAACAAGTAAAACAACGACAGAAAAGAGCAATTGAGCTGTCTGTTTACGATGAGAAGCTTTATTCCTGTAGAAATGCTCAAACAACACTTACATGCAGTGTAGTAACGCTCTTTTGCTTACTAGCGATATCCGGTCATCTCAGCGAAGTGAACCTCAGCAATCTAGTATCTGGTATCGAGTGATCAGTTGAAAGCTAGCTCTGATATATATATATCTTATTAGACGTTTTGGTGTGTAGTATCGCTGTATATTTTTTACGAGTTGTGCGGTATTGTGGCGAGCCCGTAGGGCGAGTCAAAATACAAACAACGAGTAAAAATATACAGCGATACTACACACCAAAACGTCTAATAAGAGATTTATTATCCAACGATTTCTTTTCCCAAAATTCTGACTTGCCAAGGTTTTGAACTTCACGCGGCCGGGAGGAATGAGACGAGTACAAATATATGTTATTTGTACTCGTTTCGCGCGATATTTGTACTCTACGAAGCAGAGTTGGATAATAATCTCCTTTACTCGGAGTAGAACCAATGCTAAATAATTAGCAAACAATAGTCAATAGGATTGGACACTGAACTCTTTAATATTTCTATCTCCATTGTTTTCTTGGATGAAATAAAGAGAATAAAATTTCTTATGGTATCAGTAGCTCGTGAATATTAATGATCTTATCTTTTAAAAAGTTCATGAGCTTAAAACCGTGACAAGTTCAGTTCAATTAGCAAAGGTCATTTTTTAGTTATTTTGTTTTCTCTCCACCAAAATTTTTCATTCTCATGAGAATGAGATGAAAGTTATGAGTATGTTTACTATATAACTCATGAGGGTACTTTTCTGTTTATCTTCTCGGGGTGTGCACCGCGAATATATGTTAATAAGTGTTGTGGAAGAGTGCACTGTCCACGTGGAGTTAATTAAGTGCAGTGTGAAATTAACAACAGAGCTCGCAGGTACCTGTAACAAGCTGTCATTGAGCCACTAATTGCATTTTAGCGACATAATAAATTCACATAACACAGCCTGACTAACAGGAAACACTATCCTTCAATCGTGGTGAGTATTAGAAAGATGATTGAATGTGTTGCTAACTTTATGAAATAGTGTTATCACATTATCTTTTTTTTTTTTTGTTATCACAAAATTTGTTATCACATTATCAATTTTACCCCGTTGTCGCACAGACAAGGTAAACTTGCAGAGACTTATCAGTGGGGGCTCCTCACCTAGAAAGTCCAGATGATTCCGGAGTTCAGTTTTCAGATACAGCAATGTAGATAGACTACGTTTGTTCGCACGCCATAGCTTAGATTCTGGAATACATGAATCCGGTAACAGCAGAATCGTGGGAGATGTTCATTCGAGTGGCGAATCTGGCAGAGAATAGCATTTTTCGGAGTTTCCATTAAATTCCATCCAGTTTGCCCTGTTTCGAAGGTTGCAGTTTTTAGATTGAACAAGAAGCGCCTAATTCACCTAATCAAGAATTAGGGCCAATTTCAAATTTAACCCAACTGTTATTGTAAAAAATCTTCTCTTAATATATGTATATATTTTTTTTATTGCAGCAAATCATAAACAAAAGAGTGTTCCAGTTTAAGATGCGGGGGACTGGTCTAGTTTGGCTGGTCTTTTTGCTTTTTGGCTTGTTTGTATCTATTTCAAGTAAGTAATTGTGATGGTTTTGATCAAGAAATGGGTTTCTTTTCACAAGTTAGGGTGTAGAACATTGAAGGAATTCGAAAAAACAAAAATACTTGAGTTGTGCGTTGATCAATCCAAAATATCAATGACAAATTGGGCGAAGGCAAGACATAGCTAAGAGACGCTATGAGACACTCAACTTGGAAAAGGAATCGTCTGTAAACAGTGGCAATTTTGATGCCACTGACTTGAGGTCTTAATCCGTAGGTTAAGTTAAAATAAAAGCCCACTGGCATTGTTAAGAAATAGTTCAAAACGCAACGGTAAGAGAATATACACGAAGAGATGTGACACCGTTGAAAACATTCATGAAATTATCGGTTATCCTCGTCTTAAAGACCGAGACAATTTAAAGAAAGTACCGCTTCTTGTCCGATCACCAAAGCAAATAATGTATGAAAACGTCTGGAATGCTCGTCGTCTCGGGTAGAAATCAAGGGTTCTGATCTCACTCAGCGTGGTGATGACGAAAGGTCACCATTTTTAGCTACCAAGGTATCCTTTAGCGTGCGCTTGAATGGATAATAAAAGAAGAAACACTCATTTAACTTCTGTTTTTTGGCTTGACTTCCGCTGATCTCCTGAGTACGGTGGCGAGTATGATTAATAATAATAAGTGGCTAGTGATCGAAACTATTCCGTTTTAAGTGGTATCTTTAATGGGTCTAATGAAGCCAGAGCAACTCCCACACTGGTCTCTTTTAGGAGCTGAATTCAAACTTTCTCGACGAGCATCACTGACCATTTCATATGGGAGCCCTCGTATGAGGTGATTCCGAAATGGTTATAATTACGTCGACCCTTATGCATTTTGTTTTCTAGCGGCAACACGCTCGTGTAATCTACAAGATTGGAGCAGTAGCTTTAACGGAGAGGGAACAACAGCATGCGAATCATCCTCTGGTTTTTACAATCTTGTCGGCTTTGAAAGGGATGGCACTGACAACTTGCAGGGAATAAAGAAAGCCAAATGCTGCGAACGAGATCAAACATTCTGGAACACACCAACAATATGCCAGATGCCTGATTGGACCAGCTCAATGGACCAGTAAGATAATCCATTCTTTATTATTACTCTCAATCTTCTTCCAAACCCGCGCTTCTTGGTCAGCGGTGACCGAACTCCTACCAGACCTGTACAACAACTAAAAAAAAAAAACTTTTTTGTACCAGGTAATTTAAGGGATGGTTTAGAGGTTGGACGCATGTCCACGCCATAAAGTAAACCGCCTTAGAAAATTCGTCTAATTCAAAAACGGAGCAACAAAGGTGATATCAGACCAATTTCTTTTTCATGCTCCGACCCACTCACACTAGCTAACAGCAAGATACCATGCTCATGTCTCAAGGCCCAAATAATAAATTCGATATTCAATACTAAATTTGGCTAAATTCGTTTTTTTTTTTCGTTGTGCATTTTTTGCTTCTGTTGGCTACCGTTTTTGTTGTTTTGCTGTTGTTTATGTTGTTGCTTTTTAGTTGTGGTTCTTGTCAGTTGTTGCAGTTGTTCTCCTGCTCTTCTTTTCGTTGGTTTTATTATTGTTTTTATTGTTGTTGATGATGTCGATGTTTCAAGGGTATTGGCAACAGCTATTATCATTCTAAATATATCTTAGGAGCAAGACTAGCCAATGTCAGGAAGGCTTTTTTCTAAGAGGTTTGTATCGTGGAACCGGCAACCAAGTCGGCAGTATCGAGTGGGGAAAATGCTGCAAGCCATCTCACCATCCATATAACTGGGGAAACTGCTATGACGAAGACGTGAGCAATACGTTTAACAAAGCTGGCCTCAGCGAGTGTAAAAGAGAAGGACATTTTATCGCCGGGTTTGAGACACGCCAATCAGGAGGCAAATTGTCCAGCATCAAGAAGTTTAAATGTTGTAGTATGTGGAATGGTGAGTTTTTACTGTACTTAACCGTTTTCAGGCAACATGATCTTCTCTGATTAAACATGAATGCACAGTGTGCTTAAGGAGGCTCGAAAGGGTTTTTCGTTGCTATATTGCTTGTGAAACGATGGAAGATTACAAAGAAGGATGTTTAATGGTGTGGGCAAACTATATGTCTCCTTGCAACTCTATTATTGGGCTATACTTTAAGGGTACTCTGTGACGTCATATCAGTTACCGTGGCAACGCACGAGGTCCACAAAAGCGTTCTCTAAATTTCAGTTTTTGTAAATTATCTGAGAAACTAATTCGGTGACCTACCATTTTTATCTCTTTGTTGGAAAGTTCCCTAAATTCTTTAACTTTTCAGACAGTATGGAAAAATTTTATCTAGTAGAATTAAATATATTTCAAGAAAACGCGTTTTATGGCTTACAGAAAATTCCACTAGATAATTTTCCCCGAAACTTTTATATCTGAAGTGCCATCGCGAATGGTGCGTGTATGCAAAAAATCAAGGTAGGTCACCGAGCGAACTTTCGAGCTATAAACAAATGTTTTCCACAGATTTTATTTCCGGTTCGCGCGATTTTACGCAGCATTAACTTCCGGTGTGCTGATTTTAATACTGATTCAGCTGACGCGTGCATCTTAGTTATTGCGTGTGTAGATTGCGCGCGCGCGTGCAGCTAAAAACCCTTTCGAGCCTCCTTAAATGGAAATCTGTTGAAATAAAGTCTCTACTGATTTGATATTCTTGTCCACAAACATTGCCTGATTCAATTGTAAATAGTATTCATTCTAGAAGTAATTTTAACCCTTTCTTGAGTGTTGAGGCAAACGTTGAAAGCCATTCTTGAAAATCAAATACCATTTGATAACTGGTTCTGAAATTAGCTAGGTATGGAAGAATTCATGGTTTGTTTTAAATTCAATAAGGCTTTCAAGACGTTCCACTCGCTCCCATCAAACGCACCTGGTCGAATTACGATGAGTAGCATTAATAATGATGGCAAAAAGTAATGACTGGTGCATTGCTCTTTTTTAGAAATTCCCCAACTTAACAGCCTAGACGGACTTAAAGAGCGCGTCATGGATTCCACCTTGTTTTACATTGGACAACTAGCCAACATGATGGGATTTGCATGGAGTGGAGGATGCTGGTCTCAATACGCTGGCGAAGACTTTCGCCGGAGGGATAACATTTGGGAATCAAAGTACAGGTCGAATTTGTGCCTCGGAGACGGACCCAAGAAAGATGTTCGCCTAAAGATTACGTACGAGAATTTCGCCTACACCATGAAAAATGTGACATTTGGAAAGTCCATTAAGCAGTCTATCCCCGTCGATCAGGAACAACAGTTGATGAATTCTATCGACAGAAGCTACAGCAAATTCGCTGACAACGACAAGAGCACTAAAGAGCATTCGTCCGAAGTGGAAATTGAAATACGTGTTGCAAGTACCCTAAAAAATGTCCAGCGAAGCAGCTGGGATTCAAAAATTGGAATTGAAGCTGGCGTGGAGTACGAGCCACCAAGCACAACAGGTGGTGTGGGCTTTTCGGCGAAAGCCAACTTTAACTATGAATGGGGAGGAGATGAGGAAGGTACCACAGTTAACCAAGACTGGCATATTCTAAGGTTTGCTGACTCGAAAGAACTTCCACCGAAAACATTTGCAAAATGGCACGCAATCAAAAAGCCTGAAAAAGTGACCATTCCTTATACAGCTATCATCGTTCCCACATTCTCCGTTAAACTGGAAGGCTACATGAAATGGGGAGGTGGTTACCATGGAGCTACAACCAATTTCCATCAGGATCATCGCGGCTCTGGCAATCGTGACAATGTGGAGCACACTTTTGGAAGTGCTCAGATCCCGTTCTACGAAGACCTGAAAAACCAGATTGAGCAGAATATGTTACCTTGGCAATGGCATGCTATGAAGCAGAATTACCCATACGCAACCTTCTACATCGATCAGCTAACAAATAAAGATCTCTATGCATTCACTATGACAGGTCAGTTTGAAGAATCAACAGAAAACGAGATAAAGTCGTATTGGTATCCATCACGACCCATCGAGGAAATGGCAGACGCAATCGCAAATTTAACTTTAATGGCTGACCAGGGGGAAAAGTTTCCCGAGTTTCCACCTGTCCGTCCCCCGCCACCAAAGGTCAATACCATCGACAACACTAAGGAGACTCAGGTTCCTCCTGTTAAGCTATTTACCGACGATGAAGGTAGAGAGCCTGAGCCTTTCACGTTCGCTCGCATTCATTCTTCGGCACCAAAGGCGAAGGCCATCTACGACAGTAAAGAGAAGAAACCTCTGCCTGTTAAGCATTTCAGTGAGTAAGGCACTGTAAGATGTTGGGGAGTTAAATTATAGTTCTTTGAGTTTTCCTGAATTATAATGTACCCGCTATAAATATAAAGTAAATAAAGGAAAATACACTGATGTTTATCTGTCCTTTTCTGCGTTTATTCTTAAATCTTTGTAGGCCACAATCGAATCAAGACCGACACCATTGTAAGGCAGCCGTCTGTTTCTCTTCAAACTCAGGAATTCAGGTTTATTCCAAGAGTTCAGAAATACCTAAGCATTTCTGGCACTAAGCATTTCAGCAATTAGCGTTTTAAAATTGCATCATTCAGACTTCAGCCAGTCATTTATCCAATCCATAATACTTTTAAACAAAAAGATTTGTTTATCTGGGTTGGTTGGGTAAGTGCTGTGTACTCGACAACAAAGTCTTTGGCTTCACGTTCAGACTCCTCAGTTTAATGCAGAACACAACTATGACAAGTTTCGTGTTACAGGTTTCTCTATAATTGACTTATTGAATTGGATGATTACATCTGACAATGCTGGACGGCATCCAAGAAACTATAACCAATGAGGTAGGCGAGTATTGCTGGTTTGCACTGCCAAGCAATCAAAACTCAAAATCGTAACCATGCGATAAATTAAATCAAGAATCTGGGATATTATAGATGGTTAATATATAAACGATCTTGCCAAGATCTAGGTCTATACGGTTTTTTATTCGTGCGTTATTGAGAACGTTTCTTCGCTCAAATTTATAAAGCTTTGTATGGCGGCCGTACAAAAATAGAAACATCTGTCATTGAGCTTTGCTATTGAAACGAAACATTATTACTCTAGAATTCCGACACATTGAAAGTAATAATTCTTCAAGAACAAGAAAAGTTCAGTTAGTAAAACCTTGAGCGAGAGGAGGTCGCTTACAAGAGGTTCCAAATGTGGAGATTTGACTTGGAAACCCTTGGTATTTTGGAAAACTGCCGCCGAGGAGAGGTGGTCGCAACTGGAGGATATTCTGTATTTATTTTATGACAGGGTAGTCTTGAGGTAGATCAGAGCGTTCTGATTGGTTCTTTCTTATTCGAGATTTTGCCATAAGTCGTATATTCTTTGATCCCAGAGCCATCCTATAAAATACTTACAAAACTAGCTAGCTTAGGCCGTACTGCGGAATATTGGCCCTCGGTTGTTTTTGTGCAAACCCCGTTGCCCCAGGTACGTCCTGCCACGACCTCGAGCCAATATTAACCTCTTATTAACCCCAGTATGGTCCTCTGGTGTGAGGGCCATACTGGAAGATATTGGCCAGAGACCGTGGTAACACGGATCGGACGCAGTGAGGTCCGTACAAAAGCGACCGAGGGCCAGTATTCCCCAGTAGGGCTCGAGCAAGCTAGGTTTGTAAATTGTTTATACATATGGCACTATTCTGGCTTTCAGAAGCAAACAGGCATAATTACGATAATACCGACCCATACAGAAAGAACCAATCAGAACGCTCTGATTTAACTCAAGACCATCCTGACATATAATAATCCCCACCACGGCCCTTGCAATTGCGCTCGCTTGCGCGCACTCTTACTGAGTGTTTTTAAATGCAAAAATTAGTATTTTGTTACAATGGTTGGTCATATATGATTATGGGCTTAGAATCATTGCTAGTGGGCTTCTTTTTGGATTTTCTGTTGTTTTAGTAGCATTTTGATTTGCTCGTCCGTCATAAAAAAGTACGATTTAAACCAGGATAATGTTATTTCTGACGAGTGAGCTAGCGAATGAGGCTGAAATAACTATTTTGTCGGCACGAGATACAACAAGGGTCTGGGTTCCAGGCCGGGGCATCATGGGTAGGGATGTAGGGGTATATAAGACCGGGTATAACACGTGGTTGTCATCTAGGCTTCAGAACCAACCGCGTCCTTTATTCTCGTTTCGTTTAATTTTTTCACTTTGCCTTGTGTCATGTCGGTTACCAAAGACGAAGTGTCGGACCTTATTAAAGCCAACAACGATCAGTTAATGGCCTCTTTTAAGGAGCTGCTCAAGGACACTGCAGGTCAGATTAAGCGTGCTAACAAAACTTCCACGGAACAGCAAATGAAAGAGATTAAGAAATTGAAATTCCAAGAGCCGCACAAGTTTAAAAGAAAAGCCAACGAAGACCAGTACAAGTTCAACCTTAAAGTTGCGGAGACCTTCGACAGCGCCAAGTCCGCCGCCGAGAAGTGCAACATGGAGAAAATGAAGTCTGACCTCGAAGAAGGTGAGAAATTGCTCGTGGAACGGCAAAAACATATTCTTCTTGCTGACAAGTTTGAATATGGTTGGAGTACGGTCGAAGAATACAAACAACACGATTTAGCAGATGATTCGGAGGACGAAAAACGCATCTACAGTGCTGAGAGACGAGTCCGTGCCGTTATGTCATCTCGAAAGAAGAAGAGGTCTTCAGCAATGGCTGCGACCAAAAGATCTTCTCCGCTCCGCGGGTCGGTTTTGTCATCAAGTTCCCAATCCCAAAATCAGTCCTACCAACCAGCCACTGCCAATTCTGGTTTCCTGCCTCGTCGTCCTAACACTGGCACATGCTTCGCTTGTGGAAAGACCGGGCATTGGCGTGCTTGCTGCCCTGCGATGGCTAAGCAGTCTGGCTCTCCAACTTCAAAGTGACTAGATGAGCAGGATTTATCAGGTGTAGTCCTGTCTTGTTTTGATCGTAATGATTTTATTTTGGATGCTTTGAGCGATTGTCAGCCTGATTCCAGCTCTGACCCAATTTCTTGCAATGTTTTCCCGCTAGTCTTAAGCTCGTTCAAAGATCAACAATGTTTTTCTGATATTGATACTGCCGCTCAGCCCCCAGTTCGTGGAAGAATTCGAAAATGCATTGATTTTTGGCGTTCGTTAGAAGTTTCTCAGTTCATCCTGAATGTCATTAACCAGGGTTACAAGATTCCGTTTTTTCATCTTCCCACACCTTTCTCCAAAGCTAACAATGTTTCTGCACGTAACAACAGTACTTTTGTCTCTGAAGCTGTTAATGAACTACTCAAGCTTGACCTTATGGAAGAAATTTTTTGCGCCCCGGACATTGTTAATCCGCTCTCTGTTTCTACTCGCACTTCGGGCAAACAAAGACTGATCTTAGATTTGAGACATGTGAACGCTTTCGTCTATAAGCAAAAGTTCAAGTGTGAAGATTTGTCCGTGGCCACTCAGATTTTCGACAAGGACTATTATTTGATTTGATCTGAAGTCCGGGTACCATCTTATTGAAATTTTCCCTGAGCACCGCAAATACCTTGCATTTGCTTGGGATTTTGGCACTGGGAAGTTCAGATACTTCCAATTTTGTGTTCTCCCGTTTGGCCTATCTTCTGCTCCTTTTATTTTCACTAGATTCTTAAACCGCTTCAAAAATCCTGGAGAAGTCGGGGCATCCCTATTGCTATTTTCCTAGACGATGGCCTAGGAGGGGGAATTGATAAAGTTTCTGCCAAAATTCACAGCTTAGCCGTTCATTCTGATTTACTCAAGTCTGGTTTCGTCCCCAACCAGGAAAAGTCTGTTTGGGAACCAGTTCAAGTTATTACATGGCTAGGAGTTGTTCTTAACACCATTGATGGCTCTGTTCAGGCCACTGATGAACGCATCGCGAAATTGACTTCCGACCTCGGGTCACTGCAGACATTGTCTTCCCGACAGTCTCTTCGCAAGGTTCACGTTAAAAGAGTTGCCAGTGTTGCGGGCCAGATTATTTCACTTTCTTCTTGCGTGGGGCCAGTTACCCGTATTATGACCAGGCATCTCTTTTCAGGGGTGAATTCTACTTTTTCCTGGGATAGCGAAGTTTTCTTGTCGCATGATTCCATTTCGGAGATTGTGGCGCGTTTGTCGAGTCCGACTCCGAATTGGTTTTTCGTCAGAATTGGTCTCCTGAGGAAACAGTGCAAAGTTCTACTTCGAGAGAACTTAAGGCCGTTTGTCTCGGCTTGGAGGCCTTTGCAGATCTTTTGTCCAACACAAGGGTCATCTGGTATTCTGACAACCAGAATGTCGCGTCTATTCTTCTCAACGGGAGCAGGAAATTGGATCTGCAGGTGTTAGCTCTCGAAGCTTTTCAGATTTGCCTTAAGTATCGGATTTCTCTTGATGCCAGATGGATCCCTAGGGATCTTAATGTTAGAGCCGACTCCATCAGCAAGCTTGTTGATTTTGACGATTATGCTATCAATGATTTTGTTTTCCAGAGTATTAATGTTCACTGGGGACCGCACACCGTCGATAGGTTCGCCTGTAGATGCAATACCAAATTACCAAGGTTTAATTCCCGGTTTTTTCAGCCCGGCTGTGAGGCAGTTGACACGTTTTCTCAGGACTGGGGATACGACAACAACTGGCTTTGTCCCCCGGTTTGTCTGATTGTCAGAGTTCTTAAGCACATGGAAGTGTGTCTTGCTAGAGGAACCCTAATTTTACCGCTATGGAAGTCTTCATTCTTCTGGAACGTCTGCACAACAGATGGTGCACACTGGAGCAGATTTGTTATCGATTGGGTCTACTTGCCCAAGTTCCAGGGATTATTTGTCAAAGGGAAAGCTCGTAATTCTCTTTTTGGTACCAGACCCCTCGATTTTGATGTTGTTGCTCTGCGAGTCGACTTTCGCCGTCCCAGGCCCCCTTTATGTCGTCAGGGGTTTTGCACCTTGCCTTATGGAAAGTGTGACTCTTGTAATAGTAGACGCTATTTTAGTTGAGTTTTTCGTGTACCGTTTACGTGAGCTGTCTACTATGTTTTCATATAGGTTTTTGTTTGGTCCCACCGTGGTACCATACTTTCCACGTAATTAAGGGTATATTTATTTGTTACATTTTTATGTGTCCGTTTATTCCTGTCTTTCCCCACGTCTGTTGTTCGTTTGCCTTGGTTTCTCTTATTGGTTTTTGCTCAGTATTTCTCGCCTATTTATTCATTTTCCAGATATCTTCCAGTCCGGTTTTTGGGACTTTGATCAGGACGC
>OZ026609.1:3381527-3474027 GCA_964020085.1 Micromussa lordhowensis
TAATAAATGTGTGAATTTTTACAGTAAGATTCTACTAGAGGTGCACCGCAATTTGAATATAACAATTTGTGTTACCATAGCAACATACTAGGTTCCAGACCTCCACAATATTAAGGGCTTTTCTGAGCAATTTTAGTGTTATATTGATATTTGCCAATGGTACCTCATCTGCATAATCCACCAAGCATATAAATACGTTAGGTTGAGGTCTTAGCCTTGTTAAATGTTTTCCAAGCTTAAAATCACTAAAATATTGATATTAGGCTAGAGGGGACTGGAAAAGAGTGGGTTGCCATGGGGACGGAAATTGGTAAAGCTGTAGATGTATTACATTTAAAACTATTAGCGTACCAACTTTCAATGGTTTCTGCTGCAAATTGACCGAGATAGCGCTATTTATATACTTCATTTGGTTGAGTGTATGACGTCATCAGTAATCTCATTTGCATATTTTACTCATTTTTCAAACCTAAATATTTCCTGAACCAATGCAGATATCTGTGAACGGTAAAAGGCGTTTTTAATCTTTCGTAAATTATTAACCTAATTTTAAGCTAACCTACCTAGCCTAAATTGCAATAGCTACCCAAAAATTCAAGAACCTCTTAGTCAGACTTCAAAAACGAAGGTTCTTACACACTGGCTTTCATTGTAACACATCTTGTAGTGAAAATTAAAACTTTATTCCCATGTTCGCTTTGAGATGGGTGTAAAACTGGAGTCTGTGGTCGGAGATTGGACAGTAAATTTGTGTTCTTGCTTAGCATTATACGGTGTAAGGTTTCCCAGTCCCTATGTAGCCCCTGCCCTTGCATAAATAGTGTAAGGGAAATCGCAGGTTTTGGTCATAAATAGGGAAGGGTTTTGGGAAGCGGGCCGCACAACCCCATTCAAGTTTTCTAGGAGTACCCATCACGGGCCCAGCCCCTGCGGAGCAACACTTCGTGTCTTTTCCAAATTCCCCTCGCAAATTCCCCTCCCTTCCCCTGCGGACAATTACTCACCGTCGTACATGCTGCAGCATCTAAGCTTGGTGATGCTGGAAAGCGTCTCAGATGCACCTCTGTGTAATCCAACTACATACAATCCATCGTCGTTACATTTCCATGTATCACCTGCACCAACATCTTGATCTTTGCATTCTTTGTACCAGTGAGGTTGTAGTGCAGGTTTACAACACTGCGCCCACTGGATACTTTTCAACTGATGACTTCCTCCTCTGTGGAATCCATTCAGAAAATGCCCTGATGGACAGGTAGCCCAGCCTTCCCTGAAAAAGAAAACCTTGTTAAGTACCTTCTAAGAGAAAAGCAGCAAAGTATAACGACAAGCACTTGATTAAATAGGTGCTTTTGCATTATTTATTGAAACCGATCAGCAAAAATATCAAATTAGTATACCATCATGTATCCGCCTTTATTTTGTGCACTCTAGCAAACATAGCTTGATTGTTGGCTTAAATCATTGTTGTAGTCAATGTTAATGAGAACCATTTCAGGAAGGGATCATAAAAGAACTGTTTCATCATTCGACCACCAAACTTTATTTGATATCAAAATTATTTTTTGAAAGCTCACAATCTCGTTCCCAGAGCCCACGTGCCTTTTGGTCAGCACCAAGACACGGAGCTCTGGAATAATCAACAAGCTCGTTCCCAGAGCTCTCGTGTCTTTTGCTTTTAAAATTTGATACTGCTGTTCTTTCAAAGCCAAATTTCGACTTTCCTAGTTTTTCCATTGCGTATTAAATGCCTTTGTGGAACATATCCACTTCAACTTTATCTCTAGACGCCATGTAAACCAAGCCACGCATGTGCCGTGAAACCGGAAGTCCTAAAATCTTGGTCTCTGGAAATTGATTATTCCAGAGCTCCGTGTCTTGGTGCTGACCAAAAGGCACGTGGGCTCTGGGAACGAGATTGGAAAGTTCAGGGAAGCAAGCACAATTGCGCATGAGCAGAATATTATTTGCAGCAAAACACATTTTGACGGTGATACGCGTGAGCAGACCAGGCAGATATTCGTAGGTCACGTAGTGCGCTCTAGGCCAATGAAAGAGAAGGAAAAAATGCATCGAATGACAAATTATGATATTTGCATTAGTTTCAGCCATTGTTCCAAGTTGGATAAATAGTGGTTGTGATTGACAACCCAAGAAATGTTATCGGCAAGTATAATTGGGGCCAGTTGCAGTACAGCAGTAAGTTCTTTTTTTTTGTCCACTTTAACAAGTGACTAATGATAGAACAAAGAAGAAGAAGCTTTTGGACGATAATAAAAAAAGTGCTGATTTTTAGACAACATACCTCGAAAAGCTCAAGTCCCAATCAGCCGATGTACACGTGTGGGGTTTACCTATATGTATTTCAGGAGGCTGACAGCATTTGGCTTTTTTGATGTCTCTCAGATCATTGTGAGAGTCCATCCTCCTTTGAAATCCAGTTATGTATAAGAGGTTATGTTTTTCGTAGTCTAAAAAATGACATGTTGCATATCCTGATTGAGACATTCTATTCCCAAAAGGAGTGCTGTCAATGCAGGATTGCAGAGTGATACTTGGAAAAGTGATTAGTGCCAGGAAGACGAAGGAGAACATTCCAAAGCCAAGAGGAGACACCATTGTACTGCACCTTCCTATGTCGTTTCAAAACAGAAATCGTGATAAGCAAAAGATTAGTTACCTTTTGGAGGAATAAAGCTCACGTCATTTTTATCTTTTAAAAATGCTTCTGCCAAAAATGTGCAAACCCATTGTCTTAAAGCAAAGGATCGGTTTACAACAGGCCAACGGTGACCAATCGCCCTACGTTCTGGTCGAAATAAAAAACAAAACTTAAAATTAAATAACCACAATCTCTTGGTTTCGGTTTCATTGCGCGCATGCGTTAATACAAGCATCAACCACTGTGATAAATGCTGGCTCATCTTTCGACACCTCCCAAAGATTCGATTCCATCTGAGAAGAGATTGTACTGACGAGTGATTACGAATGACTATGGGAAAGCGCAAGTCAAGATACGTAAAAAAGAATTTGACATAAATTGAATGTATGGCGTCACCATTTCTCCATAAAGTAGACATTTGCATAGTTTTTGAACGACATACTCCTTTGAATACGGTAAAATAATCTCCTTGCATCTTGCCAAAAATTCTGAAAACTTCGAATTCTTGAAATGTAATTTAAGACTAACAGCAAACAGTACATGTAGATACACTTTATAAGGGCATAAGTTCGGCAAGAATTCTTCTAGAAATTGTTCGCTCGTTGGGTCAGTGAAATAAGTAAGTTCGTGGTTATACACAATGTTGAAAGAACAGTTCTTTCTAATAAACAGTGTTACATAAGTTTTAGCAGCAAACAATAGATACACCTTATCAACAGACATACGCTTGGTAAGAAAAAAAATTAAAATTCTTTCTAGTAGTTGTTTACGCAGGGTCAATGAAAAAGTAGGTACGTGGCTGCACAAAATGTTGAATGATCATTTCTTACCTATAAAAAAGCGATGTATAAGTTTTAGCAGCAAACGGTAGACCTTATCAACAGCCTTCAAGGCATATGCCTGGCATAAAAAAAGCGATGTATAAGTTTTAGCAGCAAACGGTAGACTTTATCAACAGCCTTCAAGGCATATGCCTGGTATAAAAAAAGCGATGTATAAGTTTTAGCAGCAAACGGTAGACTTTATCAACAGCCTTCAAGGCATATGCCTGGCAAGATAAATTTAGATTTTTCCTGAAGTTGTTCACTCTTGCAGTCAATAAAATAAATACGTAAGTACCTTTCTACACTAATGTTCAACGTTATCAGTTTTATCCTATTAACATCGATATTTTTCAGTGACAAACATGTATAACAAGTCTTTTTTGAAATAATTTCAAAAGGTTGCTTCGTCTCCCTTATTGCCATTATTGCTATTCCATTTGTTTAATTCTATTTTTTCATCTTGGGCAATTTGTGTTGAATTGAATATATCTCATAGAGTGTATATAGTCATTACTCACCAACGCGGTCTTGTTTTGCAAGCAGGTACAGTGTAGTCCACAGAGTGCAAATGAACTTAGTCTGCAACACAAAACAATATATCTGTTAGCAAAAAAAACATTTGAAAAACATAATCTATTATTAAAGCGTAAAAAGAAAACATTATTTCACTTTTGCCTGTTCTGGTGCTTGTATACAGCCCAGTGAACAAAGGAATGAATATATGGTTTTTCACAGGCAGCAAAACAAAGCCTAAGAACGACCAAAATAAACACAAATAAAAATTCGGTGCTCGAGAAAAATGCGTATATTTTCTTGCATATGAAAGTCTGTAAATTCCTTTCATTTTTGTTATTTTGAAAAGAGATCTTCAAACAGTAAATTATTCATAATACATTAAATATATTAAGAAGTAAGGGAGTAAATCGTACGAGAAAAAGGATTCCATGGGAATTCCATGCTATTTGAAAGATAACTTGTGAAAGGAGAAAAGATGACTTGTATTGAAAACCCCTTTGTCAAAACGAAAAGACCACCTGAAAACGCCTTGCTTGCCACGTAATTGGACTTTGAGCGGCAACCAATAACATGAAAAATAATAAATAAGTGTAAAACTCTCTCATTGAGACATTTGTCATAGTGGACAACTACAACTACAAGATTATTTAATCATGACAAGAGAACGTAGTTACATCGATAAACAACTTTGAGTTGCGAATTATAATGAACGCTTGTTCTCAAACTCACTAATAATTCATCAAGGTAAAACAAAGAAAATCATATCACAACCGTGAAGGTGGTTTGGATACCCGGTCTTAATTAGCATAGATTTTAACGATTTCACTTCGCCTTTATTCCTTAGGTTTTGTTTCGATTGAGAAGATATATCAAACACTCGAGACAGTGCTTCATCGGCGGCCAAACACCTCGAATTTCGTCAAAAATACTCCGCTACGAGTCGTATTTTCAACTCTCTTCTCGGTGTTTGGATATCCTGATGAAACACTGTCACTCGTGTTTGATTTGTTACTTTTGCACACTCTTCGAAGCACGTGTCTTGTGTAAGCTATAAATTGGCACCTAAGGTAGATTTTTGACAGGTAAAATTTCAAATCGTGTTATTGTTAACGATTATTGAAAGATGCTTTCTGGCCTTTCTTTACAATCTACTACTGCTGAAAAAATGAAGAAACTCACATGAAATTGATATTAATCATAAAACATATGGGGAATTTTCATTGGATAATGGACTGAAGCTTGTCCGTCTCCCAGTCAACTTTTTTTAATTAAATGCCGGTGAAAGCCAGTTAGGGGCAGCTGGAAAGTTCGATTCTTCGGCGATGGTAAACAGATAACACCGAAGAAAATAAATGTCAGCCACAAGAATGGCATACTACAATGAAGTAAAACTGGTAAACCTGGTTTTGTTTATACCCACCTGTGAAGTGGGAGTTAAATTCAAAGGTTTTTAGAGGTACAATCAAAAGTACTATCGTATGAAAGAGATGATAACTAAGCCAAGTTTTCACGTTTCCTGATTTTAGTCTTTAGTTTTAAAATTCATTTCAGCGAGAAAACCAACCCAGTTCCTGTTTTTTTTTACTCATTGTAAAATTCTTCACGAAAAAGAAAATGCCATTAACTATATAGTACAAAGAAGTTGGCACCTTAAGTGGATTTCAAATTGAAAGATATTTCAGCATATTTCTTTACAATCTATAACCACTGCAAGAATGGAGAAATTCACATAAAATTTACACTTATCACAAAACAGTCCATTGTTTCATCCACGGAATTTTGCTCTGGACAATCAACCGAAGTTTAACGTACCCGAAAAAAAACTTGTCCATTTTAATTTCCCAGTAAACCTTTAAGAATACCAGTTATGGAAAGCTCGGTTTATTAGGCGATGGTAACAGATAACCCCGAAGAAAGAAATTGCCTGTCACAAGAATGACTTTTAGCACAAAGGTTCCAGTGGCGCGTTTGCCTACTCCAATAAAGCAAAGCCGGTAAACCTGGTTTTCTTTTTACCCACCTGTGAAATGGGAGTTAAATTCAAAGGTTTTTAGAATATCGAAAGCATTATCGTATGAAAGGGATGATAAATGAGCCAGGTTTTCGCGCTTTTTGATTTTATTTTTTTCAAATTTAATTGCGTTTTGTCCAAAACGTGCTGGCGCAAAGAATCTTTTTAGTTTTGAAATTCATTTCAGCTAGAAAACCAACCCAATTCCAGGTTGTTGACTCCTTGTACAATGCTTCACGAAAAAGAAAATGCCATTAACTATATAGTACAAAATAGTATTTCCATAGAGGAACCAAGATTCCTACTTACCACCGAGAAAATTATTATAGCAAAAAAATGACAGTACTTTTTTCGCTCGATGAACAAAGGTTTAGAGTTAAATCAACTCACGTGGTTTAGACCAAAAAGGAGAGGGCGCTACAACAAAACAATGGTTTACAAGATGAGATAAACAAAATTGCGAGCATTGTGATATTTCTGTGTTACTGGTTATTAATTTATGATTTAGCAAAAAAATAAAACGTTTTACCTTTTGAATGTCTTATAAACGTAGATTCAGCATATTTTGAGATAGCTGCCTGTTCCAGTACGTCTACGGTTTAAAATTCCCTAGAAAGAGGGAATTTATTTTGTTATCAACTATGAAAAACACATCTTAGTTGGACAAGTCCTCTATTATTTCCCCGAGAATGGATACCGTGAATACTCTGTTTAATATTTGACTTATTCCATGCTTTTCAAGAATACATTGTCAAAGTGGAATTCAGCCAAATGTGCAATCAACTACACACTGTACAGGTGCCCATAACAAGATGTCATGAAAGCGCTGGTTTACTTAATATAATTAACGTGAAATTCGAAACGATCACATCTCAGCCTATCTGAGAGGAAGGAAGAACTCCAGTAGATTTACTGACACCTGCTTGTGGTGAGTAGCCGAGAGAAACTGTTAATAATCACCATTTGCCAAAATCTAAACTATACTAGCCAATGAAATACAATTTATACTCCTTTGTTTAAAAGACAAGATTGGTTCAAAGGGAGTAAACTCAAGAGTAACTAGATATATATAACTGGATTAATGAAAACCACCAGATTACCCATATGCACTTCGATTTCACGACTCCAAAAGGCCTTATAAAATCACTCCAAGCGATGAAAAATCAAATAGAAAGAAGAGCAAGAAATGGAAGATAAAGACAGTGAGAGAAAAAAGACCGACAGCTATATCGTCTACTTTGGAGACTTTGGAGAAAAAAAACGTATGAGTAGGGCGCGAGATAGTTTGATAGACTTGTAAAGTTTTTCATGAGTGCCAGAAAAATCAACTTACAGTAACTTAAACAGCATTTTAATACAAGAGCTGATGAATGGGAAAGAGCTTAATCTTGTCGTCGCTTGCTTGAGTAGATTTGCCTCGTTTCGTTTGTTTACTCTTTGGTAATTTCTTGGTGGCAAAGATATATTGTTTGTACAGAGACACAAGTTTTGAAATTCATTCACATGGAATTTCAAAGCCTCGATCCAGATTCTAGAATCCACATTCACTCTTCACCCCGCATACAGCGGAATGTGGATTTCGAAAGGGTAGGGTACCTAAGTCGACCAAGCAGTCATCGTACAGCTCTTCGCGTGACTCGCAACTGCTCTTTTTATTGCAGCCATTTCGTAAAGAGAATTCCTGCTTATGATGTGGCCAAGTAGTCAAGTGTGGCTAGTATGTTTGCTGTGTAGCTTATGTTCGCCCTTTTCGGGTAAGTGCATGAAATATCATACTTTGGTTATTTATGTTCAGGGGCAATTATATTATGTGAGAACTGGGATATAGCGTGGGAATTCGAAAATTTCAAAAAACGGCGTAGTTTCCTCAAGGAGCGGGCTGGTGTGTGTGGGATTCTAAAGTGAAATTTCTCTTGCTTGAACAACTCCATTATATCTTTTCCAAAATTATCGAGGAACATTTTTTGTCTTTGGCTTGGTCAAGGGAGGGATGTTTAAGTTAATAAGGAGATGATCCCTCCAAGATGGAAGAAGTTGATTAATCATTTCAGTCAAGATAACTGCTTGAAAAAGAGTGTCCTACAAACAGCCACGAAACAGGCGATTGCAGCGTATGAGATATATGAAAGTCGAGTAAAAAAAGTGTCGAAATTGAACTCATATATAATTTAGCAAGAAGAGAAAGAATCAATATAACAAGGCTACACCTTCGAAAAGCCCGTTTTGTACTTTTGTCCCTGTGTGATGCATTTAAGCCTTGTAACCCCCCAAAGGTTCAGTTTAAAAGGGCCTAGGGGGCGTGATCGGGCTGGGTCATTGTGTTATATTTTTTCTTGAATCAGGTCAGGGCTCCTCAAAAACCACGGCTAATAGCTGGTACCGGTGAACTGTCAGGGTAGCGTCGCTTATGTGTTAACAAAGGCAGCAGCGTTATTCGTTATCCCTAGGGAAAAATCTAGATGGGACATCATGCAAGTGTTGTAGCGTGCGACTTACAACGTGCACAAATCTTATCATATGTGGACTTAAACTTTAAAGATAGTCTTAGGCAAGGATTCTCCTAGGGTCCTTGAACAGGTTTCAAAAACGCCAAATTTTTCAGGTCGTGCAAGGAAGTCGTGAATCGTGTCGCCAACGGCTAAGTTGTACCACCTGAGACAGCCCCACGGAAACCGAGGCTAATCATCAGAACACGCCAATAAAACTAACCAGTTTTTTTTTTTCGACACTAATCAGAAAGGTGACCCAGCTGATTCAATTCCTTAGATTGAAATGTTTTCACTTGGCCTCTGGTCATGGTAAACGGTCCGCCTGTTTTTCTTCTATTATTATAATATCGAGTTAGGATGCTCTTGGGAAGACAGTTTGAGGGCACGAAAGAGCCCAAAGAGTACCTCAGGTGCAGTGGACAACTCCTACATGCTAAAGTTAAGGACCGCCGCCTGGTTAGCTCAGTTGGTAGAGCGCCCGTCTGCTGTGCGGAAGGTCGAGGGTTCGAGCCCCAGACCGGACCAACACTCAGGTCTTAAAATAACTGACAAGAATCCGCTGCCTTTTTAATTACATCTGCAAATGGTTAGATGTTCAAGTCTACTCGGATAACAACTATAAACAGTACGCTCCGTCTCCTGCATCTTGAGTGTTACATGGTTAGCAGGGGACGTTAAAGAAAAAAGTAGGGCACGTAGTTCCCGGTGTTGTGGTCTGGCCTTGTCTCACGGGTTTATATAGGATAAACCTCAATGCACATTTCCCCCTTGGACAGAATTGTTCAAGAAAAATTGCTTTGACCACGACTTTGTCCAATGACCTCTGTGTTTTTCTCTCCTATCCAGTTGCTACGCGCTCATGTTTTATGCAAGACTGGAGCAGTAGCTTTAATAAAAAGGGAGAGATGAGGTGTGAGAGGTCAGACGGATATTACTACGTGGTCGGTTTTGAACGGGATGGCACAGACAACTTAAACGGAATAAAGAAAGCCAAATGTTGCCTTCGAGATCAAGCTTTCTGGAGCACGCCAACCCAATGCCAGATGCCTGACTGGACCGCAAAAATGGATGGGTGAGAAATATATTATTTTCAGTTTTGCGCACTTCTGTTCCACCTCAAAGTTTATCTTGCTCTTTGTAGGTGATTCCCTAAAAAAAAAAAAAAAAAAAAAAAAAAAAAAAAAAAACCTGCAATTTGAAACCAAGGTCGAATAATTAACTAGTGATAAGTTTCTAAAAGGTGGCGTTATATTAATAAAAACAAAGCTTTTGCATAAAATGTAGTAAGCGAAATTCCTGGTGAGACAAATACATGAAAATCGATGTTTGGAAAAAAATTAACCGATCACCCTGATTAAGGTGATTCCACTAAATTGCGTTTCGTATTCTTGCTGTGCACGATTTTTAAATCGTATTAGCACGCGCGCACGAACGCGTGCCCATAAATAACATAAATTGTCGTTCAAGATAAGGTCGACAGCAAAATGTATATTTTTCAGACATGGGTATTAAATCCTGATTACTAGGGTTCCTAAGAAGAACCTCGTGGGTAAAAGAATCGCTTAAGCGGCCATCCACATTGCCAAAAAACGGACACAGTGATCCAGATTTTTATTGCATTTTTGCAATAGGGCAGTTTCCAATTAAGGCGGGGGTAAACATGAAATAGGAAATTGTTAGGATTAAGATGGGTTGGAAACACAAACAGACAGTTGACCCCCGCAAAAGAGAGCCCCAGGCTGCTAGGGGACTGTTTGGTATCCGTCTACTAATTCTTCACTTCAAATTTCAATTTTCCAAATCCATGAAATCTTCAACATTTCACATTTTCCTCAATTTAACCTATCCTTTGAGAAAAAAATATCTCTTTCCCAAAATGCCCACAAAATGCCCAAAAATCACCCAAAAATGTACACAAAACCGCCAAACAGTGGTTAATGAGAAAGTAGAGAGATTTAGTGTCGCTTGAAACGTGACCGAGATATTGGCAGAAAGGCCGTGTTAAGCGACGTCAAAACAGCCTTCAAGTGTACTCCCGCCTTAATTGATTGTCGAAAGTATTCAGGCAATTACTTTGGTTTTGGTTTTTCTACATTTTCAGATTAGCTGAGAAGTCTAATTGGTTTGGTTTAGGTTTTAGGACCCTCAATCCGAAACCGCTCTATTCAGAGCAAGATTACCCAGCGGGCTAGGTTCTTAGAAATTTTTCAATGATCCTTTCGCAATTGGAATTGAAATCTTTAAGTTAACTTTATTTTATTGGTCTTAGTGCTTGGTGTTTTCATCATTGGTGTGGCTAGTTTGTTTCCGTAGTCCTATTGTTATGCTGTTGGTGTTATTGTTGTTGTGTGTTTTTTTATTTGTTGTAGCAATCTTTGTTAATATTATTGATTATTATTGAAAAATGATAACGACTATATTAACGATGATGAGAATGATGAGTAACAGCACGGAACATGTGCACTTTTGAAAATAAGGGAATGTCACTGGGATATTCTCCAGATTTTGCTGGGTCCCACAGTCACGTGACGCGTCTGGACCAATCGCGTGTGAGCGAAAATATTTGATTGTTATTCATCAAAAATATTTCCCCGTTTCTGATTGATTAAAACCACACGCATAATTTACCATAACCGGCTGCTGTTCACCAAATTTGGAAAGAATCTTCGCCATATTGAATCAATGATGTTAAAAGTGCAGCCCGCTTCAGGTTATTGAACCGTTGCCCGAGAAAACCTGGGGACGATATTATGTTACTTTTTAGTGAGCGAAAAAACAAAGAGCGAAATGGCGAAACTCCTTTAAGAACGGGGAAATTTTTGAATGAATAATAAAGCAATTATTGAATTCGGCTTTCGTAGGATGTGAAGAATTCTGCAGATATCGGCCTCTGTGGATAACACCCTCCTTGTTCTGCAGAATTCTTCATATCCTACTCGGCCTCATTCAATAATTGCTAATTATTTCGCAAAATGCTCCTTAGGACTGGAACAAGCACGTGCCGGCAAGGTTTTTATCTCAGAGGCCTGGCCCGCGGAGACAGCAGCAGCGTTGGTAGTATTGATTGGGGAATATGCTGTAAATCATCACATCATCCCTACAGGTGGAGAGATTGCTATGACGAGGATGTAAGCAACACGTTTAACAAAGCTGGCCTCAGCGAGTGCAGTGTAGACGGAAGTTTTATCACCGGTTTCCATAAACAAACATCAGGCGGCCAATTGTCAAGCATTAAAAAGTTTAAATGTTGTAAAATGGAGAAGGGTGAGTTTAGAGGTTATTCTAGTCTAACCTTACGTAAAAGGGGAAAAGAGTGTTTTCGCATGACGTCACGGAGACCATGTTGGTGTGCCTAAACAATGAAACAGTGACCATGTTGTTTAAAATGGCGTAAGAATAATGACCGGTGTCTGTTTTTTTTACTAGAAATCCCCACACTCGCTACACTAGACGACCTAAAGCAACGCGTCATGGATATCACCATGGACTACATCGGAACACTAGCCGGCTATATGGGGTATGCATGGTCTGGTGGTTGCTGGGCGGAAAGGACTGGTGAAGATTTTCGTAAGAAAGGTGATACCTGGGAGTCGACTTATAGAGAGGATCACTGCGGACTTAAAGGAGGACCCAAGAAGAACGTTCGTTTGAAGATAACGTACGAGAACTTTGACTTCACAATGAAAGATGTAAAATTTGGAGAGCCAGACAGTCCTCCTATCACCCTGGACCAGGAAAACCAAATGATGAATTCCCCGGATAGAAGCTACAGCAAGGTCGTTACGAACAATAAGAGTGACCCAGGTTATTCATCTGAAGTGCATGTTGACATTCGAGTTGCAAACACCCTAAAAAATGTCCAGAGGAGCAGCTGGGATTCCCATTTCGCAATGGAAGTTGGCATGGAGTACGAGCCACCAACTGCGACAGGTGGGATGGGGTTTTCCGCAAAAACAAGTTTTAGTTACGGATGGGGTGGAGATAAAGAAGAAACCACTGTCACTGACGACTGGCACATTCTAAAGGTTGTTGAAAAGAAAAATCTTCCACCGAAAACGTTTGCTAAATGGCATGCATTCAAAAAGCCTCAGACGGTTACCATTCCTTACACCGCTACCATCGTTCCCACATTCTCTGTTAAACTGGAAGGCTACATGAAATGGGGAGGTGGTTACCATGGAGATTCAACCAATTTCCAT
This sequence comes from Micromussa lordhowensis, assembly GCA_964020085.1. Taxonomy (NCBI): domain Eukaryota; kingdom Metazoa; phylum Cnidaria; class Anthozoa; order Scleractinia; family Lobophylliidae; genus Micromussa; species Micromussa lordhowensis. Next base: position 3,394,229 of record OZ026609.1, read on the forward strand.
CAGGATCATCGCGGCTCTGGTGAGCGTGAGGAAGTAGAGCACAGTTTTGGAAGTGCCCACAAACCGTTTTACGAAGACCTGAAAGACCAAGTCGAGCAGAATATGCACCCTTGGCAATGGCATGCTATGAAGCAAAGATACCCATACGCACAGTTGTACATCGATCAGCTGACAAACAACGATTTCTATGCGTTCACCTTGGAGGGCCAGTTTGAGGACACCACAGAAAATGAGATAAAGTCATATTGGTATCCATCACGACCCATCCAGGAAATGGAAGAAGAAGAAGACGAAGAAATGGCGAATTTGACTGCACAAGCCGACCAGGCGGAAACGTTCCAGGGGTTTCCACGCATATTTCCCCCGGCACCCAAGGTCAAGATTATTGACAACAGCAAGGAGATGGAAATTCCTCCTGTCAAGAACTTTGACGACCAAGATGAAGGAGAGCCTCAGCCTGAGCCTACGATCTTTCCTCGTATCCATCCCCCAGCACCCAAGGTGAAACCCATCGACAACAGTAAAGAGATGAAGCCTCTTCCTGTTGAAGAAAGAAAGGACGAGTAAAACTGCAAGCTGCTTGAGTGTTAGCTAGAATGTACTCACTGTCAATGTAATCTGATTAAAGGAAGGATTAAACAGTCACATACGCCAGCTTCCTTGATTAACTTACTTTGTGTCTTTTACTTTATTCACTGGTGACTAGGGATGGTTCAGAGATGTGAGCTCTCACCCCTCCCCAGTGTTGCCCGGGCTAGATTCTGGCAAGTGCCATTTGTGAGTTGAGTTTGTCGTTTGTTCCTTCCTTACTCCAAGGGTTTACTCGGTTTTTTCTTCCTCATGTAAAGCCAACATGTTCAAAGTTCAACTCGACTTGGATAGAGGAGCCACATGGAAAACAGCTAAGACTGATGTGGTTTCCTCTTCTACCGATCTGTAATTCAGTTTTTATAATTTTCAAGATCCCTTTAAAGGTGGCATCGTTTTAGCAATTTTAAATTCAAATTTTTAACAGTCACAATTGTACTGATAAATTTAGTATGATGGCTATCTCCCTAAATGGTGCGCTAATTAACAATTATTCCATGAGAGCGCGTTGGATATGAGATGATAGATAGCCAACGAGGCGCGTAGCGCCGAGTTGGCTATAATCATCTCATATCCAACAAGCGCGAGTGGAATAATTGTTTTATTAAAAACGCCTCCCAAAAATAGAAAACTAGGCTACAATAAAAACAAAAAGGCCCAAAAAATCACGCATACGCTCGCCATCTTTGTAGATCATGGTATAATGGCTCATATACCATGATGGCTAAGCCAATGAAAACTCTCGAATTGCATTATCCAATGATCCAGTTTTTAATAATCCAGAATACCCCTAAATGTTTGGCACTTTTCCCATGTTCCTGGTATCTTGTTCGAAGCTTGCTTTATAGTGGCTCGTTTCACGACTAAAATTTCAGCTTCAAGATTCCAATCTATACGAATGACAACTTGACAATCACGACAGAAATAAAACTCCCCCTTCACATTTAGCGCCGTCTGTAAACAAATACAAAAGGAGAGCTATCACTTTGAAATCGATACAAATCCATTCCACTAGAAAACTCCGTCGTTTTTTCTGTTTGCCGTGCGTCCCTCGATCATGCACACAGACAGTTTTCGTATTTACCTTTGAAGAGTTATTCATGATCTTTCTTACTTAATTAAACCTATAATTTGACGGTCACTATTTCTCGGCTAATGCTGTACTAACCAAAACAATTATTCAGCTTATAGTAATGGTCAAAGTGGAGGATAGCCATATTCTAGACGATCAAGGGACGGGGTACGAACATTCAAATTCGATTAAGTTGAAAACTGAGCCTGGAACCTAAAAGAGCATGTAAACGTTAGTAAGTTTACCAAATGTTAGTGTTTTTGGTTCAAGTACAAAGGTTTAATAGGTAACTTAAGTTCCCCTCCCTTTGTTTGAACCAAAAACATTGAAACTTAGTAAACTTACTACCTTTTAGATGCTCTTTTAGGTAACTGGCTCAGCTCAAATTCAGCGATTTTAAATATTCGTACCCGTCTCTTGGTCGTCTAGAATATGGCTATTCCGCTCCACTTTGGTGACTGATTGTTAATTATTAAAAACTTTAAGCCCTCGACTTTTGTGCGGAATTCGAGTGCGGACTGATTTGTCATTGGAAACTTAATTGTAGCGATGAAAGCTCGCTTCAGCTCATTCTATAATTTAACGGCTTTAAACTCGTGTAACGGTGATTGGTCTTTTTTAGTCTTCTCTGGAATTCAACCATCCAGTAAAATTTCTAACTCTCCTTTCGAAAGTGATGAACAACAAAAAGATGCCATATCTTTCACAGTGGACGACGTGTAGACATTGACGGTTTCAATGTGACATATCTTAGCCAATCAAATTGTGGCATTCGCGTTACTTTGCTGGTATAGTAGTAAATTCAGTATTGACGAGATGACTTGCCAAATGCCTGAACTTTAATTCACCACTTTCCATAATGAAGTGCATGGGCGTTCCTTTCAAGTTCATCACATCACAAGTCTCGTCAACTTTCCTGATTCAGGGTACTCGCTCTGACGTGACGGAGAAAATCCAGCATATATCAGACGTACCAAGTTTATGTTTAAAAAATGTTAAATGTTGAATGTTTAAAGTGGTCTATGGGCTTACCTACAACTAGCTAGTTCACAGGCATGCCTCGTGGACTGAAAACAAAAGAATTATTTAAAATCAACTTAAGAGGCCTACAAACCCCAACAGGTGGAAGGCAGATCAGTTGGCTACATACAACAGTGCCGCCCCAGAGTTGTAACATCGATTTATCAACGGTGTTTTTAATTAACATGTCAAATCTATCTTGAAATAATCCAAAATAGTCATTCAACGAGCCTTTCGTCGAAGAAGAACCCTTGTGTGCTTGGTTTAAATGAAACCTGTTGGAGCAGCAAGCGTAGTCTCATGTGGTATTGTGTATTAATACTTATACCATGCCCTACAAATATGGTAAGTGTACGCGTCAGCACAACAGCTGAAATTCTGAAACTTTTTTTCCGCGGAGAGAAACAATGGCGGTCCAAGAGAGGATTTTGCGAAATAAAACGTGGCAAGATTTTAGCGAAAATTGGTGGTTGTTTTTAATAAAACAATTATTCAACTCGCGCTTGTTGGATATGAGATGATTATAGCCAACTCGGCGCTACGTACCTCGTTGGCTATCTATCATCTCATATCCAACGCGCGCTCGTGGAGTAATCGTTAAATATAGGCTGAAAATGGAAACTCTTAAAGGATAAAGTCCAAGTGTGCGATATTTGAAATGAAAGTACTTAACTGCACCTTCTGTTAAAGAAGGAGAGCAAAAAAAGTGATAAGGAATTGAATGAAAATAAACAGGGAACACTGGGCGTGGTTTGGCAGCAGGTATTACTTGGAAAGGCCACCCCGCCCCTGAAGACTGAAAACGAAGAACAATAGCAAAAGGACAAAGATCACTGCATGTCCGTATAAACTTAGTAAGGAACAGCTTAAGGGATTGAGAAGGAACGTCTTTCTTCCCAAAGCGGCCTGACGATTAACAGTGAGTGCAATGATATATGTTAGTGAGTATTTACCGAACGACGTTTTATAACCTCAAAGAAGTGTCTCAATCCAAGTTCCATAATTCAAACATCCACGCACTCATAATCAAATGACATTGGCTTTCGTTTTTTGTTGTTGTTGCACTTATCGTTTACATTTGTACCAAATTAAAAATGAGTCAAGTGGTGATATCAAATTTATATTACTCGAGCCATAGGTCAGTCTTATAATGTAGTAGCTATTTATCTGAATACGATAAGGTTATCTTCCTTCAGTGAGTCCTTAATTAATTCTGGGATTAGAATAAAGGCGATCAATGACCTAAGGGTATTGTGTTGAGACACCTTGCCAAAGTCTTAGAAGTTACATCTGTTAATTGGTACTAAGAATAATTTTGCGCTTGAAGTCTATAAGCGGTCAGGTACGTAGAGGTCCCAGGAAAATTTTTATCTTCTAGAGGTACTAACTGACAGATACTTCCCTTTAAAATGATATGACAAATTAATGCACTAACAGGTCACGATATGGAAGGGCTTCAAGAATAGGCCAAACCTCTAATCTGCAAATCTGCGAAAGAAATGAAAATAAACTTGATGCTGCTGTCGAGAATACAAGAGGAAAATGTTATTTACGACTGTCTTTTCTATCACGTAAACACCTGTTGTTTTCGATGGGTCGACGGTCTTGCCAAACTCCTTCTTTCTTCCTCGAAGGTTACGCCCCAGTCCCTACAGTCTCTCACAGTGGAAGCCCGCCTTGTCGCCACCCTGTTAAATACGGCCACCTCTTTATCATGGTCACTTTATTCTGGTCCGGACAAAAGCTCAGTCAGTCATTTTTTTATTCAAAGAACCCAACGTCCGCTAAAAACGACGAGATTTTTGTGGCCCTTTGGTGGCCAGATTAACGGGGTTCCACTGTACTTAGCCATACCAGTATTCATTCCAAAACCCTGGTCAGAGTTTTAAAAGAATTGTGAGAGCAAGGTTGTCCGTTTCTCGTTTTGTTAGGTAATCTTTCCGACCATGATCTTAATCAACTTACTCGCCTTTGCTCTACTTTGGCTACCCTACACGGCATCCCAAGGAGACACATGTTTCTTGTCCGCTAATTTTGGAGACAGTATTGGAAAGGCAGGATATACAGAGTGCCCAACAGGACAACAGTTCTTGTACCTTAAAGGCTTGGGATTGACAGGCACCAGCGACAACTTGAAAGACATTTCAAGGGGGAAATGTTGCCAGCCATCGGGCATGCATCAAAACTGGCCATACACTTGCCACTCTGCAGACTGGCAACTAAGCTTCAGCAGGTAACGTTACAGGGTCTTCTCAGTCACGTGAAAAAGTGTTGAGACACTTTACCCAAACTAACGCTTTTAAACTAACAATTCTACTTTGTATTTGAATGAAAACACCTTTTTTATCCGGTTCCCCCCCCCCCACTCCCCTAAACAATGTTGCAAAATGCTTCGTGCATGTCTATTAGTTTCCAACATTGAAAAGGGGGGAAGGGGAGGCTACCTTTCATAAGGGGAGAGAGAAGAGAATTTACACCCAAGGAATAAATCTTGGTCCTTTGCATGTCTCAACGACTTTTGTCCATGATTGTAGATGGGTTGCCGAGCTTTGCGCCATTGATTCACTCGGGTCGTTTCAGATGCCTGATGACATGTAAGCATTTTTGCGAAGACGAAGACAACAATAACAGCATCCTTTATTTATACACAATATTGGTAAAAGAAGAGAGTTCCTGATGGGGACAGGTCGTATTTCTATTGCTGGTTTGCAGTGTCACGCCATCAAAAATAAAAATCATAACCTTTCAATAAATTAAGTCAAAAAAGGTGGGATATAAAAGATGATTGATATATAAACAACCTCGTCAAGATTTAGATTTGTGCGGTTATTTATTCGCGCGTTAGTCTTAAAAGTGTTTAATAGAGCTTTGTATGGAGACGCACGCTTTGAATGCGGAGGGGCACCAATATGGCGGCCGTAAAGTAACAGAAACAGGTCGTATTTCTATTGCTGGTTTGCAGTGTCACGCCATCAAAAATAAAAATCATAACCTTTCAATAAATTAAGTCAAAAAAGGTGGGATATGAAAGATGATTGATATATAAACAACCTCGTCAAGATTTAGATTTGTGCGGTTATTCATTCGCGCGTTAGTCTTAAAAGTGTTTAATAGAGCTTTGTATGGAGACGCACGCTTTGAATGCGGAGGGGCACCAATATGGCGGCCGTAAAGTAACAGAAACATCTGTGATTTGGTTGTTTCATCGAAACGAAAAGTTATTACTCTAGAGCTCCGACACATTGAAATTAATACTTTTTATAGAGCAAGAACTGTTTAGTTAGCAAAAACTTGAGCAATAACGTCATCTTTTGACGTAGTTGAGAGCCTTATCGGGCCGCCATTTTAATGTCATGCAGCGCAAAAACTTAATTCAAACGTGCTATATTACATAACAAGGAACCCTGTCGGGCTTAAAAGTTATTAGAGAGTCTTACATCTGATGAAACTAAAACTTCAGAGGGATTGACAATTTTTTTTATTTTAAAAAATGATGACGTCACATGAAAACCAAGAATGTCAGACAAACTCGTAAATAACCTCTTCTACTGCTATTACCAAAATTATGTCATCAGTCCTTTTCGCCCCATAGGATGCAAATAGCCTTGATAATTAAATTCCTAAATAAGATTCCCCACGTTCCATTTCTTACGTTTGACAAAGACCAGGAATACACTGAACTAAGCATAGGAGCGTTTTGAACACAAAAAAACCAATAGGAATCGTTCAATCTTCCAGTGAAAACATCTTATCAGTCACAGTCATTGTTTCATTGCAGTGAAGGCTGGGCCACATGCTCGCCTGGATTCTTTCTCCGCGGGTTTCACCGGGGGTCTAGTGACGAGCTTAAAAGCATCCAATGGGCAACCTGCTGCAAGCCTTCTCTTCACCCATACTCGTACCCAGACTGCTATGACCAGGATGCTGGGCTGGAAAACCTGCGGCAGTGCAATAGGGATGGCTTCCTGTTGATTGGATTGTATCGAGGGGCTGGAGAGCAATTGTCGAGTATTAAAAAGTTCAGGTGTTGTAAGATGCTTGAAAGTAAGTTGATACATCTTCAACAATTTTTATGAGCAATAGCCGGGCACGTAAGGGGAGTACTGGAAGTAGATAACTTGAAATAAGTCCAACGACCTTGTGTTACATAACGACTCTAACCTTTAAGGCTGGTACATACATTTAAGGGAGTGCTGGAAGCAGTTTATTTGAATAAGGAAATAAAAATTCGACCGAAATGTGAAGCATAGCTGAACGTAATTGTACTACGCCAGGGCTCCAACCTTTCATGGTCGACATTCTGTCAGATTCGATAGTAATAGTATTTTTGAAAAGATCTGACTTTGTTCCCAAACTGCTCAGATTTATTAGCGGTAAGTTTGCATCGCGTCTAATCCTCCACAACTTCGAGGATAGCAATATAAAACATAATTAGTACCCGACTGCCATTTTGCAGTAAAATGTGTGGTACCGGACCATTGGCATTCGCTAACAGATCGGGACAAGTTAGTTTGGTTTTGACATCTTTCTGTTACTCGTTCACGAGTTTCATATCAATCTATTAGCGAGCTATAAACCGCCGCACTTGCCCTTTGTTTTTTTCACGACGACTTTGACTTCGCCCGCCGTAAAAATCTAGATCCAAAGTTCATGTTTAAAGTGTAAAGGTCATCCTACAATTAGGAACGGTACCTTGTATTGGCTAAGTGCAACTTTAAGAATAACTGGGAGATAATTTTTGGTATTTTTTATTGTTAGGTGCAAGGGCGTTGACGTCACTTGACCAAGCCAAATCCCGTGTAATGGACGTGACTTTAACAAACCTAGGAACACTAGCGCATGCTATGGGGTACGGCTGGACAGGCGGTTGCAGAGCCAAGTGGCCTGGCATGGACTTTAGAAGAGAAGGAGATAAGTGGACGGCTCATTATCAACAACCGTGCGAGGGACACAAGGCAGAAGATCGCTTGAAGATCACCTACGAAAATTTCTCTTTCAAAGTCAAGAACATCGACTACGGCAAGCCTGTTGTAGACACTATGAAGCCTATTGTTCAAGATGTTGGAGAAATACAGAATGAAGATCCTTTACCTGTTGAGACGACAATCACTCGCGAGATAAAAACCGTACGAACTGTGGTCCATTCCTCGACAAGCAGATGGAAGGCGGGAATCGGTGCATCCATCTCACTTAAATATAAGTCCCCAGGCTCCGTTGCTGGAGCAGTTGCTGGCACCTTCAGCGCTTCAGTGACCTTGTCAGGGGAATCTGAGAGTGGTCAAGTGAACAAAGATGAGAACGGAGAAATAATCTGGGGTATCATGAGAGTACCCGAGACGCAAACTGTCGATGGTCTTTCTACGACAAGGTATCAACTAAACGTGGCGAGGAAGAACGTGACGGTGCCTTATAAGGCTACGATACAGGTTCAGTTCAGTGCTAAACTGGAAGGATTCCTCCGCTGGGGTGGAGGCAAAGGAGGCTCTAGTCCAAATTTTCATGAGACTCACCAAGGATCTGAGAGCCGACCTGATTTCCCGTACAGCATAGGAAGCCCTGATGAGCCACTCTTCAAGTTCTTGAGGAAAGTGAGTCAGAGAGATGAAAGACCTTGGCTATGGAACGACATGAAACAGAAGTACGAGTGGCTGCCAGATGTGATTGATGCTCTGACTAACGAGAACCTGTATGAGTTCGAGTTGGAAGGAAAGTTCCACGACGTGTCTGGATTGAGTTGGGATGTCAAATGGTCCGATGTCCCGAACAGTTAAGAGCAGTAACTTCGACTTGAGCACAAATATTCATGAAGACATAACACGGCGTTAGGATATCAGTGATTACTAACTGGAAAATAATAAAAAACAGTGATAACTAAACCGAGACGTTCCCGTTCTGTAGTTGCACTCAATCTGCCTCCAGACCCCTCAGTTCCAAAAAAAACAGACGAGTTTCGGGAAGGTGGAGAACGCTATTCGCCGAATAAATCACTATCCAGTGGATAGCGAGGTTTGTTTTGTTGAAAATTACCCATTGCATAGCGATTTAGCCAGTGGATAGCGTTATCAAGCCTTCGAACAACTGGGGCCAACAACAATATTTATTATCACGTGTTAGTGATATTGTACGTGTCCTTTCTTAAAGGGGCTACGTCACGATATTTTGAGTCATTTCTACCATCGACAAAATTACCTCTAAATTCAAGGAAACCCGAAAATATTACTTTTCAAAGATAGAAAAACACTAAAGAGATAATAATAAACCATAAAGGAACAAGGATGGTTAAGGATGGAGAAGATTGACACGGATTACAAACAACAAAATCGAAAAAGTTAGGCTAAATTTTTCAAACCGTTTAACCGTGACGCAGCTTCTTTAAAAAAGGGGGGGAGGGAAATCAGTTTTGGAGTATGGACAATGTGCTATTCGCCTAGTACTTGTTGAAACCCTTTGCTACTTATCAACTTGAAGTTGATAAAGCTTAGTTAACCACCGTAGCAAGTTTGTGAAATGGTTCATTTACCCCTGGTAGCTTCACATTGGTGAATGGTTCAGTGTTTTAACTGCTCGCCGGCGCAACTAAAACATTTTTAAATTATAACCTTATCACATTGCTCTTCAATCTCCAACTTTAACAGCGAGTTCTTCCAGCAATACCGCTTTTAAAACATCAAAAATTACTACACCAAATCAAACGGGTGGACTTCAAAGAGTACAATAGAGTCAGCAGGACGACACGAGAGTTTGAAGCAAAGCCAGGATAACAATTTGAACTCTCGGACACTCTCACTCGGCCTGGGCGCCATTAGAGAACTTAAAGGAGCTGTGTCACGGTTAAACCGTTAGAAAAATTTAGCCTAAATTTTTCAATATTGTTGTTTGTAATCCGTGTCAATCTTCTCCATCCTTAACCATTCTTGTTCCTTTATGGCTTATTATTATCTCTTTAGTGTTTTCCTATCCTTCTAAAGTATTATTTTCGGGTTTCCTTCAATTTAAAGGTAATTTTGTCGATGGTAGAAATAACTCAAAATACGGTGACGTAGCCCTTTTAAGCAACGACGACAGCGTTCCCGAAGACAACGCCTAGAAAAAAATGAACTTATATTTTACCTTCGAATTTCGCAATTGTCTAGATCTGTTCAGTGCGCCTATTGGTCTCGGAACTTGCTCAAGTCATTTCGCGTTGTCGTTTTGAAGAGGACGGCAAAACAAATGTACAAAGATCTATACAGCAAGTTCACAGCCATTGTTTTCCTCGTTAATCTTTTGTTATGTGGCGTTCTCGTTGCCGTCGTGGTTTACTTAAGCTCTCTACTTGTTTAACATTTTTTCTCTGATGTGGACGAAATGCTAGCCAAACCCTGGTAACTAGTAAGTTTTGGACAACATCACGTGACATCATGAGTCAGAGGAATGAAATACGGGAAAGGCGGTTAACGCTAACCCAGGATGAAAAGTTAACCGAAGTATCACTTTTTTCTTGTACAATTTTTTTTTAACTGCGTATATTTTGTGTATTTTGAACTTATTCAGGTTCAAAACTGACAGAAAAACCTCACCGAAAAAGTACAAAACTGAAATTAAAATTCTTGCTAATCCTGGGTTAGCGGCTTAATCGGGCTTTGAACCCGACCCTGGACTGAATAGCCCAAACTTGGTAGACAAAAACAATAAACAAATTTTCTAAATGAGAAAAATATACTTCGTTCTGATGAAAAGTTATACTTAACAATTTATCGTTTTCATTGATTCCATCAAGTATTTACAATAATTATTCATGAAAATCCTACTTTCTTATTTTCCAACAATAACAGTATTGGTATATAGATGCAAAAAGCCATTGCAGGTAACAAAACGAGAAAACCAGATGAGAAATATCACTTGCCAAGGACAATGATATGGAAAGAAAAAATGAAATTCTAAATTCCTTATGATTGCGAAGAGAACGTAAAACCCATGGTATCCTTCTCGTTACAGAAAAAGAAAGAGGAAAATGACGGAGGGATTTGTTTTTTTTACTACTGATATCTTGCAAAATTCCTTCGGATGTTTAAAATCCCATTCAACATTCAACCAAGGTTCGTTCGACTTTTCAGCCTTTAGGTCACCTTTCGGTGATATGAAAATTTTATGCAAAAAAAAGGAGAGAAATGCTATTAGAGAGAGGGTCTTTGTACTGCCCATTTTCAAACGTAACAATAGAGAAGTATACAACATCGTAACGTAACATTGTAGTGATTCCGTTTCGTAGCATTACGCGAACAACTTGATCCTCGTCACTTCTTGTTTCACTCAAATGTGGTTCTTCGGTTCTCCTCGGCACTCGTCGGGATTCTTCGGGACTCCGGGAGTCTCGGGACGCTTACGATGAACTTGAATTTATACTTTGAACGTTAACATAAGCAAGACATCCTAAATGAGGTATTTTCATGAGCGCACACGAGGGGCAAAGAATGCCGCCAGTAACTTTGACGTTTCCTCCCTACAGAGTAAAGAAATGAAGTAATTAACACAAAATACTACAGGAAATCGAGCAATTTCTGTTTTAACGGCAAAAACCTTGTAGTAGAATAACTTGAAGTATTTTACAGTCCTTTTTGCATTTTCTAAAAGTTAAAGATATAAAGAGTTGCCTGAAATAACTCCAAAAACAATTTCCCAAGGGACCTCGAGAAAATAGATTTCAAGTTCAGAGAAATTGTCATTTGATCTTTTTATCACACTTTTATCTTGAAGTATTAAGACCTTCATCAAGAAGTAATATTACAGTTACTTCAAACAGAGGCTGCAGATAAGGCATACGTATACGCCGTTCCTTCATGTACCTTGCATATAGATTATTGATTATTATTATTTATTAAATTCTCAACCTCGGATAATGCAATTCTAGCTTTCTGATTGGTTCACTAGATCTCGGTTACCAGCCATTATACCTGCGTTTGACCTTATATGAAAATGAATGAAGCAAATGTCGCTCAGCATAACATTTTCAGCATTTCGTTTTGGCGCCCGGAAGTCACATCACTTTCCGGAAAAGTTTCTTAGACTTTAATAAAATTTAGCAAAACCGAAGGTTGAGAATTTAATAAAACAATTATTCCATTCGCGCTTGTTAGATATGAGATTGGTTATAGCCAACTCGACCCTACGGGCCTCGTTGGCTATTTACCATCTCATATCCAACGCGCGCTCATGGAATAATTGTTAAATGGCTTGTGTTTGTAGCCGATATAACGCGCGCTCTGATTGGCTAGTTCTAGGGCATCATTCTCCCATAACGCTCATGGGCTAACTACGGGCCTGCAAAAGCAAAGCAAGAAGCCGCATTTTAAGCAACTTATTAACCTCGAATGTTCGGTCTTTACGGGAAAATCTCAAACCTCGGTCAACAAGGCAAGGTCTTCCCCGTAAAGACCTCAGTTAATAAGTAGCTAGTAATGAATATTTTCATATTTAAAATTCAAACGGTTATCTCGAACGCCCTCTATTTCGAACTAACTTTGTTTTCCGTTAAGAATCCGAAATAACGAGGTTTCAACTACATTATTATTCCAAAGAGACTATGACCATCTCGTACATCATAAATACATCGTAAAATCTGATAACAATCTTTGCTGCGAGTTTTAGTTGAATTCATGTTTAAGGGCCATATTACAGGGTGTGTGAGACGGGGGGTTTAGAAATCCACCAAGGTACTTTGAATATCAAACACGAAACACCTCAGAAGAACAATAGATGCGCGCGCATCCGCCCTCACAACAACTCGGTAAATCACACGGCTTCGTTCACGATGCTCACTTACCAAAGTTACGTCTTCTTTCTGGATGACCACATGGGGACGCGGAGAAAAGTCGATTTCTCCCTTACAGATGCAGCAAATGGCCGGCTAAGCATTAAAAAGAACAATAAATTGAAAAAAGGGCTGATTCAACACAGCTTTATGCAAGAAGATTACGGCAAGAGTACAACATGAGTCATTTCGTATACGGTGAAACCTCTATCAAGCGGACCCAATCTATTAAGCGGACACTTAGTCTGGTCCCGAAATTAACGTCTTTTATTATCCAACTCTGCTTCCTAGAGTACAAATATCGCGCAACGAGTACAAATAACAGATATTTGTACTCGCCTCATTCCTCCCGGCCGCGTGAAGTTCAAAACCTTGGCAAGTCAGAATTTTGGGAAAAGAAATCGTTGGATAATAAATCTCTTATTAGACGCTTTGGTGTGTAGTATCGCTGTATATTTTTACTCGTTGTTTGTATTTTGACTCGCCCTACGGGCTCGTCAAAATACTGCACAACTCGTAAAAATATACAGCGATACTACATACCAAAACGTCTAATAAGATATATATATTTCCCTTTACAACGAACCCCTATTCAGCGGAAACCTCTATTAGGCGGACGCGTTCTGAATTGACAATGTGGCACTGGATTTCGTCCTTGAAATAGTCGATTAAATGTACCCGTATTATCCTTCTGTATTAAAAGGGCATTATTGCAAACAAATTGAAGCTGGTAATGAAAGCTGATGAACTTGAATTCTGGATAGCTTTGTTCACAACTGAACCTGGAACTTACTCTATTAAGCGGACACTTGGAAAGGTTTCACAGTAATTCAAGCCTATAATTTCACAAGAAAGTCGTAGAGTTGATTTACGTGAAACAATTTGTGTTGTGCACACAGTTGTCGGAAACCTGTCTTATACGGCCTTCAATTCAACATAATAACGACATATTTTAGTGATCTGTTTCTAAAATCTCTTGAGCTTTATGCAAGAGTTTGCTATTACAGTTTGAGAGAAAGAAGGTGTTAATCACTAAAATAGCTTTAGTTTAAGATGAACAAGTACCTGAGTCACTTCCTTCGGTGAAATTGCCTTCACGAAGTGTTCCTGTTAATGAGAAGAAAAACAGAGCAAGACCATGTCAAGTGGAGATGCTGTTTGCTGCATGTCAAGCCAAAACACTCGAAATACTCTTCCAAAGTAGAGTACTGTTAGCTTATGGTGCATAACCATAGGTTAGGGGCCTGAGTCGAGCTGCTTTGCATTTAATACGCAACAAGAAGCCTACGAATAAAGTAAGTAACGTTACTATGCAAAATTGTCTCGAAAATAAAGCCAGTGATTTGGATTACCTTTCTGGAGCCAAGAATGCCCAGAATTGTACTGTTAAGCTGGAGGCACCTCTTGGCACGACTGACGGCAACATACACCAAGTTTTTCTCGTCTTCTCCATGCTCATCTAAAGATAATTATTAACAATGGTTGCAATAAATGTGGAAAACAGTGTTAGATCTAACAAAATCACAAACACCACCACACTGAACCAAAAAGAAAGCAACCGCCATAACAACACGCGCAGCTAAATCAGGCCACGCTCCTGATTGGCTGATTGAAAGTTACAGCATACGTGTTCTGATTAGTTAAACCACATGGTAATAATAATAATACTTTATTCAGAAATCAATCCTGAAACGGAGGACCCAGAGGTTATCCCTATTACAGGGCCTCCTACCTAACTACATTTAAATGCTATTTACAACTAATAAAATTATTAAAAACTTTGCTACTAAAAAGAAAGAGCATGCAAATAATATAATATAAAATATTTAAAGAAGGATAAGAAGCAGTGAATTCATTCTTTAAGTAATATTCATCCATTTTTTCAAGTTAAATTTAAATTTGTTAATATTAATGTCATTTCCAAAAAGGTGATGGGGTAAGTTGTTCCATTCTTTAATGATTCTCATGAAAAAAGAATATTTAAAAGCATTCACTTTTGCAGATTTCATGCGAATTTTAAATAAATTGTTGGATCTTGTATTGTTGTTACAGAACTCAACACTTGTTACAATCCGCTCCTGTTTGGCTGATTGTAAACCAGCAGACGTGTTCTGATTAGTTAAACCACATGGTACAGGACACTTGTTACAATGTAACTAAATAAACCAAAACTAATCCTAACTACTGTCAACAACCAATAAGACACCACTCAAATGGCCTCAAGTGAGCGATAACCACACTCACTCCATGCTACTCCAAGATCTGATCCCGGTAAAAAGTCATCCGTGACTCGCACGGTATCAAACTCAAGTCCTTTGGCTTTGTGTGCCGTAGAGAAAATGATGTCTGCAAGAAGAAAGGCGAAAACAAATTGTGCTCAGAATAAACCGGAGCAAGAGGTGTCTTACGATTTTAAGACAATAGATTGGAAATGAAACTACCTGATTGGGGAAGTGTCGAGGAAAAGAGAAATATGTACAAGACTATTGATACACCTCCGTATTACTTTAATTCAACAACAAACAACAAAACTGATTGGCTGATTCTGTGCATGACAAACACTGACACGAAAAAAAAAAACAAGACAAGAAATGAAACCGGTATAAACCGAAGGATAATGGCGTTTGGAGATCAGAAAGCTCATTTCTTCAATGAATCTGTCTCGCTGTTAAATTTTCAGCTTGCCATGGTAAAATTCTGTCGGATAACAAAAGACACATCATAAAAGAACTGAATCAGAGTTTAACCATCTGATATTAAACGATAGCCTGCAGTGTACACATCATTCCTGGGTGAGCGATGGCTTTGTTTGTTTGCCATTCTGGGAGCCTTTAAAATTTAACTCTCCCGCTATGAATACACTTGCACAAGATAAGCAATTGTTGTGATATTCTGGGTCTAATACTTAGGTGACTCACTAACCTGCTTGCTGTAAGTTTTCTATAGCCTTGGACTTGATCTTCTCAATTCTGTGCTGCAACAGCACGTGGTGTGTCTCAACGATCTAAGGAACGAAAACGCAAGTCAAGAGTGAGCAGCTTTTAAAGTGCCTATCACCCTTAGCCAAATTCTTTTTTTCGTAAAAGTAGACATCAAATACAAGCAAAAACAAGCAACAGAATTGGATTTGAAGTTATTCCCAATTTTTAAAACGCGATCGAAATCACGGCTTACGAAGTAAAAACAGGCGCCATTAGGGGACTGGCACTAGCAAGATGTGTGACGTCAACCCGGTATCTTGTCGATAACAACACAACATAACACAACAAAGAAATAGGACGTAAATAGCGAGTTGGAGTGGATAAGTCTTGTCTTCTTCGGTTTCTAGTTAGCTATCTGCGACAAAATATCAGAAAGACTCCAATTCCGAAAGGAGCTACAATTCCGAGGATCGAAAATCAATTATATTCCCTCCTATGAAAATATTGAAGTCGAGGAAGCGACTTTAGGTGAAGGGAATGCCGCCTCGCTAACTGCTAACAGAGCTGGACGTAGATGCATATAAGCCCTACGAACATGAGCCGATAGCGACCGAAGAGTGGGTTTGTGAGTATCAACGAAAGCAAGAGACCCAAGTTGAAAGCTTCAGGACCGTTGTGAGGGAAAAGAACCCGTAAATTCGTGGTGAGTCAGACGTAGAGCGTTTGCACGTTTGCTTCATTATGTTGGGTTCTTATACATCGATTACTTACCGCTGGTTCTTCTTTAGGTGCAACTGTGGAGAATGCAGTTCTGAGTACCTACAAAATCCGAACGAATTTCAGTGCTGTTTGGAGATAGAAGAGTGCGTGGAATGCCTGTCCAGCGAAATGGTTATTAAAGAGGTGGGCACAAAGCCGAAATGCGTTACACAACATCTTGGGTTCGGCCAAGTTTGCCTACAGAAGTAGAGTTTGCAGTTGGCTGCCGACAAGTATAAGACAAAAAACAAAACGAAGTATCGCCAGACTGGTACGGAAAACAGGTAGATAAAAATTGTTCTTTTAAAAAACAAAGAGATCAACATGTTGCTCAGAGTGTTTTCCCTCAAGAAACAGCCTCTGACTAGTTTTTGCCTAAATATTTTTAATTAAATATAAATTAGATGCGTTCAAACACTTGTTTGTGCTACACCCACGTAACTCGGGTTCTAAAATGTATTGTATACCCGTGCATTTGGTGTTCTTTACCTGTTTAGTCGACTTCTGGTAGTTATAGTGTAGAAATTTCCATAAAGATACACCTGGTTATTTTTATTAAGTTTGTATTTTTTATTTGAACAAATTTAGTCATTTTATGCCCCTTTTGATGGTTTTGGTGGACTTCCTAACAAAGGTTTTTTGAATATTAGTGGGCTTTGACCATCCGCAATTGCCCTGTGGTGGGGGCATTTGAAAAGAAAATATCAGCTAAGTTCAAATTCCCAGTCTATTCCCCCACCCCCTCCCGCCACCCCATGTACATTACATACAGTACATTACATACAAACTCAACAATTTCACTAGAGACTTGAGAGCATTTACCCAGATGAGATAGCAATTTATTGTTTAAGAAAAAGAAAACATGTACTGTGTTTCTATCAAGTTATAGAAACAGGAGTGGAAGTTTGGGAGAACGAGAAATACTGAAGGAAATATTTCTTTCATCCAACACCATTTAATGAATTTAAATTGCTGTGGTATGCAAAAGACAAAGCTTACAATGAACTTGAATACAGTTATTTCTTTTTTTTTTTAATATAAATCAATCAATACTTAACATTACTACTTTGTTATTACACTGCCCTAAATATGTTCTTTTCCGTTACAGGTTTCTGCGTGGTATTGCCTATCATGAATTCACTCGCCTCATTCATGGATACTTGGGTGAAGACGGATACCTTTGCCTGCATGTAGCTACTATTCCATAAGAAAAACATTTCCAGAGAAATCGGCATATGCTGTATTTGAAACTGAAGACTGATGAATAGCTTATGATGCTAATTGTTTAGTCAAATAAAATTGGAGCATGGTTTTGAGCTAAGTGAACTGTAGGTCTGGTAAATTTTTCAATACATTATGACTTGGTATTATTCCCATCCCGCCCCTTTCCCCGCCCCAATATGATGTTGACATTAATGCTGAGAATGCAGTCAACAAGAGAGTTACATTCTACAGTACAATTCTACAGAGTACAATTCTAGAGTTTTGTCCTGCTTAATGTAAATCAGACTTGTTTCTTTCGCAACTGATTTTTGGGGGATGTAGTCACATTTTTGTGTCCTTTCATTGGTTGCTTGCATGCAGTGCAGTAATGGGGCTTTCCTTTACTGGTCTTCGGCTGCTGCTGGATCTCAGTCTCTGTAACTAAAGCAAATGATGGTGGTTTATAAGCCATTGATTTAATGTGATTTAGGGGATGCTAAATAGGCAAAGGAAATCTTGAAAGTTTCTTTGACAGTTTAAGCACAACAGGAATTCCAATAATATGCTAATTTCATAAGGTAATGACAGTAGCACTTTGGCCTTAGGCAGCTGACACAGTCAAAATTCAACTCATTTTCTATAGCATGAAGCTGGTGGGAGTATTGCCCCCCTGGATGGGATGTTTATAAGTCCATAAGGGTTTGACCTTATAAATTGAGGTTCAGAGAGAGGTGCTGTTAAAGTGACACGCCCACAACAGACTCACCCCAGTAACCAGCCTTGTTCAACCGAAAACTTCAGGAAGTCAGCCTGGGGAAGAGAAGCTTTGTAAGTTTGGGATAATGTGGACAATTTTCCATTTGGGTCCAGTTGGCCAGATATTATTTACGGGAAATTCTGGACATCGAAAGTGGGAGTTTAGGTCAAGAAGAGTGACCATATATGTTAACTTATAAGAAAAGAGTTGAATGAAAATACAAGATAGTTCAAACCATCTGGCCAAAAATATTATTCGCTTTTTGGTCCTAATTAGAAATGAATCTAAGAAAGCCTAAAATATATTCAACATAAATTCGCCGAGTCAGTTTGACCACTACAAAGCCATAGAACAGCTTAGAGACGGAGACAGAGTTTAGTTGGCCTGTAGCGGAATGCACGCATTTTCATTTCATAGCACCCTGACCACGGTTAAAAAAAATAAAATAAAGACGTGAACACGTTTATATACCTTCAAACAAGTTTCTTACCAATTCATGCAGTTCATTGACACTATCTGTGTTGTTTTCATCTAACCCTGGGGAGCTGTTTTCAGCCAGTACGGCTGAGCTCTAAAGTTCGTTCCCTTCCGGTTCGATTTCCGCCGTGGAGGATGCCGTCGCTGTTGCAGTCGAAGCCTCCATCCGCCTCTTCGCACTCTTGAGCGTCTAAAGGAGTTCGAGATTAAAGATAAACATGATTATTTCAGAAGCTTTTTTGGCTGCATAAACAAATCAAGAAGTTCCCCGAAACATTTGACAGATCTTACCGCTCGTTGGAGACGACGTTTCGCACTTTCACTGACGACTGGTTTTTTGGTGACCGCTTCTGCATGAACAGATGGCCCAACGTTAATGCCGATTTCGTCTCGTTTTAGCCTTGGCATGATCGGCTTCTTGGTCACTTCGTTGACGAAGTTGAAGCGGCGAACATAGTCGTTTTCAGCCGGTAAAGTGCCTTGAGCAGACTGACGAATTTCAAGTCGGCTCCCACTTAGCTCTCTTTTGTTTCACGAAATCGATCCACTTTTTTCGGCGTTTCCTTGCTTCTGGACGTTCGTCGTCGTTTAAAAATGGTATAGCATGTAAAATCAAACCGATCTGTACATCTGGGAAGGCAGAACATCCACCAACCACACATCTACCTGGCATATTCTTTACGTGTTACAGAAATCGAGAGAGAAACTTGCTAATGTTTTCTAATCTGAGATACCGGGTTGACGTCACAAGATAGTTAGTACCCAATCCCTCAACTGCTCCTTTTTGCATCCAATATGGCGGAAAATGTGCTAAAATTACGATTTTCGTCGTCTGATTAAATGGAGAGAGAAACCAGAATACGTTTAATTTCTTCAGAAAACGTCTTAAACATACATAGATTTTTGAAATTTCGTATAACTGGCTAAGGGTGATAGGCACTTTAATTGAACTTCCAGTAAAAGGCTGTTTGCCCTTTGTCACTTAATTGTATTTTTAAGGGAGGAGATGAGGGCGAGGGACGTTTTTGTGCATAAGTGGTACCTGGGACTTATATGCAGGAAGGAAAACAAGTGAACTAATTAAGCAATAGAGCTTACACAGCCTCATCTAAACACGAGGAGGGTTGGGAGAATTCGAGACAGTTATGTAAACCCGAGACGTAGTCGAGGGTTTGCATAACTTTCGAGAATAGTGTTCAGATGAGGCTATGTAAACAAGGAAAAAGTGCTCTATTGCTTTTATAAAAAAATTCTCAAAAATACGCGCAAATACAAAACGTCACAACCGTGTTTACATACTCTCATCTAAACACACCTAACAACCAATGAGAGCGCGTGTAGTGACTCAGTTATTTTATAAATGCAATTTACACAGGAAAAACAGCGCCAAGTCTATGGGTGAAGGAAGAACGCAAGGTGGATTCTCTTCTAGAAGTTATTCAAGCTCACAAACAATTTTTCCCTTTTTAGGTCGTTTTGTTTTGTTTCTTTCCGGTCCAGAGAAATAAAAGCTCCTCGAGGGCTGAGAAGAAGACTTGGTAGTCTTGGGGTACAAACCTTAATCTTGCCAAGCAATTCTGGGTCAGGAGCCACTTTCGCGTATTTCTTTAATTCGGAAAACGACTTGAACTTCTTGATCAAAGCATCCTTGATACCCAGATAAGCTGAAAATAAAATAACGTAATGTCTGACTCGATACTTCAATGTACGCGAAACCAACAAACAAACAATTGCACTAACCAAAATGCGAGCTGTGATAGGCCGAGGTATCTATACGAAATTGCTTAAATCATACAATGTAAGTCCGTGTCCAATAATTATGTCTCTCACTAGACACTGGTTTGGTTACAAAGTGTAAATAACAAGAAATTCAAATTGTTTACAAGTTACTCACGTTTATTTGTACCCGCCGTAAACAACTTGTGAATATCAAGTACTCGGTCAAGTGCAAGGCCTTTTAAACCCTGAGAAAAAAAAAAGTAATTCTAACGGCTTTTAAATGTTCATAATTCTAATATTCAAACAAACTTGCCGCTCCAAAAAAACGCTCCCAATAGTGACTTCCGGTAGAATTGGGCCGCCACCACTTTTTTAAATGTTCGAAAGGTATAAACATTTAAAACAGTCGATTTCTCTCTCACAAGAATGACTTCTTGACACTTCCAGCCTTATTTTGATGTCAAATAAATGAATCTTTCATGACTAAAAGTCGAGTTCGACCGTAAAGAAGTCCATTGTGCTTGCATAGCATGTCGAGAGGATGTCGTCTAGGCACGTAACACTCAAAGCGGGTGTTAAAGCGTGATCGATTGATTTACCTCAACAAATCCCCACACAAGAAACCACACTTTCACAAATGTGTAGTCACATAATGATGAAGTATCAACAAACAAGTGACAAAACATGGCTTACCCCAACAAAACCAACTTTGGTATTATTGTTTGCACAACAAACATTGACTGCTTCATTAAACAGCGTGTAATTACAACGAGTAATAACGCATAGTTGACCGGATTTTTCACCCATCACAGAACCTTTAAAACAACAATACAACAATTCAGTGGAATACTCACAACCTTCACCTCAGTGATGAGAAATACAAACTACTGTGTTTGTAAGGTACAGTCAGTGTTAAGTAAAATATCTCAACCCTGCTCAGCTCCAGGGCTGCGGATTGTTTTGGCCCACCCCACATGTGTGGAGGCATCCCACAGTCCTGGAGCGGTAGACATCGACGGAAGTGAAAGTAAACTCAGTACAACAATATTCACCTCTCTTAGCTCCTCCAACTAGAGTCTTGTTCCGTATACCCTTCAACACATCCAGGACACAAGACGCAACATAGGCTATCTCAGGCCCAAATCTAAATGACTTCAAATTCAACAAAATATATAATAATATGATTTATATAATAACCAAATCAATGCGCGCTCTCTGATTGGTCAATCAGCTATGGGTTACTGTGCCGGTAAACCCATGGGAAAAACGTGCGTCTTCTGAATTATTATATAAAAGCAATAGACCACAAGTTTCTATGGGTTTTAGGCTGATAAACCACTTGGGATGTTGGTAGAACACTCGAAGAATTCGTAAACCACTCGTCTGCGGCTCGTGATTTACAAATTCTTCTCGTGTTCTACCAACATCCCGCGTGGTTTATCAGCCTATAACCCATAGAAACTTGTGGTCTATTGCTTAAATATAAATACGTTTTCACCGAAAATGTAAGCGCAAGTGAATAATTATTTTGAAAGTGACCGGCAGGTAATGATTTTCCATTTGATCTTACTTGCACACTTCATTTTGCTACTGTTAGACCCAAGATACGTACATTAAATACACTCGTATAACTGTGCTCGTAACAACCACATGATAATAATTTCTCTACAAATTAAAACAGTGCTGTACATACATGCCTGCAAAATCTACATTCGGTGACCAGTTGTTCCATATGACAGCGTGCTTTGCTGTTAATAGGGAAAACTGTTCTTGAATTTTGGCTAAGAATACATTTTTGTAGGTTCCAGAAGTGTCTACTAAAACAATTAGACCACTCACCCTCGCTTTGTAGGAGAAATATTCTCATAAAGATAACTCAGGCTCGTGGTTTAATTGTTAGTTGACATCATTCAAACTAAAGCTATCTTTTCTGGGCAGAACTTTGATGTGGTGTTGCACAAGTCTGTGAATGAATCTTAGTGTGTGACCACTCAAAACCAAAGAAACTGTGCAGTACGTCATGTAGCGTCCTTTACCCACCAACATTTTGAAAAGTGGGATTTTCAACCTCAGCTACTCATGAAAAAGAAAACTTGAGTTAAGCTTGCATTCAGTCATTAACAACTGACCTGCGTGAGGTAGAACGTGTGAGTACTGGCCACCTCCTGAAGGGCATTTCTTGCCCCACGAAAGGCGTAAATCTGCTGATGTGGATCACCAACCAGAATCTTGGCACAGGATTGTCCGAGAAGAATGTCTGATGCAGCTAAAATACCACAGAGTGATACAAAATACCTTAACACTATGGTACATATGGTGTAACTGTATAAGCACAGTAACATATAACACACATGTAACAAAGCTTTGAATCGACGACAATCACACTCAGTAGTTTGTATAGTTTTGTTGTTGTTGTTGTTGTTGTCGGTGGGGATTGTTAAAGGTTGGCTAAAAAAATCTGTTTTGTTCCAAGTCACAAGTTGATGTTTGTGTTAATTAATTAAAGTGGATAATTATTTGCCTGTTCGATGATGTAAATGGTAACCTTTATCATTAAATTTTTTACATTCTTTTTTTAACAACTTATCTTCTGCATATCATTTTGTATATTACGCGTGCTGGAATTATTATTATTATTATCATTATCATTATCATTATTATTATGCGCCGCCGTGTTCATTTCTGAAAAGCTTGATGGGAAATTATGATATCAATGCGCAGCTGGACGTTTTTAAAATACAGTATTGTGTAACTAAATATAAAGGTGGTTTCATCTTAATTCACATTCCAGATGAAGATGTTTAGTTCTAGCGACAAATCGTCTTCTGAAGACCACATTGAGATCCCTGACCACGCAATGAATTACCATAAAGTCAACATGGCAACGGGTTGTGATCTGAACTGAAAACCAAACACTTTGTATTCGAACTACTCAGTATACAGAGATATCAACTTAAAATCTCAAGATCAGTTGCAGAGAACCATTAAGTATCCTTTGGAACCTCAACTGCTTTTCAGCCAAGATTCCCTTTAAAGTAAATAAACCAAGCCTTTTTGGAGCCTAGTCCCCACAGGTAGCTTGTACAACTTAAAGCTGCTTTCCCCAAAAGAAACAAAATAGGAGACAATGTATGTGCGTTAAATTAGTTATGTGTCACTGCTGTTAAAATAGTTGAATTGCCTAATCAATAATCAATAATAAGTAAACAATGACAATTTTACCAGGAGTGCAATCCTGAGCCTCATCAACAAGCAGACAATCATACCCATCCAGAACCGGTCTGTTAAGCTGATAGATCTTGAGGTAACCTGGAGCAGTCACAAGAGCTCCATCAGAGAGAATATTTTTGGGAGATCAAGGGTGGCGCACTGAAACATATGATGTAAACACAAAGAGGTTCCACTGTACATGTACATGTAGTTCACTTTGGACTTATCATACATTTAGTTGGATGTTGTCAGTTCAAAGGAAATCTCTCCACATACAGTCCTACAAATGCAGGTATCAGATGCACAAGAGTTACATACCACCGAGTCATCTGTATTTATTACATGGCTATCTACCTTCATGAACTGAATCCTGTGCTGTAATTGGCTACCTGGGCAGGCAAGATGGCACTATCTTGCCTGCTCGGGATTACGCGCTGTGTCCCGTAAGAAAACAGAGCTCTTTTTTTCCATATAATGAATCCTTTAGTGACCAGGCTTGTTAAGTCAAGATGACTGGATACTGGCCTCGTTCTTTTTTTGTTATGTTTATGGATTTGAACTCTGTGTTGGTCCATAAACATGCCAAAAAACAAGAACTTGGCTAATAACCAGCCATCTTGACCTCACACTTGGTCAATAAGGCAACAGATTTTTGACGCAGATATACACTTGCACTGTGCATGAACTGTGGCAAATAAGAAGAATGAACACAGACTATCACTGCCAAGAAACACCTACCATCATGGGTGATTGGGAAATCTTTATCTCTTGGATCCCTCATTCTTTGCCACAGCCCTTCAGCATGTGATACAACTTTCTACAGTCACATGGAATTGATGACAAAGTTAACTTTTATCTGAAGTGTTACTAGTATACAGTGTACATGTACAGTACATGTTGTACCACACTGTGGATGAAACCTGGACGGTTTGTATCATGGTTAAACACTAATTTTTAATGGAACTAGTCTCTTACAGACAATCTCCTCAAATGATGTTTCATTCAAAATATAAGTACTTCCATAGGCTTACAGTGGAAATTCTAATCAGATGATTTCAACAACAACCAGCCATTTAACTTCACCAAATTTACAAGAAAAGAAAAAAACAGCATAAGACAAACAACTACTCACAATATTAAGAAAGCTAAACAAGCTGATTTTTAAGGTGTTGCTGAACAACAACAAAGGGATGGGGCCGTGTGATAAATAGCTCATAGCAGAGCTCCTGCGTGCCAAAGGCACGTGAGCGGAGCCCCGTACCTTAGAAAATTTGCTAACCAATCTATCTCAAAAATTGTGGTTGTCATGTGACTGTCCGTATGCACGTCCATGCACCAAGCCCAATACTTTGAAAAATAAGAGAGTAGCATCATTACCATGGGTGCGTGCATGTTTGACATCCATGTTTTGGTTAATTGACAGCTGTCAAAACAAGGCATCTGCTGACCAGTATCACGTGACCAGGCTCAGGTTACAAACTCATTGAGGTGGTTTTTTTTTTAAGTTGACTGCTGACCCAATTGTGGTTTTTCTATTGGATCTCGGACTCAAGTTAGGTTATTATGCTGGGGGGAGAAGGAGGGAGTAAGTGCAAAGGCAAATTTTGGTGCAAATTAACCAATGCACGTTGTTCACTTTTCTTTCGACATTTTTCTTGCACAATCATCTATTGGAAAGTCCCTGATATACATGTACTGCGTACATAAGACCTCATCAGCTGAAAATTAGAGACTAAATTGATCAAAGGCAACCCACTGTGACAGTATTGAACTAACCCGAATGTGCTTCTCACTGTTCAAATAGGTGACGTCTGCACCATGATTACCAAAGATTGACCGCACTATGTCTCTACCCTCTGATAAAGACACCTCCACAACCGCTCTGTTGGTACTAGGCACATGTTTGGCTTGCACAGTAGTGTCAGAGGAGGCTATGAAGTTTTTCAGAGTATCTTCAACTCGTCTTGCATGCAGATAACCACATTCATTTGGGAGGGCATTCATGATGGTGCTGAGCCGCAGACCGAAGGCGAGCTTGTGTTTGTATCTGAGTGTAAATTGTATTTTTAATTAATAGAAAACATTTTTGGAATGTACAGTTACATTGTACATTGTTAAGTTACAATGTACAGTCATGTAAACTAAGCAACGTTCGGTACATGGAACTTGACAAGCATCTGAAATATTAATGCAACACTAATCCAACGTAAGAACTTAGAATACTGTACAGAATACATGCACATGTATACATTGTTAAAATAATGTGAGCCTCAAGTTTGCGCAATAAGACCCTATTTTCTATTGGGGGAACTGGAAGTGATGATGATGATGATGATGTGTGACGAGTCTCTCAAATTGGCTGTCACTTGGATGCCAAAATTACAAACTTAAAAACCACGCAAAAAACCAAGGACAGTTGAAAACACTACTGGAACAAGGATCTCTACAGAAATAATTTGTGTTGCAGGTGTGGGAAAGAATAAATTGAGTGCATAAGGTTGGTTAGGTAGCATGCATGCATACAAACAAAATAATGCAAACACCACTAAATAATGGTATGTGCAATGTTATATTTTACTCACCGAAAGCCTACACCTCTAAAGGCCAAGGAGTGGATTGTGCGAGACTCAACATTACTAGGGAAAGTCCTCAGCGCATGTTGTTGAATCGACCTGTTTTGGAATGAAACATGGTGTAGCCCAGTGGACAAATCAATAGTATGGCTAGGTATTTTAACAGTGTAAAGAACATTTGACATTTTACAAAATTCAGTATCTACATATATGTATTAGCTTATGTACACATAAGTGAAGGGAAAAAAATACCATAACTACAGTATGATGCACCCACAAATCTTCATTCTCAATTGCTACATGTATGTCATGATAACAACTAACAGTGAAATCATGTATATTACATGGACACCACCTCACAAGTTTGTGTGCCATGGGCCTACAAAAGGGTTATAAATTCTACCCCAAGGATCCGTGGTGATACAGCTGTACATACGCAGTGCACAAATGTAACTGTCTAACACCGAAGGAGAAGTCAGTTCTGACAGCTGCAATGACCTCCACTCACTTATTGTATGCCACATTAAGAAACCGCTCCATTGGCCTCATTTTGGTGTATTCAACTAGAGTTGTCGTCTTCCCAGTTCCTGAAAAGACCATTAATGAAAATTCAACAGTTTTGTCTTTTATGAGCACTACATGTAAGTATGAGTATAAACTCACTTTATTTTTATCATTGTACGGAGCGCCAAAATGCTTATTGTCTATGCAATAATACACAATGTAGTTGTCTAAAGAATGAATTCATATCCAGTCTGAAGTGTAGTCTTAGCCCTACATGTGTACATGTACTTCTTCTTTAAACTACACTAGGTGATATTTACTGACGGTAGGTTCAATCACAATGTAATGTCACAATATATTGATCACATCTGTAAATATAATACATGACTGTGCAATTTTGTAATGTAATCATACCTGCAAATGCTACAATTTTTATGATCTCGCCTGGCTCCACATCATGTTTGATGATACGCACTTGCTCATGAGTGAGTTGCAGCTTGTCAGTGGCAGATCTAAAGGGTAAATAGAATTAATAGTCATACAACAGCAGGAAGTTGTGTTTGGTGTGGTGTATGGAGTGTGGGGAAGAGATAACAGGTTTTATGATTCTGGTATTGCACAGTTTGGTGTTCCAGAAAATATCCATATTCTCCTCCCTCCCCCTCCCCCCTCCCTCCTCCACCAGAGAAGGGATTGAAATTTCTTGGTGAGTGGGGTTCTGTTGCAATTCTAAGGTGTAGGCACAGAGATGTTTGAGTCAACTGCTTTTATTTTATTCCAGTCATGATTACAGGAGCAGGTGATGGTGTTTTGCTGAGGGGTACATGTAGGGAGAATCAGATGAAAGATGTGATGCTTTTGTTGACATTGTGCTGTAGAAAAAGCTCTTCTTTTGTCAATTTGTTTTGCAAATACCAACGTGATAAAACAACTTGTCATCATTTACCCCTTCACCTGTTGGAGAACTGAGCTGTAATAAAACAAGTTGTACCTTGCAACAAACATCACAAATCCGTGCCGTGGTCTCTATGACTTACGAGGTTCTTCGCAAAAAGTCAGCATAGAGGTTTATACAATGTACATGTAGCAACGGTCCTACTCTTGTATTACTCAGTTTCATACCTGTATCTCATCATTGATTGTTGTCCAGTAGAATTCTGACCAAAGATGGAGCCAATAGATGCACAGGTGGCTTCAAAGGCATTTTCGTACAAATACAGAGTATAGAACACTCTGTAGTGAAGCCTAATTGTCAGGAAAATGATGTACTGTACATAAGTCGAGAAATTACCAAGACCTCCAAATAAGTAATCATTAGGCAAATTTGAACAATGTGTAGTTCCAGAAGATATCCATACCTCCCTCACGGAAGGGCATTTTTTCGAGACCCCCACCCTCCTGGAAATTACAATTAAGCTCTCTACACTTCTTTAAATGTAATGTTTAGAAACAGTAATATGTACATTGTATATGTACAATCTTAGAACCCACAGACATTATTACATTGCATGTGCAGTTCCAGAAAATATTCGAACAGGTCTGTATTATGAAGAAGACACTTCTATTACAATCTAGGAGTTTCACTGACATTCTATGCAGGAGGGCAAATAGTTTTCTCATGTGAGCGAAACTGAAAACTGAACTGAAAGAAAACCTTTCCTCCAGGTGGTCAAATCAGGCAAGCAAAATCACCCTAACAACCGGTCAATATCCCCAGTGCCAAGCCCCAAGTGAAACACCTGTCTATAAGTGGACACTACCAAAGTTCCTGCATAATGCACTCAATTCAGGTTTCACTGTATACATACATGTATACATGATTTTATGTATCAGACGTACCCACTTCCAATCCTGTGCTGGGACTCGAGGTAGTAATAAACTGATGCTAGACAGTAGAAGCATTCTAAAATGTCATGAACCAGGCAGGAAGTGGATTGTGACAAGCAATAAATTATGGCTTGAATTTCCTGTACTGTCTTGCAAACTAATGACAGAAGAGCTACAACTGACCAGGGGCTCGGTTTCTAATAATTAAAAACAGACACTGTCAGTTGATAGATTTACCATAAGTCCACCTAATAAGTTTCAGGGTAGAACAGCTAAGGGAGTGAAGTGACATGTGAGGTTTTAGGCCGTAAAGCGGCAGTGTGAAGGTTGTGAGGCGGCCAAGTGAGCGATGAGGTCCCGAGAGGTCAACTTGTCTTGCTTGAAGGGTTTCCATTTGCACTTCGCGCCAAAATTTGAAAATGAGAAGTGGCATGGCTTGCAATTGGTGTTTCAGATTACTATTGAGGGTCCTTGACTTGAATAGTGGAACATGTGTATAAATACCTTTAATTAACTAAAATGTCCCACAACTGTTGTTCAGAGCAATCTCCTACAGTATCCAAGACACTGAAATGCCACAGGAATTTAGGTTGGAGACCTGATCAGCGGAACCACATGCCCCTAGACAATAGTGTTGCTATAATTGTAGCTATTCTGTCCATTTGAACAATCAAAAGCGTGCGGAGCTAGAATATTCTGTGGCCTATTGAATGCAACCGAAAGTCATGTTTCATTGACAGTTCTGTCCCCAAGGGATATTCATAGCAACTCTGATTGGTCAATGTGTAGCAAACCATTTGTGGGTTACCAAAATTGGCGGTAATCACTATGAAAAGTCCTTCGTCTGGCGGGAAATGAATAAAAAAGATGAAGATGAAGGACTTTGAAAGTCTATCAGATGAGTTGGTTAACGATTTCCAAAAGCAATATTTAAAGTAAAGGAGTCCAGTTGTTTAAATCTAGTCTCTTTGTACAATAATTGAACAACTAATTATTCATGAATAACTTGTGAAGGTTTAGACAGGCATTTAACATAATTATTAACTAATAAAAGAAATTAAAATGAATTTTGTTTGGATCCAAGTACAAAATAAGGGTATGTTCCTTTGGAGTGAACTGGATCAGGATCAGTGATCCATGATCATTCAGATTACTTGATATACTCTGATCATCGTTTCCTTTGATGTACCACGATCCGAGTGATCTCGGATCACTGATCCTGATGCAGGGTACCCTAAATGTACATCTAATAATGTCCTGTACATTACCTGCTTCGGGCTGTCAGAAAGAGTTTCTAAGAAGGTTTCTATCAAGGAGAACTTGCAGTGTGTTTTCAAATGTTTTAACAGTGACGAGTGTCCTTTTCTTTTAAAACCCTTCATAAAACTGACAACAAATAAGACAATTAAAATTAAAAGCAAAATTGACTGATATCATTGGGTTGCTGCATGACTGGTCAAATAAGTCACATGCAAATAACTTGATAATAAACTGTGACTTCTAGTACATGTAACTGTAGGCAATACCGTAATTCAAAAATACATGTACATGCATCACTGTGTGATAATGTACTGCAACATAGTTCCTTTCAGAAAGATTACAAGGAGCTGGCTGTTTGTAGACATGTAGAGCAGCACCTAGATAAGTGCAGTATTGAAGAGATGCCCATACCCAACTTCCTTACACATATTTAAAACCTGCCAGCCAGAGCGAGTGCTGGGTCTTTTGGAAAGCACTACGACAAATATCCTGTTTGTACAGTAGGAAAGAAATTCCAGCCCATTTGAAATTGTAGTTACATGTTCATCACTGTGGTCATTAGTTAATGATTTTAAGGTATTTTTTCAAGCCTGAGGTTTTCTACATGTAAGCTGAGAGACCAGCTTTCCAATCAAACAAACAAGCAGGTTTACATGTGTACACATGTAGGTATGATATTACCCAAGCTAAAAGGCCTGTGATGCCTGTAGATTGTATGTACAGGAAATACAGAGTGCTATGTTCCTGTAGCCCCTTGCAAAAGTTTACAAGCTTTAAGATACGTGTACATGTACATGTACCAAGTTACATCGATACCTAGCCTTTCACTCAACAAAACAAACACTGTGATTGGTTGATTCTTGGTCACATGGCCCTAATCAAATTCAAACGTATGGGGATACAATTGCACTGTTGTTGCCCGCATGCCGTCTTTGTTTGTTTGTTTTTGCTATATGATTGTATAAATAATATTTTTGTCCCCTGGGAGAAACTGTTAGTTTTGTTTTGACTCTTGGGAAAACAAAACTGTTTCCATGGGGACCATACATTAAGTGGATAATATTTTTTCACTTGGGAAACACAACTAGACGTTATATCATGTTAACTTTGCTCAAAAAGTTTCCAGTGATCTATTGCAAACTCAAGTTTCTGCTACATGTATACCAAGAAATCACAGTAACAAACTGTTCATTCAAAACAAAACAAAACAAAAATACTTTTACCTTGCAAGATTTTGAGGAAATAAATCCACATCTAAAAGACCATTTTCATCTAGAAGTTTAATCATTTCATCTTCTGATGAACTATCGCTGTTCTTAAGAAGAAAGTATTTCTTCTTCCAAGGGATAAACTGGAAGTGAAAACAGTCAATAGCAAGGATCAGTGATTCTGATTCATTTTTTGGTGCTTTTGCACAGCAGAAAAATTTTATTCAATAAGACAGTTACAGATAGTCTCGGTGAACAAATGGCCAAGATTTTGAATTTGCTCGGCACATTACTTGTACTCTAGACTTAACAGTCGACACTTGTATGTATAACCACCACCCTAGGGACTTGAGGAAGTGGCCGCTTGATACAGCATCCCATCCAGGGGGGGAGTAGAAATACTCCTAGTCGCTTCATGCTACAGAAACCGGGATAAGCTCCGGCCTGATGAGCTACTTGGCTCTTATACAACATGCACTTAATACAAGATCACTAAAAATACTCACTGAGCGTGGGTCAATTTTAATGGCGTGTCATACTGTACAAAAACACCTCATGCAAGGAAACAACAAGCACTTTATTCACACATGCATTCATGATAATGGTACTGCACTTCAGCACATTGCGGACATCCAGGAAGCACTATTGATACTAAATGGCCAATTATCAGCTTACAGGAGCTTTGGACATGCATGTTATTTTTAAGGTGGATTGCATTTTGTTTTATATTTGCTAGACAATAACATAATGCATAAAATGACGTACAGTATGGCTTGATTTCCATTTGGGTGGCCACTTAATACAGGTAAAAGTAACAAAAAAGACAAACATACATGTACATGTACATGTAGGACTGCGCTAGGGTGGCTGCGGCCGCTTAATAGAGAGGGCTGCCTACTACAGGCAACAAACAAGTGCAGCATTTCTAGGAGAGAAAAATCGGGCCTTTGAAAACTGGCCGCTTAATAGAGGGGTTGCTGCTTAATACAGGGCTGTTATACATGTAATTATACAGGTTCGACTGTATTTATTTATAAATAACATGCTGAGCAAATTCAAAACCTTGGTCCATCTCCAATCAATAGATAATGAGTGGAGATCATAAAAATGGGTATCCATAACTGTACCAGACTCTACCTGTGTACATGTACCTAGCCCCATGTGGCATCTTCTTTTGGTTAAATAATAATTATTTACAGTAACTACCTGTAGGAAGGCATGTATGCACACGGTCTACTACATGTATCCATTATTATTATACACTGAACCCTCTAACCCTTTTCTGATTGGCCAAAAGCGTACAATGAATTTTCGAAATCAGCGTCCTTCACGTCATAACTGCAGATTATACAATAATCATGTCAAGGTCACGGGTAATCATGTCAAGGTTACGGGTTATCATGTCATGTATGACCGCAGCGCATGATTTCCAAGGGTAATCATGTCAACTTTGCGTGATTCGTGTTGTTTGTCATCAGTGAAGAAGTAGAAACATGACTTCCAAATGTTGGCGTTTGTTTGCGTTCGTTCAATGTATAAAAAATCAATTAATATTATAATCAAGGTCTTTCAGCTGATAACCCTTATACCTCAACCTTGATTATTCTGGACATCACAAAAACCTCATCCAGTAATTGTTTAAAATCTACAATGTACCAGGAAACTGATTTAAACTGAGCAGTTTACATACATGTACATCATTTCATGTGATACTAGCCAGACATAATAAGTCAATGACATCAATCAATGACAACAATGAAATCAATGAGGAATCAATAGGTAATCGATAGGTAATCAGTTGATCAGTTGATTAGTCACTGATTATTACCAATGATCAATGAGTAATCAATGACTAATAGACAAGCCACAAAATTTTTGGTTATCGATTAGTCATCAACTGTATTGATAAGTCATCGATTTGCATTGATTAGTCATTGATTTCCTTCATTACTCATCCATATCATCAAAAAAAAAAAAAAAAGTAAAAATGTTTGCCGCTGTTCTGGTGGGCAATGTACATGTAACTGCTTATGAGGCTGCTTCCCTAAGCCGAAGAAGTTTTACTTTGCTGACAAACATCCACCGAACAAAATCTATAACCATGTACAGTGTAGTCGATTCTTGTCAGCGTACTTGTTAGTTTCATTTTCAGACTGGTTGGTTCCTGTTCAGTAGTTTTGGTATCAAATAAGGAGTTAGGTAGAATGAAATATTGCACAATAAAGAATCATCTGTATTTGTGATTAGCACTTGATGTCTTGATATACCAGGAAGGTTAATTGACCTTTCGTGAAAGGCCTAATTTCGTCAATAGGAACCCCAGTTACAAAGAATACACCTACAGCTATACATGTACATGTAACACGGATAAAAGAATAACAAACTAAAAGAAATGGTACACGAAAGCAAGAAATGTGTCTATCATGTGCAGTATTATAGTCGATGATTGATGGGTAAAAAAAAAAAAAAAAAAAGGTAAAGTCTGCATACGAGCCAAGTGGCCCATCAGGCCGGAGCTTATCCCGGTTTCCGTAGCATGAAGCGACTAGGAATATTTCTACTCCCCCCTGGATGGGATGCTAGTCCATCGCAGGGTTACCCCCAGCATTAAACTCGCCGGTACCCATTTATACACCTGGGTGGAGAGAGGCACCGTGAGAGTGAAGTGTCTTGCCTAAGAACACAACGCAATGTCCCCGGCCAGGGATCGAACCCGGAGCGCTCGCTCCGGAGTCGAGCGCACTAACCATGAGGCCACCGCACCTCCGATTGATGGGTAGTCAATAGGTAATCAATTACATATACATCAATGAGTAACAAATGAAGGGGTACATGGAAAAAAGCCCTACATTGTAAGTGACTCTTGATCTCATGTCAAATTCTCCTTTTCTGTAAAAGGAAATGAAAAGCAATTTGCCAAGAGAATCTTGCAGTTTATCAGATGTCACTTAGGGCCTTTTTCTGCACACCCCTTTTATTGATGTCATCGTTGAGTAATAATTGATAGGCCACAAAAGTTTTGAGCTTTGATTGCTCATTGATCATCACCAATAAATCAATGACTAATCAACTTAATACCCATCGAGTACTCACTGATTACCAACTGATGCCACTGATCATCCATTAGTTATGACTGGTACTAGATGTGCATGTTTTGTACAAGCATGGTTTATAGAGACTTTACAAGGATAGTGTGTGGATCACAAAAAGAGCAAAACCCTTGACCAGACATATTCCAGCACTCTAAGCATTCGTCTACTGTGTCTCCCACTGACATCAGGTAAACACCCACATATACATGTATACTTTACCCTAATGTACACCTAAACCTAGCAACATGTCATGTATAAATAGAGTAGTACCGTTAAGCACAAGTCAAATTCAACCTCAAGTCAAGTTTGAGTCACAAGTCGAGTTTGACTCATGCAACGATACAACTAAGAAAACAACATTACCGAGTCTCTTGATATTATGTCATACCACTGGTGACACACCAAAGCACAGTTCAACATCAAGTCCACAATCGGCAACTGACAGAAGATATTTTCCATAATCTCCACAGGCAGCTGAGCAAAGTCACTGTCACACTGACTCAAATCCTGTGAGTCGTCATCATCCGAGTCACTGACACCACCGCCAACAAGACCAAATGTGGACTTTGCTGATGCCTGTTCTTTAGTTTGTTTCACAGATTTAGATGAATTTGACGATTTTTTGCAAGAAGATGCAGTATTCTTCTGACCAGATTCACAAGAACTAGAGCTCTCTTGACTACTACATGTAGATTCCATACTTGTAGAAGATTGAGAACAACTAGAACTTTCTTCCACTTCTGAATCACTCTTAAGTTTTCTGCCACCAACCACATTCGTTATTACACAGCCGTCATCGTCGCTTATACAATTCTCGTCTTCGCTATCAACAGTAATCGTTTCTGGGACACGTTTCTGCTTTTTGGCGAACCTGCCTTTTCTGTGATTCTGTGCTCTTGAATTTGACCTACGTATTTTCCTAGTATTTCGCGGTGATGGACTTGACGAGGAGGATGAATTTGATGTCGGCGAACTTGAACTAGAAGACGTTGACGACGCCATGAGCCCAAGAACACGTGTTTGGTCAAAGTGCGTTTGTTTTCCCTCTGTGCAGCTATTTTTCAATGGTGAACATGCATAAGTTACATGTCCAGAAACTCCACAAGTTTTACTTCCTAAATTATGCTGGCCTGACAAAATTTGCTGGTTGTCCGTCCCTGAATAACATCCTCTGGCTTGCTCATGAATTTTTGCCGCAGTCGTGAAACCGAACGCCGGGGAAAACGGAATTTGATTCGTGCGTCCCTGGACGCCAGTTGTCCGACGGGTTTTTTCGCCGCTTGCCTTCACGAGAAAATTCACCTCTTCCTTACTGATACCACTCCTAGGAGTGAAATATTGTGATATTATCCGTTGATGGGGAGACGAAATAGTCTTGTTTCGCTTTTTCCGTGGGGAGAAATTACGAGCCATGGAATCGGCCTTGCAACTTACTTGCAAACGATTATTTCATCCGTTGGCAATTTCCGTTGGCCGACATGTTTATCTATATACTCATTCCCAGGCGTTTCTCTGTCAAGTGATATGAGAATTCGGGGTGACCCGGAAACACTGGGCGCTTTCCATTCGACAAATTTCCGGGTATTCCATGCGACGAATGGAACAGTATTTTCCGGTTCCTTGGACTAACCCGTTCTAGGTCAATGATCATCAAGTTCCAAGTTTCGCGCGAAAATACGAAATCAAACGGAGGACTCTTTGTTTACTTGCTTTCTGGTTGCTCGATCGACGACGCTGAAGTTAAAATAAACCATGTATTAGGTGATTTAGGTGAGGGTGACATTATAAATTTTATCGTAAGAATTTAAAAGGAGTCCGCGACTAGAGTTAGGGTACGATACCTTTTTATTTTCCTGACGAGTTCAAGAGTCGATTTCGAATGACGAGCGAGCTGTTCACGGCAGTTATGCTCACATTTCACGTAGCCCACAGGTATTTTCGCAGTACTCACTAAAGCGTGTCGAGGCATATGCACTGCAATGATGTTGAACCAAGATATTTCAGTCGTTTGTCAGGTAGAGCACTAATATTATGTTTAGCAGCTTATGCATCAGCCATGTTGAATTCGATTTCCAGGCTCGGAGAAACTAGGCCCGAGCAGGAATGGTCGAATGGAACGGAATTTTCCGGTTATTCCGATTTTCCGGAAAAGAGGGTGCACTCAAAACGTATTCCTAAATTTTCGAAAACTTTTCCCGGAATTTTTACCGTTCCATTCAGTTTCGGACCGGAAATCTCGGAATTTTTGGCCGAATGGAAAGCGCCCACTGACCCCCGGTCCACGGACCCCCACCACGGACCGGGTTCTATCCGAGAATTTCAATGGCTATGAAATATACCTCACGCAATGCCATCAAAATGGTGTCGCGGAAACTCTTATCAAGTCTGAAAGAACAATTTATCATGTAACGACATTCGAAGACAAGTTAGTCATCAACCGTCACAATCGTAGACTTCAAGATAGCAAATCAAAGGAATCTAACGACTCAGGAACACAAGTTGTAAGTTTCGAAATCGTTTGTGGCTTCAACTGAAAATGTTGTAAATAGTAATTTATCTCGCAATTATTTCAATTTCAGTTGACTACGATGTAAACACGGACGCCAAGAACCATGTATGCTATAGTACAAATAAATCCGACAACTTTGATCCCTGGAAAGCTAATCTTCCAACTAAGTAGCACTTTCAACCATAGGAGCGAACACTATTGATAGGTAACTGGCAAAAGATATTCTCTATTATTAAAAACTGGATCATTGGATAATGCAATTCGAGAGTTTTCATTGGCTTAGCCATCATGGTATATGAGCCATTATACCATGATCTACAAAAATGGGGAGCGTATGCGTGATTTTTTGGGCCTCTTTGTTTTTATTGTAGTCTAGTTTTCTATATTTTGGGGGCGTTTTCAATAAAACAATTATTCCACTCGCGCTTGTTGGATATGAGATGATTATAGCCAACTCAGCGCTACGCACCTCGTTCTATCATCTCATATCCAACGCGCGCTCATGGAATAATTGTTAATTATCTCTTCAGATAATTGACAAAATCTGCCTTTTTGGTTTTCTTTGATGACCTGTTCTTTGCGGCTGCACTTCTCGAGTTCTTTTTAGTGGATTCAAAGATGTTTCGGACGTTTTGATGTGAGAGATCCGGAATTATCAGACGTACTACTAGTTTCCAACCCAGGTGTCTCGTATCCATTTGAATCACTATCACTGTCTAGCTTCTTCAATCACTGAATCACTCGTTGTAGCAAAACAAGAACCGCGGTGCGGTTGTAACCGCGCTTGAAAAAAAACGTGGTTACTTACACTGTCTGCGAAACGTGACTCTCCAACCTCGTTCCCAGGGTCCTCTCTCTACCTTCTCGAGGTAGAGAGAGGACCCTGGGAACGAGGTTGGTGACTCTCCTGCCCTTCATCAAATATACGAAAAAAGGAGTATCTGATTACATTCTTTGCATAGCGCGAGTTTAGCGTGACTTGTAATCGGAGAATTTTGTTTACGTCTAATGAAAAAATACTTTGACCTTTCAATATAAATTTTACACAAGGGTTTTTGACGAGCGCTAAGGCTAAGTTTTAACTTTTTTTCCCCAGAAAATTCCACCATTGCTTCTGGCGAACTATACACGATCTTACATTTATCACCGTCAGCGTATTCCATGGCCAGACGTATACCTTTTTAGCGCATTGAATATCCCCTTTGAAAGTGAACAGAAACAATGCAAACATTCCAGATTACAAAATGTTCTGTTTTGCACGCAAAACGAAAATACAGCTTAACTCTGGATAATGTCAGCCTTACTAGCCAGCAACTGGTCCCAAATTAGATGCTTTATCCTTGCAAATGTCCTGACGCCCATCGCCGAAGGCCGCCATTTGTTGTGTAAACAGTTAATTCGCTAACTTGACAAAACCCTCCTGAGGGGGAGATATGACGAAAAGAGCTGAGAAATGGCCTGTAATTGGCTGAGGATGACATCATCCGGTGAAGACAATTGGTTGATGAAGACATCATCCGCGGAGGTCTGCGTCTGGTGACACGAAAACGAACAAGAAGTTGAAAACAACTTTTAACCGCGCTTTTAAAATTGAACTGTTTTCTAAGTATTTAGCAACAGCGTTTTGCGAGTAAACATTACCCATTGGAAACAATAGAGATTGCGTGATTCAAAGTAAGCTCAGTGCCTGGATTGAAAGAGATTTTATTTCACATTCTTTGCATAGCGTGGTTGCGTGATTGGTAATCGGAGATTTTTGTTTACCTGTAGCTCGAAGGAGAATTGACCTTTCAAACGAATATATATTTGCAAAGGTTTTGACGAGTGCCGAGGTTATATTTTTTTTTCCCAGAAAACTCCACCATTGCTTCTGGCGAAGTAAACACGATCTTATTTATCACCGTAAGGGCATTGCAGTAAATACGGTCATATTTATCAGCATCAGCGCATTCCATGGCTGACTACCTTCTTTAGCCGGCGCATTGAATATTCCCTTCGAAAGTGAACATGCAAGCAAAACAAAAATAAAGCTTAACTCTAGATAATTTCAGCCTTAGTAGCCAGCAACAGGTCCTAAATTACATTATTTATCCTTGCAAATGTCCTTGTGGTAATATTTCAACAGCTTTTTTT
Source organism: Micromussa lordhowensis (assembly GCA_964020085.1). Lineage (NCBI taxonomy): Eukaryota > Metazoa > Cnidaria > Anthozoa > Scleractinia > Lobophylliidae > Micromussa > Micromussa lordhowensis. The sequence goes on from OZ026609.1 coordinate 3,432,851, forward strand.
TCGGCGAATAAACATTACCGGTTGCGTGATTCAAAGTTTGGCCGAGCAGAGAGCTGGTTCAGCTCTCCGACATGAAAAAAAAAAAAAATAAAAAAAATAAACCCCGTGCAGAGCAAGAACCGCGCTCGGCCCATGGCCGCGCGGTTAACAAGAAGTTGAAAACAACTTTTAACCGCGCTTTTAAAATTGAACTGTTTTCTAAGTATTTAGCAACAGCGTTTTGCGAGTAAACATTACCCATTGGAAACAATAGAGATTGCGTCATTCAAAGTAAGCTCAGTGCCTGGATTGAAAGAGATTTTATTTCACATTCTTTGCATAGCGTGGTTGCGTGATTGGTAATCGGAGATTTTTGTTTACCTGTAGCTCGAAGGAGAATTGACCTTTCAAACGAATATATATTTGCAAAGGTTTTGACGAGTGCCGAGGTTATATTTTTTTTCCCAGATAACTCCACCATTGCTTCTGGCGAAGTAAACACGATCTTATTTATCACCGTAAGGGCATTACAGTAAATACGGTCATATTTATCAGCATCAGCGCATTCCATGGCTGACTACCTTCTTTAGCGCATTGAATATTCCCTTCGAAAGTGAACATGCAAGCAAAACAAAAATACAACTCTAGATAATTTCAGCCGTAGTAGCCAGCAACAGGTCCTAAATTACATTCTTTATCCTTGCAAATGTCTTGACGTCCAACTCCGAGGGATTTTCGCCCAATTATTTCTCCCCGAATATGAATATTCAATTCGCTAACTAGACAAAACTTTCCGGAGGGGAGGTATGACGAAAAGAGCTGAGAAATGGCCTGTAATTGGCTGATGATGACATCAGTCGGTGACGACATTTGGCCGAGTGGGAGTTTGGTCTGTGATTGGTTGATGAAGACATCATCCGCGGAGATCTGCGTCTGGTGACACAAAAACGAAAAAAAAAAAACCCCGTGCAGAGCAAGAACCGCGCTCGGCCCATGGCCGCGCGGTTAAAAAAAAAAAACCCCGTGCAGAGCAAGAACCGCGCTCGGCCCATGGCCGCGCGGTTAATAATTGCGGAAGCCATGATGAAAACGATGCATGACAGAAAAAAAAACTTGTAAACTCCCGCCCAGCCTCGTTCTCATGCTGCCATAAATAACATGAGAGCAATGAGAGCTAGAGACCCTGGGAACAAGGTTAATTCCTCCCACCCTCCCTTAGAATGCTTGTCGCGAATCATGGCGGATGTCCCGATAAGCGCACAAAACTACGACGATTTGACGGAATATCCTCTCCCTCTACGCCTAGTACAGGCCAACAGGAGCGAAGAATTTATCAGCATGGTTGATTCTCGCAAAGACAAACAATCGATATTAAACTGTGCTCATGCGAGATCGGGTGACACTCCGATCATCGTGGCTTCCCGCCATGGACATGTAGAACTGATAAAATTCTTACTTCATCAAGGTGTGGACATCGAACAGCGTAATAAGGACTTAAAGAGACCTTTACATGAAGCAGCTGCTGGCTGTCACTTAGACTGCGTCAAGCTTTTAATTTCACAAAACGCGGAGATTGATTGTTTGAAAAGAGCTGACTGGTAAGGGTCACCCGAGAAATCCCAGCTCTTCAGCCAAGCTGGGTATCCTGTGGATTGTACAGCAAGCATTCCTTTGCTTTGATACCCTTTGATAGAATCTGTGGTATTTACAGTATTTAAACAATTATTAGGCAGATCTCGGTTTGACTTGTCCCCAGTCATCAGGGGTTTTGCTAAAAGTAGGCCGCGGCCCAGCGGCCCACGACAGCCCAGCGGCCCGGCAGTCCGACGGCCCAGCAGCCCACGGCCCTGGATGGTCCGGTGGCCCAACGGCTCAGTCCTGATTTTCCACAATTTGTTTGTCCAGCGGTAAATCCACACGCATGCACAGATCTGCATCGGGTTTGGGCGTGCAAAATGGTTGCCATTTTGATCATCATTTCATTCCTTTTCGGTCCTTTCGTTGCTTGTTGCTAAGTGAAAAACGTTGTCATCTGTTTATTCGTCTGTTTACAAAACCTGATAGGGAGGAAGTGCATTCTCAAACGATGTAAGTTATTTTCAAACCACAGTTTGAGATTGAAAATGTCATATAAAGGAAATATGTGAACTGCAAATAGACCGACATGTCTCTGTTTAGAAAAAGATTCGCAGTTCACATATCTCATTATTTAGATATTTTCACATTCAAAGTCAAGTTTAAAAATGACTTGCGTCGTTCGATAATGAAAGTCCTCTGTTGTGCTATTGGTTTCTGTAAAGAGACGAATGAACAGAAAATGGAAACGTTTTTATCTCAACAACATGCAACAAACAGAAGCAAGGATTCAAATGATTAAATGGTAAACAAATTGAAACTCATTGTCGCGGTCCATTTCGCATGCCCAATCCCCGATGCAGATCTGTGCATGCAAATGGATTTACCGCTGGACAAAAATCTGTGGGAAATCAGGACTGGGCCACCGGGCTGTCCCAGGCCCCGGGCCGCAAACCGCGTGCCTGCTTTTAACAAAACCCACTCATCAGGGATGCACATGTGCAATGGGTGATGGGAAAGAGGAAAGAAAGGGGACATATTCGTGACTTGAAATGCATCTAGCAAGAAAGACAGATGTTATCGTTGTTATTTTCCCACCAACTATAATTTTCAGCTATTGATGCCAGTCATCTCCTTTCTTCTTCTTCCTTCCCACGATCTCCTCTGTGTCCCCGAGATTGATTTTTTCAGGACTTCATCCAGACTACTTGTACCTCAACTGTCTCTTGAGTGACACCTAGTCATAGATCTTAGGATCCCCAGGGTAATTAACAAACCACTATACATATAATTAATTCTGTGTCTCACAGACCATGAAAAGATGCTTCTACAATGATCACTGGTCATGAATTCTTCTTACATTATACTTTGCAATATTCCCCTACATAGATGGTCTTATGGCTCATGGCATAATCTTTCTTCCCCATTTCCGTGATGAGCAGTGATAGGTCTGCATTTGCTGTTCAAAGTGCTGTAATCAAAGTATGTGTGCATTGGCAGATTGATAGATGCTAAAAGGGGGTTGAACCAAAACTGAAAATGGGTTCGTTGGGAGGAGTGAAAGTGGTAGTGGCCCCATCTCTTTTCCAGTTACAATGAGGGTAAAATATTTTTTTTCCTTTCTAGCCTTTTTGCAAACAGGTGGGTTAGATAATCCTGGCTCTAAAGACCCACTTAAATCATTATATGTTGTGCATAAATTAGGGTAGAGAACTGTCCAGCTTTCTATAGCAACATCATATTAATTTTGAGAGGTGCCTTACATGTAATTTGATCAAGGATTTAATGATACATCATTGATTGATCTGCCAGTGTAGGACACCACTGATGTTATCCTGTACCAAGTTGAACATCAATGTAATCAAGGTGTTGGTGCAGAGTGGAGCCAACTTGAGACTCACCAATAAAGATGGCTGGAATTGCTTCCATATTGCTGCAAGGTACATGCAGATTTCAATACATGATAAAAAAGATATAGAAGATAATACATAGGCGCATGCAGATATGGAATATCTCTTTCAGTTTGAGTGTTCAACGTGATATGTCACTCGTTCGCTCGGCTCACTTGTGAGATCTATATAACATGACAATAATTGAACATGAGAAGAGATATTCCACATCTACAAACAACCATGTATTCTGTTTATTATACAGACATACTGATAACAAAGGTTTTGACGATTTTCCAAAGATTTCTGACCACTTTCTGAAGATAACCGAAGATTGCTGAAGAATTTTGAGGAAGATCCGTAAACGTTTCAATTATACACTTACAAATTTAATTACAGTTTAAGGGTCAAACATGATATCAGTGAGGTACTTGATATCTTTGAACACTAGTGAGGATATAGAAAATATGCCACCCAAGTCCTGGATGTGGTTTCATATGAAGTTTATGTGTGGTGTATTTTCCAGTAAGACACTTGTGTCTATACAATTAATTGTAGTACTGTAGAATTGCTCTGAGTAATGCTGGAGCATCCTTTTGAACATGTATCTGGGTCCTGTAGTATTGGCCGGGATCATTTTGTTCTGGGCAAGATACTGCTAACAAAGCCTTTGTCCATCCAAGAGGATAAGTGGTTAGCAGCCAGTCTGTACCGTTCTACATGTAAGAAAATGTTAGACAAGGAGGGAAGGATAACCAGCAATGATATACATGTATCATAGTCTGGCTTCCCTTACACTGGGAGAGGAGCATTAAGTCCAAGTTGCTTCATGGCAATCTGGGGTAAGCACTGTACTATGGTGTCCCTGAGAGTGTGGATTGATTTTGCCCGTAAGTGTGGCTTTACCAACTGAAGGCATATATCATCACAGTTGCATTATAATTTCCACCTGTTTGGGCATCAAAACACGTTTTATTACCATACTTTTTTTTGTTTGGTTGTTTTTTTTTTTTTTGACTTAGGATTGACATTCTCTATAATGTGCCATGTCTTACTTTTGATGTTCAAAGGGAAGGACACGCAGACATTTTAAATTATCTCCTTGATTGCTGCAGCAACATCTGGGACAGTCACAGCAAGAATGGGCGGACACCACTTCACACGGCAGGTGTTTAACTTTAATAGTGCTTATTTTGTAGACGTGACTGATGAGGAATATGAAACTGTAATGGATGAAGGAATGAATTTATTTAGCTATTCATGTGCAACTTTTGAGTTTGTGGAAGTAGTATGTATGCATGCAGTATCAATTATTGCAGCTGTGCTCTAAGTACAAATAATGTTGCTTAGTAGTGACATTAAAGAAGTTGAATGTGAGGTTGTGAGTTGAAAATAATGTGATCAGTCAAATTTTCCAACTGGGTACATGTAGTTTTTTTTCCACCTAGCACGTTACATGTACCACACTTTTTCTTGCAGTTTACCAGCTAATACAGTGGAACCCCTTCTTGTGGTCACATGACTAATACTATCCCCTTATTGTTACTTCCATTTTTTTTTTTGTACTAGTGAAAAGCCCATACGTAGTTCTTAATGGTTTCTCTTAGTATATTAGTATTGTAATAAGATTTTTAACGTAGTTTTAGTTTTAGCGTATACATGTAGTTAGAAAGTTTTGTGTACATAAATTGTATTTTTAACCTGATGCTACTTATAAAGGGCCCCTATGGATACCAGCCTTTGAGCTCAATGGGCTATACCCTGTTAAAATAAAGTTTTACTTTTTTTACTTTACTTTGTTTCCCAGGGTTGTAGCTAAGAAAATAGTCTCCCCGCTAAGATGTTCGTTGATCCAATCACCTTTTTTTGAGAGAAAAACTTTTTGTCCCCATTCTTTTGCGATGCCTTGAATGTGGGGCTACTAAGCTTCACTTCACTACAGTTTTTCTCTTGGTGAATACGTACAGTGTAATTATAATAAAATGTCATTTGTAACATTTCAGCTCTACATGGGTGGTTGGATGCTGTAAAACTAATGATTAACAGGTATTTATTAAGTAAAATATATGTTCACTTCTTGATCTTTGTTTTGGCCAACAGTAATCCCCAATAGTTATTGGTATGAGTATTCCTCATTACATTATACAGATGTGACTGGGCATAAACTAGCATGGAGATGATTTAGTATGTAAAAAAATAACATAACTACCTGCTGTGGATAATTATTATTTTGATTAATACAGCATCAAATTCTTGAAATATTATTATAAGAACTGGCAACATTTTTTAAGAGAATGGAGAATAACTAGTAAATAATTCCAGTACTAAAACACCTATCCAAGGGACATTAATTTTGCAGTTTTCCAGTGAATAGAGCCTGATTCACACATGCAACCAAAGTACAAAATGCAAATCCAAGTGTGCACACAAAGTCTGAACTTGCATTTTCTATCATTATGCAGTAATTCTATTATAACTGCTAATTTAATTCTAAGATGAAAGACTGGGGCATGGAATTGTTTTCATAATTTTCTTACACTTGGTTTTTGTTTGCAATATTGTACTTGCTCGACTTATGAATATTGCAAATATGCAATTAAGCAATACGTGCACTGACCCGGGGAAGTGAAGCTAGCCTGTCCACCAACAAGGAAAAAAAAACATCAAAATTAATTTGCCTATATAGCCCAGTTTGTTTGTGTTTGTGCAAGCTTGCATTGGTACCATTATTTGTGTTTGTGTTGAACCACATTTTGAACCAGAGTTGAGGAAAGATGTTTCTGTTTACAGATGTGGTTACCCATCAGACTGCCCTGATAGCTGTGGATCAACACCTCTCATGGATGCACTGCGTACAGGACATGTGCTGGTTGCAGACACTCTTATCAAGGAACACAAGGTACAAAAATGCAATATGAAAGCTTGAAGTATAATGTTACTTAAGGTGGCTCGAAACAGTTTCCACTACTTTCCAAGACTTAGAGCTTGATGGGTCATTATAACCACTCTATATCGGTTGATACCAAAATCATGGTATCGAAAAACTGCCCATTCATTGGTGAACGAGTTACTGTCAATTTTGTGGCACAATAGGTTACCATAGCAACGATATGACCTGCTAAAAACACCCTTTAGTTAATTTTAGCTTTAAGCACTTATAAACTCTAAAAAAAGCTTGGTGACCCCCATTTTTTTATTATCGAATTGTAATCAGCATGATAAGATGCAACTTTTTGCAAAGTTTAAAAAAATTCTACAGAGGTGGTTAAGAGCCACCTTAAATTTTTTAATCTGTTGTTATTGTATACTTGTTGTGCATAAGTAAGTACACATGTAGAGCTCTGTCAATGCACCAGACAAACATTTTGACCACAACTCAAGGCTTCCTTAACCTTTTTAGCAGAATGCGAGCAATTTTTCTTAATTGAACTTTTTTACAAGGAATATTTTCTTCCACCTGGCAAACCATGCAGGCAAAATCAGCCTCACTGCCAGTCAATTTGCCTGATACTGCAACTGAGCATCTTCAATTGTAGCTTAATAGGACACTGGCATTGGCTGGGAAACCCGACTTAGGATCTAACTGTTTGATGAGATGAACTCTAGCCTTTGCAAATGTGCACTCCTTTAGCTAGGCAATTTACTCTGCAGTGCCTCTGTCTGCTGAGATGCATATGTGATTGATTAAACTGTTACTGATTTCATGGTTAATAGAGGGGAATGGTTATGAAGCCTGGAAAACATCAAAGGAGCAAACAAAGATGCCAAGAGTTATGTTGGAAGGTCCATGACCGTGCACAAGCTTTTGTTTTGCGTTCACACACTATGCATGAGTGACGTATTCAAAACATTTCTATTGGTTAGTTCCTCGGTCAGTAGTAAACAACTATTGTGTTTTGTGCACGGTCAAGGCCAAAAAGGAGAACAAAAACATACAACAAAGAACTTTGTCAAGTTTCATAACCATTCCTCTCTATTGACTATGCTGATTTAAATAACTGAAATATATTTTTTTTTCACTGTTCATGCATTGTGGACCTATAGTGTTACATCAGTTTTCATACTTGTAATTCCATTTTCATACTTTCATGCATGTACAAATTGTATCTTCATGCCAGGTTATTAACTTATCTAGTTTTAACAATGATTATTTGTTTTATGGTCTCCTAGGCCTCTTTAACTGCTAAGGATCAGCTGGGCAGGCAAGCCATTCATTTAGCTGCTCAGGCTGGTTGTAACGAGTCGCTGGAATACATGATTACACAGCATGGCATGGATGTTAATATCTGCACTGGAAAATCCCAAATGGCACCCCTGCATCTAGCAGCTAAGGTACATTTATAACAGGGAATGACTTGATTATATTTTCTCCTTTCAATTGATATTTTTCCCCTGACTATAAAGAGTGCATTCTTTTTTTTCGGGGGGGGGAGAGAGGCACTGAATTTAACTGCCATGGAGAGTTGGGTTCCCTCATTAAATATTATTTTATTATCATTATTATTATTAATTGGTAAGCTATGTATCTCCAGATGGAATAGACTTGCCACAAGTCAACCTCAAGTTTTTCAGGGTAGCATACAGGCAAGCTGGGAGGTTGTACACGTAGGTCATGAAGCAGCCGAGCGAGTGATGAATCATCCAGCGCGTCATGAATAAACAGAACAAAGGACTTTTCTTAACGTCTACAGATGGAATTGCTTTGGAGACTAGAATCATTCACTTCTTCCCTCCATTTCTTTCCTTTTGAAGACTCCTCCCAATAGACCATTTTACAGTTGTTGGCAAAGTGATCTGGCCTCTGACTGGCAGCGAGGCTGGAGTTGACCTTGTTTTGATACAGACCTCTCTGCTTTTATTGTGCAAATCAAGTTGTTCTCATGCTAACTAGTTGACATTTACATGAGAAAAGCTTGAAGGTCTGTATCAAAGCAAGGTCACCTCCAGCCTCGCTTGCATTCATGGCCAGGTAACTAAGCACACAACTGTAAAATGGCCTATTAAACTAAATTTGATTCAGTCTTGCTTAATGTTTTATCTGAAGTACACTGGTCATTGCTGCTAGTGTCTCATTGACTTGCTTACTTAACTACAGTGTATAAAAGTATGATCATAAAAGTTTCTTTGATATGTTTGCAGGAAGGTCATGCAGAAACTGTCCAGTATTTGATATCCAAAGGAGCATCCATAAATACCCAAGACAAAAACAGAAGAACAGGTATTTTACAATTTTATTAAATGCTGTTTTGTTTGTTTGTTTTCTAATGTTGTTTGTCTGTGTTGTTGTTGTTTGTTTTTTTCGTTTAAACAACCCCTGTCGCACTAATTTTGTGGACTGTAGGTGCCAGGAAAATCATTTTATCTTGCCTCGTTTTGAAACAGAGACAAAAAGCTACTCGATATGGCCTATAGACCCATTTTCGATCTATTAAAATTCAGCTTAAAACAGTGGACCTCAGTACGAGACTCCGGGAATAACTACAGTGTTTGTGGGGTTTCTTCCCCAGAGCCTCATGCTGAGGTCTATTGTGTTAGGCTGAATTTTAATGTATCGAAATTGGCCTGTTACGAAGCACTTTTCTTGAGCAAGAGTTTTGGTTTTTCCCTAGCTCTACACCTTAGCTCAGCTGCCGGACATGAGAATTGTGTCCACATTCTATTACTCGTACATAACGCCGATGGCAGCATCAGAGACTGTTCAGGACAAACGGCGCATGACCTCTCTCTCAAGCCTGCAGTCCAACGAATATTCCAATCCGTAGTACCGTGACAGACCATGACAGAGGTCACGCTCCGTCCTTACGGTTTGCGTTACGTTTGAACGATCTACAAGCGAGAGGACGTCCAAAGTGAGCTACATTTTGTCGAAGGAATAAACTTAAGATCTTGTCACAAGATAAAAAAAAACAAGGAACAAATTCGATATTACACCTCGTTCGTCACGTGTTGTTAGTGAAAATGACGTCACTTATCACATGCAGAAAACGTGTTGAAATTGTTTCGTGGTAAAACTTCTACTGGTTTATTTTGTAAAATGGTCACAAAATAGTCACAAGGAGAGTTCTAACATTTAGTTTATCTTTGAAATAATTACATTAATAACTTCAGTTGAGTCTCCTTTTCTCACATGGCGGAATTGGCGACTTTTCTTCAAACTGCTACCAAAATCTTCGCAGAGGGTCGTACAGGGGTATTCTCGTGATGCGTGATTAGCTGATTTTTTTTTCCGTGAAACGTGAATTTAGCAAATTATTCTTCGTGATCCGTGATCTGAAGGTTTTGCGTGACCCGTGAACAACTTGAATTACTAACCGATATTCGTGATTTCACCACTCTATTCTACGTGATTTTGAGACGCGAGTCCTCTTAGCCTGCGATATGGAGCCTTGAACTAGCCTTTCAAGATTTTTCTTTCTTCAGACACTCTTTCTAGAGCAGGAACAGGTTATGAACCTATGGACTCCTGTGCCGCCCTTAACCGGCCAAAATTAGCATCGTCTAAACTCAACTTACCTGTTACCTGTCTTCTTTGTGCTATGTGGAACATAATACAATGATGACTGCCACTCTATTGACTGCTCGATGATATTTCTCAATATGAAAATTTGCTCAGTAGTTCTCCTACCTGGTCGAAAACCTGCTTGTTCCTTTCTAAGCTTCGACTCTACTCCGGTTCGTTTCCTGTCAATCATAATTCTCCCCAGGACCTTGCTGACAACTGACAGCGACGTAATTCCACGCCAGTTTTTACATTCTTTCAGATTTCCTCTTTTCGATCGGCAGTTTGACAATCAATCCTTTCCTCCATTTTCTTGGTGTCTTCTCGTCTCTCCGCACTATGCCGTCTATGATCTCCTTGACTTTAGTAGTAGCATAGTCAATGTCAGCTTTAAGCGGCTCCGCCTGTATGTTGTCTATTCCTGGTTCCTTACTTCAGCTCAGCTCTGCTGGGTTCATATGTACCAATTTCTTCTATTTCATTCGGCAGCTCTATCTCCATTTCAGTTACTGGATTACTAGGCTCTCTCTATTTAGTACTTCAGAGAAGTGCTCCAACCATCGTCTGAGCTTACTTTCTTTATCGTTAAGGATCTTGCCTGTTTTGCAGCACTCTGCCTTGGTCTTTCGTTGCTTAATACTTTGGTCAGGGTATACAGTGTTTTCATGTGTTGTTGTTCAGCCGCATTTTCAGCTTCTTTTGCAATCTAGATGATGATGAACTTTAATAATTACTCCTATACAGGCTTTTCAGCAACTATTTACAATGGTGAAACAGATGAAACAATTTACTATTAATAACAAATGAATAGATTACAAGAGGTAATAAATAAAAATAAAAAAAAATACAAAAAAATACAAAAAATAAAAATATACATACGAGTACTGTTAATATGCCCCTCTTAGGGAGTTCTTCTTCAGTCCATTTTCTCTTATCCACCCTAACCTGTCTTTTAACTTCCCTATCCTTTTGTCTGTATTCATTTTGCCATCTCTGTTTTGGTCTCTCTGATCTTGCACCGATTAGCTTCTGTTTAATATGGTTTTCTTTTGGTCTACCAAAGTCCAAGCCTCCTGACTGAACCATGGCTCGTTTTTTTTTTCTTGTACCCTAGTACCTCCTCTGCCATTTTGACATAAGCTTCCTCCATTATCTCGTCTTTTCTTTCCACTTGGTCTTCTTGTTCTTCTCCTTTATCACTCATTTGTTTTTCAGCTGTATGGTGAACCTTCTGTGTATATCATGGTTTTGGAGTTTCTGTGTGTCGAGCCTCTTTGTGGTACTCTTCGTCGCCGGTGCTCTTTTGGGCTTTAATCTGATGGTTCATCGTACAAGGTAATGGTCGCTGGCGACATCTGCTGACCTCATGGCCCTCGTGTTTTTAATCATGATACTGATGTTCTAAATTTTCTGTTAACCAGAGCGTGATCTATTTGATTTTTTTGTTCTTCCATCGGGTGACAGCCAGGTTTGCTTATGAATCTTCTTGTGAGGAAAAACTGTTCCGCTGATAACCATTTCATTGAAATCGCAGATTTCTTTCAGTCTTTCACCATTATCATTAACCGTGCCCAGTCCTTGTCTCCCATTACTCTTCCAAGGCCGTTGACAAGGTTTCCCACCTTCGTAATCATATCGCCCGTTGAATTGCTAATACATGATTGTGTACCTGGTACCTGCTCAGTTACTTCTTGTAGTTTTCCCGGCAAGCTGTCGTGTTGCATTTGTATTTTTGACCAGATTAAAGCTAATTTGGCCAAGATCCAGCCTCAAAACCACCAAAATGTCCAAAAACTCATTTTTGACAAAAAGCTCCAGGGGTCAATGGGTTGAAATGAGTATCATTCTTGCTTATTTTCGTGATTCGAGAAAACGAAATTTAGACTTCCGTGATCCGTGATTCCCTATTTTTTCGGTTCGTGAACCGTGCCAGAGACCCCCCCTGTACGACTTCGCACTCAAAGAAATACAGTAGCGCTAGGACCTCTTGTTAACGAACACCTCTTGTAAGCGACCGCTCCAACATTTTGGGCTAATTGTTGAACATTTGCTAGCGTTTGCAACCTTCGGCAAGGACACGGCCAGGTGTGATTTGATAAATTTTCTTAAATTAGAACTTTTTTCTTCTTGTTTCTAATAATAGGCTTCCAATATATTGTTTAATTCAAATGGTATACTAAAATAAACGACACTGTTAGTATTGGCAATTGGAAACAGTCATCTCTCCTTCAGAAATTTCGTCTTACTCTGTGAATAGTTTTCTTTTTTGGACTACTTCAGTACTGCCATGCCATAAAAATGTTTCGTTTTTTCTTACATGTAAAATCGCCCTCCTTCTCGTAAACGTGAGTCGGTACCTTAATTAAATTATAATAACAATAATAATAATAACTTAATAAAAGCTCACCACAGAATAATTAGCAACTAAACAATTTTGCGTCAACGCTGATTAGGTCTATTCCGTGTTTGCTATCTTACATACTGGCCTTTATTTCCAAGATGTCTTTCTAGACGTGAGTGACACTGGTGTCGGAGGCACTCGAACAACACCCCTAAAATGTTAGCAGGCATTGAGTCAAACATTTTTGGGGGTGTTTTTTTTTTCTTTTTTTTCCGTTTTTTTTTTAATTTTTCCAAAAAAACTCGGTCGGTAGGACGAGAAAGAACGAAACATTTTATGGGAATGACTTATAATGGGAATAAACTCATTTGAATAAGAAAATTGTTGTTTTTCTTTCATCGCAGAAATCCATTCTATAGCTTGATCAATTCGTTGACTTGTCTGAAAACAAGATTTATGCAACGTCTGAGGTTGGATTAAGGCTTTGAAAAAATCTACAGACAATCGAGACCCTGTGTGGCCAGACCCCATGCAGGCAACCACCTCTCGCAAAACAGCCATCAAGATTTAAGTGCTTGCCTAAGGAAATATGAATTTCCATTTTATTTGAAATGTTGAAAATGCGCGTTTACTGGATGCTTTTAGCAACATGTTTCACAATGGTTTTACGTGATATTTGCTATACGAAGTGATTTGCAAAGTCAAATCAAGTTGTTCTTTTGTCAAGAACAGCGATAGCCCTGCAACAGATCTTATATGTGTTGCCCGTGGGGTGTGATACTAAGAAATATGTCACGCAAGGAGCTTGTCAGAAAACTGCGCGGAAAAATTCCGAGACCAACTGCACGAAAAACAAATGTTGGGGCAGAAAGGATCAAACGGTGGCACGCGCCGCTATGAAATAACGTTAATTTTGTGCGCAAAGTAGAACAATGTTACCTGTAGACTGCGCAAAAATGCGCCCGATGTAAACGAGTGTCCATTGGTCTGTTTTTGTGGCTTTGAATGAGTGTCTGTAAATTCACGCTAGTTTTTGTAAAGCAGGATTAAGATTATAACCTTTCTTCCGGTCTTAAACCACGCGTTTGAATTCTTTTTGTTCCATGTGCTAGACAAGCGTGCAGTAAAAATGGCAGCAGGTGTACATTTACTTAACGGAGTGCGACCTTCCAAGACAGATGTAAGCCTTAAAACCCCCATGCCAGCTCTTCGATCACGACATCTGACAACGAAACAACTGAAACTATTTTCACATAAAACAATGTTTAATCAGCTGTATACGCTAAGTTTGTTCCATCCTTGTTTTAATTTTTGCAACTCAGCACAAATGTCGCAGCTTTTTAAGTTAACAAGGGAGTGCGGGCTCATTTCCCGAAACAGCGGCTTGTAATGGAGCTCATCCTTGCATTCAAGTGGCTTCGTTTCCAATTCTTTCCGTGACCGCTTCTGACTTTTGAAACAATTTATATGCTAATACATCATCTCAATCCCAATATCTTGTCTTATTTGACAATTTTGTGAATGTTATTTCTGGAACCCTAAGATGATTAGTAAATATTCCATACCGGCTGTTGTTATAACGATGTTTTAAAATTCTTTGCGTGAGTCCGGTTAATTGAAAATTACACAATACCCTGAATACATTCAGCAGGGGATGTTTTCGAAAAAACCGCAGCGCCAAAGTTTAAGCTCGCTTTTCACTGAATATACATCTAGCTCGATCAGTGACGGAAAGCATGTGATAGGTTAACTTTGCACGGCAGATCTTTCTGTTTCACAAACAGATTGACATAGTCAACTTCAACTGAAATGCACCGCCGGTGGATTCCAGATTTACTTTTGACGAAATATCTGCTGCTGTTATTGCTGTATCTTCGAACAAGTAGGTCTAACTGAAATTACCATTATACGTTTGCTGTTTATTTATTTTGAAGTGGTTCTTTACGACCGCATGTTCGACAGTTCTTCACATTTCATTTCACCGGCTTCCTGGCGGCTGCTTTAATATTTAACAAACGCAGAAATTTGGAATGTGAGTCAAACGAGATGAAAATTCCCTCATCTGTATATTTTAGAAATGGCGTTTTCAAATTTTAGACAGTAGAATAATGATGGTGTGAAGCATGCCGCGAACATGCAGCAGAAGAGCAAGACACCGCGTTCCTTCGTTCATCTTTCAGTTGCACACACTATGTTTCATTTTCCAAGCGACATGCAAATTTCTGCTTGTTTTTAGCTGTATCCATTGAATGAAAATTGCATGATCATCGTTTTAATATTCATCGCTTTTTATTGTCTCATCAAAGGTGATCAGAAGTCGGCGGTGAGTTCGCTGTAGTTTGTTTGGCAGGCACGTGTGTGTCGATTGTCAGTTCACCGTTCAGAAAGTTCCGTTTTATTTTTTCTCCTTTTCAATTAATTGAAGGCTTTATACATGGCCGGTCCTAAATTCGCCTTTAAACGTTGAAAGGTGCATCGTAAGAGGATTTATTTTTAATACTAGCGACGACCGCTCTATAGCTAAAGAGCGCTTGTTCGCGAAGATTTTGAATTTTCGCAGATTTTTCGCTAAATAGTGTTTACGACGAGTCGAGTCGACAGGTCATATTTTAAGCGTGCCACTTGTTCTGTCAACGCGATCAATGTACCACTGAAATAATGGCCCGTCTTCGCCGGCTGTTTTTATAGACCTGCATCCTTTTTTTCCGCCCAGAAATAAGAGGTTGTAGCTCTAAAAAGTAGGCAATTGTTTCGTCGAAATTTCGTTTTCTTAAATGACAGCTGTACTTCTGCGTTTTTTATTCATCTACCAAAAACCAGTCTGGCTGAATGCTGTAGTAATTATAGGCTTTTTAGTATTATTGTTTTCCTATGCCTCTAGGCTACAAAATGGACACACTAGCCGGAAACAATGAAAACGTCAAATTTCTTATGTCGATTGTCTCGTCGACTTTTCAATTCTTCGATGCCTCCAAAATTAGATTTTGCAAGGCAATTATCTTAAACCTATAGTTTGTACGTGCCTTCGCTTACAACATTGGTCTCACTTTCAGTAGAAACGTGTCCATTTGATTCAACACACGTAAATATTTACCCGGCAACATGACAAAGATGTGCAAATCAGCCTTATTACACACTTCCATAACTTTCTTCACTTCAATGGCGCTACCGCTGGTCTCCTAGCAACGCTGACAGCTCACTTGTCGGCTCGAATTGTTGTGACAGTAAAAGAGAGTTGCAAAAATTACACCTGCTGCTTTAGTGATCGACCAACTGTGAAGTAGGTGATAATTTGCCCCTCAATCCTGATCCTGACTTTGTTATGATTAAGCCGTGAAATTGAATTGTTAAAACGTCCCGAAAAGTAAACGGTCAGTACTTCTTGACCAAATAGCAGCTTGAATCAGTACTAACTTCTGCCAACATACATGTAGTCTCCCTCGCAGCCGTTTTTTGGGATGTCACGCAACGCAGGGGAGACTAGTATACATGCTGAACTATAACATAAGACTTAGGGAGCGCGTTCTCGAAAAATCAGTCATGATCATTCAATGTTACAAGTAATTAAAATCATGCGTGAGCCTCGAAGCGTTTTAGATAGTGATTGACAACTTTCAGAATGACGTGGAGTGCCCTTGCTATCTTTCCTTTGGACAAAAAAAAACGGAAACCCTTAGACAAAGATTTGCGCTTGTTTCTTCAAGTATGAGATAATTAATATCATGTTTTTATGCCTCTGCCTTGATGTCGAACATAGTATATGTCATAACCTTGTTAGAGTAGAGCTGGACCCACGCCGTAAAGTCGAGTGGATTGGCAGACAGCTTTGAGATTCTTGATCAGTGACAACAAACACGCCCAAAAAAACTCATGTCAACTTAATTATCAAACTAAGCAAGCTGACCAAGGGATGGACTATTATTTTTTTGAGGGGGGCAGGGGGAGGGGAGGCAGGGGGCTTGGACAATTTCCCAAAAAAATCCGGCACAGTAAACAAACGCTGAAAAAATATCGTGCAAGGGAAGCCATGGGGAAAAAATCAAGCAAGTGCTTTCTACTATTCAAGTCTTGTGTTTCACTTTGGAAACAGTTCTTGCACAAGCTATTGCCCACCAAAAAACCCTCATGCACACTGGCTTAAAGGTGAGTGCCCAACCCCAACCCCTCTCCCCTAAAAAAATAATGGTGCGTCTCAAACTATCCTTGAAACGCGAGAAAACTACAGGAACGTGCGAGAGTTGCTTGAAATCTATTTTAGTTAAAACAATTTTGGAAATAATCAACTTGACAAGCACAAATTATTAACCTAAGCTTCGTTCCCTTCAGAAATTGTTAAAAACCGCCTGAATAATTTTTGTGATAAGAGAGCTCTCAACGATGTCTTGAATACGGCAAAATACTGAAAGTCTACTGAGACACATTTCATTTCCCGGCAGGATTTTCAATAATTAAGCACGAAAATTTCGGCAGTCAAAGTAAAAAAACAAAAACAATCTCAATACACAGTCTCAACTGGTTTCTAAAGCTTTGTGAAGCCTGTGTATTGAGTATATACAGCGCTCGACAGTACCTGCAATCATGACAAACAAGATTTATCAGTTGTTATGGACCTGGTGTTTAATAACTGACTGGCTATACTTTGCATAAAATATGAGCTGAGGTTAGCATAGGACATCTTTAAAATGAGCAGGTACCTGGCGTGTCGTTTATTTTAGTCTTATTTTGGGAATATGCCACAGGTTGTCTGTTAAGTCAACGCGATGTTGAATATATTTCACTCGCGAACTCATTACTGTGGAATTCGACGATATTTCCTTAAAACGTTCTTGCAAGAATGTTGTTGTAACGTTATCTGACAGAGATAATTAAGAGGACTCGCTTCCTTTTCAATTTCGTGTTGCGGCTAAGCGGCTTTTAATATTATTCGGCTTCGAGTGCTTACAATGACAACAAAGCTGATATTGTATTGTCTGTGTTCATCTGAAGAAAGCTTGTATTTGCAGTTTGTCTGGCGTCCATTGCTCCTCAAGATGCCAAGCATTGTTTAATTTGCGTATACATCCTAATACACGGACGGATTTTTTTTTTCGGATTTATTTATTCCGCACTGAACGTTGTGTTTCTGGGTTTCTCTTCATTGGAACTTTGTCCTTAATAAGTTTACAATTTCAAGCCAGTTTTTACTGTCATACGCGGGTTAACCTGCAGTATTTGCATATCAATACTGTTAAACATTGGACGAAATTTCGAAGACAATTTCACCTCGATTGGAAAGGTTGTTTTTTTTAAGCTGCCTAAAGCTCTTATTTTGTCTTGTTGTAAAAAAACCAAGAAGATGTAAAACGAGTTTCCGCTGATAATAAGGAAAAATGTGATTTCCAGTCCGTACTACGCACTCTTGAGAGTTTGTTTGCGTTTTTTGGTTTGTTTCATGTAAGACAGCGCAAAATGTAAACATTCCGCAACTACTTACATGACGTAATTCAAAGTTTCAAAACAACAGCCATTATGGATACGAAAGACCGTAAACAAAGAAGAATGAATCTATCATCTCAGTATTATCCGAAGACACTGAAAGTGTGCCCAGTGATGGTGATAATTTATTATACTATTGTTCCTTGCCTTTCCGGCTGTCTTGACAAGTTTTAACCCACCATCAGAATAAATAGCTTTTTGTTGTGAATGTTACTGTTGTTTGTAATTTTGAGTGACTTATGAAAGTTGTGAAGTCTAACCTGTGTGAAAACCTCTTGGGAGTGTAAGCCAGTGACAAACTTTTGGCACATTCAAGGCTTCCTGTGTGCTACATAAATGTACAATTACAGTGTACGACTATGTACCTTTAATTTGACTAGAGCTTCTTCATCAGTGGTTGTTCCTGTTTAAAAAATGCCAGCTAGGACAGGGTAATCTCGAACTCAGATCTCCCACGGCCATGCGTCGAACAGAGTGATGTTTTGGTAAGATAATGTGAACAGGGATTTGCCCAGAGGTAAAGGGGATGGGAAGTCTACGAAAGGTGGGAAAATGGGGGAGGAATCAAATAGGACATTGCAACATTTAAAAGCATTTCGCCATTTTCCCTACTGGCAAGAGTAATAACTAACTCATAATTTTCCTTACCTTATAGGCAAACCCTTACCAACCCTAGGTGACCATCGCATCAGTCTGCAATGCCTACAAGACCACATGTTGCTTGACATGGACTTACAAGATATACCGAAATTAGAACCGAATTCGCTGCATTTACGACACTTCTCATGCAAACCACAAGTCTCGAATACACGCGCCATATTTCAAGTCCCCTTTCAAGGTTGCGGGACGACCATCGGGACAGAACTGAACCATATTGTTTATAAAAATGTCGTGGACAACTCGCAGCAGGTAAACGGGTCACGCGTGGCTGTCAGACACGCGCCAGAACTTTATTATCCCTTTGCGTGTCGTTATCGCCAAAAGTACATCGTCACCTTGAAGGAAGGACAAAAGGACAGTCAAGGAAATGGAAATGGTCAGGAAAAAGGAAATCGGACAAGAGAAGGTAACGTCAAGTTTCTTATTCCTTTTCTTTTAAGTATTTAGCCCTGGGGTATTTTTTGTTTGGGATCCCCGGGATCCCGTGGGCGGGGGGGGGGACGTTTGGAGGGGCTCTTTTTTGCGTCCTCCGTGTATCTCCAATTGGGGTCAGTCAATGGTACTCAGACTTAAATGGTGTGTGGACCATCCGAGCCTGTTCACTAAAGTGATACTCACGTGTCAATCATGACGTCACGGAGCACCAAGATTCAAAATGCATGTCCGCCATCTTGGATCCGCCATTTGTAAAGTAAGTCACAACATCTCCAGAATAAAATGAGAAAAACAGTAAAATACAAGGGTACAAGAAATGTAAAGGTCTTCGAACAGATCGTCATAAAATCAAAATTCGAACTAAAACAAAACATTGTGGTTGAAAAAAATCCAAATTTGGGTAAAGCATCCTAAACAGTAGCCATAGAATAATCAAGTTTAAATTGACACGCCAAAACTTTCCTTGATGTAACAGCCCTGTACAATTTGAATTCAACTTAGTACATCATCAATGAATCAATGGTTTTCTCTTTTTCTTTTTGTTTTTTTTTTTCTTTCAGATAACCCTTCGGACGTATCTACAAACAGCGTCTCAAGTTCTTCCTTACATCACATTAGTGTCCTTTTTGTTGCACTGCAACTTCTTGGTATCTTGAAACAAGTCTTGCATTGATTAGAACCGTCGGTTAATATCCCGGGTGCCATCAAGAAGAACACGCCTTAGGCAAGAAACGAATCTGTCCCTTAAAACAGCTGTTTAGAGAGAAGCTGCCTTGTGATAGGCTTCCATAGGCTACATAATGAAATAAGCATTGAGTACTGTCAGACAGTTCTTAATTCCAGTTCATAATTGCACTGAACTACATGGAACATTCCACCGATTCGTACCTTGAACGAGGTTTCGTGCTCGTGTTACCTCTTTGGTTTTTTCCACCTAATTAAACGACAACTGGAAGATTCCCTTGCTGGGATCATAAGTTTGAAGCTCGACAAAAAGCACACCACTTCACTTTGCTACCACTCATTTGCGCCTTTATTTAAAACGGCATGCAGTATCTTATATCGAGAAATCCATTTTGGATGTAGTAAAGTTAAGATGCAGCAGAACTCAAAAGAGGGCTGTAATCGAAGTGTATTCTTAGAAAAACAGTGAGCATTGGGTTTAAAATAGAGGAGATGCAGCCAATAAGTCAAAGCTACGATTAGATTACAAGAGAGCAATCGCCTTTTTATACCATGATAATTTATGTCAACTTGAATGTTAGTTATTTATTTATTTTGATTGATTAAAACCATTTTTAGCATTTGCCACATATCAGTTCTTGTCTATTTCAATGAGAACGTGCTTGAGCATGGATTGAAAAATGCATATTATTACTAATAAATCATTTCTTTTTCTCGATTATTATTTTTTCCACACGTAAGATGTTTGCGCGAGGAGTCAAACCTCAGTTCTGGGGTCATTAGATTATAAGGGGGAGATTGACACAGTAGTTTCTTTTAAAGGAGTTCTTTTGGTCCTCTGCAGCTAATGGAGAAAGAAGTGTAAGAGGGGCGAATCGAAGCCCCCCAAGCCGCACTCACAATGTGAGTGCAGGCGCGGCGCTCCGTGAGGAGCTTTAGCATTTGATTTTGCGCCTGCACTCACCTTGAACAGCGGATTTCTCTAACAAACGTTCGAGCCTCTGCGGAGAAGAGGGTCCTTGGAATTGTTTACCTGCAGCAATGCAGAGACACTATAAAACTCATTTGGTATGAACGTTTTGGCATGTCTCTTGAGCAGGATAATCACGGAGTTCGGCCTATAAGAATTGATGTCGATAAATCATTCTGTTGCTCGCATTACCAGTTTACAGTTTTCTTTGACTACGAAGATGGAAGATGCCGTTTTCCATGAAAAACATTACTTTTCGACTTCATCTACCACACAACTTGACGTTAGGCAAGCAACTCAAACGAGTGGCCATGCAATACAAAATAAGTTCCATTTTAAAAATACTTTATTTTCGAAGCCTCTTTTTCTTTATGCCAAATAACGAGAAATTCGAAAGTAACTGAAAGACAATTATTAATGCTCCTTAATGCTCCAACTTACGTGACCAGATTATGGAGTCGTACAAGATTACTACTTCTAGGACAGCAATGGCCGTTTGACATGTTTGAGCGGATTTTGGAATATCAGATGTTTTTTAATCAATCAATCAATAAGTCAATCAGTCAGTCAATTAGTCGGTCAGTCAGTAAGACGGACAGTCAGTCAGTCAGTCCGTCAATCAGTCAGTCAATATCACTGCTGTTGCTTTTAACAGTTTATCAAGAATTCCTCTTGGAACTACTCCTCATACCATCTTCTAATTTTCTTAGCTAACTGGGGAATCGGACCATTTGACATCCCAACTCAATCCAGACACGTCGTGGAACTTTCCTTTCAACTCGAACTCATACAGGTTCTCGTTAGTCAGAGCATCAATCACATCTGGCAGCCACTCGTACTTCTGTTTCATGTCGTTCCATAGCCAAGGTCTTTCATCTCTCTGACTCACTCTCCTCAAGAACTTGAAGAGTGGCTCATCAGGGCTTCCTATGCTGTACGGGAAGTCAGGTCGGCTCTCAGATCCTTGGTGTGTTTCATGAAAATTTGGACTAGAGCCTCCTTTGCCTCCACCCCAGCGGAGGAATCCTTCCAGTTTAGCACTGAACTGAACCTGTATCGTAGCCTTATAAGGCACGGTCACGTTCTTCCTCGCCACGTTTAGTTGATACTTTGTCACGGAAAGACCATCGACAGTTTGCGTCTCGGGTACTCTCATGATATCCCAATTTATTTCTCCGTTCTCATCTTTATTCACTTGACCACTCTCTGCTTCCCCTGACAAGGTCACTGAAGCGCCGAAGGACCCAGCTATTCCAGCACCTGGGGACTTATATTTAAGTGAGATAGATGCGCCGATTCCCGCCTTCCATCTGCTTGTCGAGGAATGGACCACAGTTCGCACGGTTTTTATCTCGCGAGTGATTGTCGTCTCAACAGGTAAAGGATCTTCATTCCGTATCTCTCCAACATCTTGAACAATGGGCTTCATAGTGTCCACAACAGGCTTGCCGTAGTTGATGTTCTTGACTTTGAATGAGAAATTTTCGTAGGTGATCTTCAAGCGATCTTCTGCCTTGTGTCCCTCGCACGGTTGTTGATAATTGGCCGTCCACGTATCCCCTTCTCTTCTAAAGTCCATGCCAGGCCACTTGGTTCTGCAACCGCCTGTCCAACCGTACCCCATAGCATGCGCTAGTGTTCCTAGGTTTTCTAAAGTCACGTCCATAACACGCGATTTGGCTTGGTCAAGTGATGTTAGAGCTCTTTGACCTAAAACAGAAATACTAATATAAAAAAGCGCGCTCTAAGATAAGCAGCATGATGTCTCTTGATGAATGATAAAAACAATGCTCAGTTGATCGATTCCTTGTCGTAGGCGCTGCAATGCGAAACAATGTAGTTTAACCTTTCAATTCCAAGGAAGGGAAAACTCACTTTATGGCATCGATAGAAAAGAAATGAAATGAAATGAAGTTAGTTACAAGTAATGGACAAAAGCAAAAGACTTTGAGACTTGTTCATAAATACCTTCAAGCATCTTGCAGCACCTTAGCTTTTTAATACTCGACAATTGCTCTCCGGTTCCCCGATACAATCCAACCAATAGAAAGCCTTCCCTATTGCACTGCCGCAGGGGTTGCTGGCCAGCGTCCTGGTCATAGCAGTCTGGGTACGAGTTTGGATGAAGAGAAGGCTTGCAGCAGGTTACCCATTGGATGCTTTTAAGCTCGTCACTAGACCCCCGGTGAAATCCGCGGAGAAAGAACCCGGGCGAGCAAGTGGCCCAGCCTTCGCTGGAACAAAAGTAGACGTTTAGTTTGCTCAATTGTTCAAGTTTCTGGTCATTCAATGTTCAACTAAGTAGCAGTGTTCAATTAGGTGTCGTAAAACGAAAACCAATGTAATCACTATAGCCAATCATCAAGGACATGTAGACAGTCTAATTAACAAATCAAAACTTGAAGTAAGTACATGCAGATGACGCGAAGTGCTCGGAAACGGGTGACAGCGAGTCGCTATTGGTTTTGGTTTTACTTCTGATTGGATGAAAAAGTGGCACGAGTTTGATGAACTAATTGTGAAGCGCAGTAATGAAAAACCAACTAGCTTTTCGACATTCAAGTGAAAGCAGCCCAAGGCAAATTAATTTTCTCTGTGCGAACTATATAGGCATGGAATCCCAGAAATAACTGACTGAGCTTAGCTTCATATAATACAAAGAAGGCAGGAATTCTCTTCTCAAACGCCACCGCGTTCTTAAGACAGTGCTTCAATTTGGTAAAATTAAAACGTCGCTTCATTAATATGGAATTAAATTTAACTGAATACACATAATGGTTCTAAACGTGAGGAGCTCGAAAGGACCCACTAAGAAACTGTAAAGCTCAAGTCATATATGCCCTAATAATATGAGCAGGTTAGGGTGTTACGGTTGATGAAGGCATCTGCAGGTTACCTTCTGAAACTCAGTTGCCAGTCTGCTGAGTGGCAAGTGAAAGGCCAGTCTTGATGAAGGCTTGGCGGCCGGCAGCATTTTCCCGCTGAAATGTCTTTCAGGTTGTCGTTGGCGCCTCTAACCTCTAGTCCTTTTAAGTACAGGTACTGTTGTCCTGTTGAGCACTCGGCATATCCTTCCTTGTTCATATCGTTACCGAATTGGGAAGATGGTTTGCACTCACTCTTTCCTGAGGTAACACTTGGCATCACCAGCAAAAAAACGGTGAACAAGAACCTTGGATCCATCCCCAGCATTTGATTCCTAGTGAAGTGAAGGACACAATGACAAAGGAGATAAAGAATCTCCGTGTCAGTCAATATTAAACTTGGAACTGGATCTTTTAGTTTTGTTCTTGGACACAACTTTTGCAGGTTAGGTTTTGCAGTTCAAATGGTGGGCGTATAACCTGCGATGGCGGATGGCCTATCATCCCATCATAATGGAATAACAATATTCTTAGTCATTTTGTGCTTGTACTGACCCGAATTCAACCTGATCGTTTTGCTTCATTAGACGTGCTAAAGGTAAATGTGTTAATAAAAGAAATTAGAAAATAACCCAAAGCAAATACGCACGCTGATTGGTTTAAAACCGTGTTTCTATAACTCGATAGAAACACAGAACTAGCACGAGCTGTTGACGTAATGATGGCGCGAACAAACAGAAATCAAAGTTAACAAGTTGTTTTTCTTTTTCTTCGCCGCGGTATTTTCTAAAAGAAATAGAAAACATATGTTCTCCGTGTTCGTATCGAGTTATAGAAACACGAGTGAAAGTTTGGGAGAACTCCAAAAAGCTGTGGAAACACTCGCCTGCGGCTCGTGTTTCCACAGCATTTCTCGTTCTCCCAAACTTTCACTCGTGTTTCTATAACTCGATAGAAACACGGCACATGTTTTCTATTTCTTAATTAGTAATCAGTTAGTTTTACTCTAAGACCTCATCCCGCTGCAATCCATTTAATCAAAATAATGATTCTCTTACTAGTGTCCTTAGATTTCGTTTAATAGCAGTATAACCAAGTTGTCGAAGAAAACGCGGGCACACTTTAAACAGATAGGTAA
Organism: Micromussa lordhowensis; assembly: GCA_964020085.1. Lineage (NCBI taxonomy): Eukaryota > Metazoa > Cnidaria > Anthozoa > Scleractinia > Lobophylliidae > Micromussa > Micromussa lordhowensis. The sequence goes on from OZ026609.1 coordinate 3,457,360, forward strand.
TCAATCGATTTTTATCATAGAAAATGTAACAAGAAGAAATAAGAACCTTGTAACCTATACACGGTATTAGTTTGTAATTTGTCTAGTTTTTAAGGGTTGTTCAAACACGGTATAAGATGATCAGAACATACTTAGCCCGGGAAGAGTGTTCCCTATCGTCATTCGACTCTCAACGTTCCTTTTCCAAATAAGATTTTGCTGTTGTCTTGCTAATAACATTAACGCAACACTATGTACCAGAATTGCCTTAGAAAGTGACATGTTTGTCAAAAGGTCATTTTATTCATTCGTTCAACTTGGCGGAACCTGCTTTCGGGATGGGCGACTATCAAGTGGTCTTGCACTTAATTTTTTTTTTTTCAAAGACTTGGCTATAAAATCGAAAACCAGTTTCTAATCGCTCGTTAGTGATTCTCCTAGTAATTTGGTACACTTCGGCCCAGTCTTAAATGGCCTGGTTTTCTACAAGTGTCATGTACCGCATGCAATGACACTTGACTCCTGCTAAATGCTAAAGGCCATTTGACTCCTGTTTGGAGAGACTGGATATTTTTGCTTTCCTCTGAGTGATGGATATTTTCTCATGATTTGACACTTGCTGTCAAACGCCTGTCTTGGCAATTTTTTCTCGCTCGCTTACCCCGACCAAACCTGCTTTTGGGGCGGGGAACTAAATTGAGTGAATGTGATTAATAAATTGATCACTTTAGGAAACATGCACTAGGCTAAGGGAACTGTTACAACTTGCAAATCATGGTTTGGGATTTCATGTTCGCTGTTTAGTTCTGCTTAGATATATAGAAATTTAGACGCTTACTTTTTGTTATCCAAAAGTCGCGGGTGCTTCCGTGGTAATCATTTAAAACTCTGCCACTTCTCCTAAGGGAGGTCAACTCAGCTTATCGCGGAGAGACAACATCTCTGTTTCACTTTCACGTTTAAACCGAAAGCCTCTTGCCCTTTCGTTTCTGAATTTCAGGTAGGAAAAAAGATTTTTGATGTTATGAATTTAAATCTACCCTACGGCTGAAATGAAAAAGAATTACACAAGACATCTGTAGTTTGTGATGTTATGACATACCTCTGTGTTCCTCAAGCGTACAGTACGCGCTTGGCTTTTGGTAGCTTCACATCGCCAAAGAGAACAGTTTAGTAGAGTGTTAGTTACCACGGCTTGGCGGAAACTTATAGCGAATATCGGATATAAAATTAGTACTAAAGGGTAAAGAAATATGGTGCCTGTAGTGCTAGCGAAATTGAAGTTGTTTACTCCGCTGTGTTGGAAATTCACATTTTGTTTTGTTTCAGGTAAAGAATACATCTGAATAATGAGAAGTGTCGCAACAGTGGTTTTTATAACATGGTGTCTATCCATATGCCATTACGGTAACGTATGCTACATACAGTGCGCTATAGCTTTTTCCCGCGTTATTTGTGTTTTCTGATCATCAGTACAAAGAGCTTGAGGCGCCCATTTGGATCAATCTCATTTAAAGGAGTTACGTCACGGCTTGCGCATTTGAAAACGTTCAGCCTAAATTTTTCAAGTTCGGCGTTTACAATCCGTGTGAATCTTTCCCATCCTTAACCATCCTTGTTCCTTTATGGTTTATTTGTGTCTCTTTGGTGTTTTTCAGTCTTAGTAAACTATTATTTTCATGTTTCCTTCAATTTAAGGTGATATTGTAAGTGACCAAAATAGCTAAAAATGCCATGACTGAGCTCCTTAGTGTGGCACATAATTTATTTCTTTACTTGTTTTCATACCTTTATCTAGTCTAAGCTGAAGCTGAACTCCATTTATCCATTTACAGATGGTGGACAAAAATATGTTTATAAGGACTGCTTCTTGTGAAGGGGCTCGCAGATGAAAATAATTATGAATAATTCAGTTATTAACTGAACGTTTCCTGCGCCAAATGAAGGAGGAAAAACAAGGTGGTCGTATTAATCGCATGGCCGTCATTTAGGCAGGGTCAATTTAAAACATGTTGAATTAGCGTGAAGTCAGTATTCGCTGGGGAAATTAATCGAGTTGTTCTATAAACTTGACAAGAAGAACACCAATATTTCTCCAATATGGACCGAACACACGGTGAGCCCGTTGACAATAAAGCGATCATAATACTGGCCCTTCAAGAAATTTAAAGATGAAATTATCCGGCAATGTAAAACAGATATATAGTTTCGTTTTTCAGGTCGGTTCAAGACATTAAGTTAAAGTTTCACTAGTTTTTCCTTTTTCTTGCTCATTTTTTGCTTGTTTTCTCGAAGGCTCGGCAGATGACTGTAACATGGAGGATTGGAGTAGGTCATTTAGCCAGAAAGGTTTCACAAGTTGTTCATCCAGTGATGGTTATTACTACATCACCGGCTTTGAAAGGACTGATGATGACTCGCTGCTGGGGCTCAAGAAAGCAAAGTGCTGTAGACGCAGCAAAACCTTTTGGAACGTTCCGACGCAATGCCAAATGCCAAACTGGATAAACACGATGGGAGGGTAAGAAAACCGGTTGTATTTTTTTTCATGGTATTTTGCTCTGCTGTGCAAATTGGGTACACTATAAATAAAGCGAAAAATATTCCAAATAGAACTGTAAGAAACCTGTTAAAAATCCTAACTGGTTGGAGGCTGACCAGTTGGCTCAGTTTAAAACAACTGGAGAGTTGAATTTGAGACCAGCGAAGGCAAATCAGAGGATTCAACTACAGCTAGTAGGATGGAGGAGGATTTGAACCCGGGACTGCCACCGGATTACAAATCTGGCGGCCTAACCACTAGGCCAAGCTGTGAACTCATCCATTTAATTTTGTTGTTGTTGTTTTTGCCTAGTCAAGGTGCAAGTCTTTGCCCTCAAGGATTTTTCCTTCGAGGACTGTATCGCGGTGCCAACAATAACATTGGCAACATTGAATGGAGCAAGTGTTGTAAACCATCTCATCATCCTTATGAATATAACGGATGCTACAACGAGGATGTCAGTAATACTTTCAACAAGGCTGGCCTAAGTGAGTGCAAGCAACCGGGCCACTTCATTGCTGGATTTAGGACAACGTCAGGAGACCACAAGCTCTCCAATATTGTACAATTTAAATGTTGCAAAATGGCTGAAGGTACGTTGTTTTTCGTTGACTATGTCGTTTTGCACTACTCATGTGGTGATTATGTCATGCCCTTGTCCTTGTTGAAATGCAATTATGGTCGAACCTCCCGCATTTAAGCGGACACCCTTGGACATAGGCGTACTACGAGCTGGGTGGGGGCGAGGGGGGCTCCAGCACTCCCACCCCACCGAAAATTACGTTATTTTTCGGGCAAAACGCTCATGATTCGGGCTTTTGGCATGATTTCCAAAACCCGTAAGTAAAGTTTCTAGTTAGTTACTTTTACTAGAACGTTTTCTTTTAATACGTTTTAGACTTAACTACATTGAGACTGTTGATTGAGGTCACTGAGTATGCAAGCTTTGAATATCACTATTTTTGGAATTATAGCACTTGCATTAGATGTGGGAATTGTGAACGTTTTGTGTGCGTTTACATCCCGATTTCAACTCTCACGCATTCGGGCATTGCGTAACTCTTTCGGGCAAGAAGGTCACCTCACCTCCCTCCCCCCCCCCCCCCCCCGCCCTCGCTCTCTCCCAAGTCAGAGGGTTCCCGTACCCCTATACCCTTGGACCACCAATCCAGAATTATTCACAAATCTTTGTATAGCTGCCAGTTAGCCATGCTGTCTCCCGGGAGACAAACGTAAGTAACAAGATAATTCTCTGAAAACCCGCTCATCTCAATAATTACCTGTACCAAAGCATGTTTGAGGGCCAAAATAAGCGTGCTTCTAATACTTTCTTGATAGTTTGACCTGGTCGTTAATAACCACGTAAGCGTTAAACTGAAATTGCTTACAAGTAAAAGGTATCTACTGTAATGCCGAAATAGAGCAATGAGCTAGTACAGAAAGCTTGTAAAGTAAAAGGAATTGTCTCCTTCCTCAGAAATTCCAGCCCTAACCAACATGAGAGATCTAAAACAGCGCGTTATGGACACAACTATGGACTATCTCGGCCAGCTGGCTGGCAATCTAGGATATGCATGGGCTGGCGGATGCTGGGCACAGTACACAGGTGAAGATTTCCAGAGAAGTGGAGAGACGTGGGAAGCAAGCAACAGGGATCCATGTCCCGGAGACGGACCAAAGAAAGATGTTCGTTTAAAGATCCATTATGGCAACTTCTCGTTTGGCATGAAGGACGTCATATTTGGCAAGTCTGAGATGCAGTCGTTTAGTCTGGAAGAAGAGAAGTTTCTGCAAAGTTACACCAAAAAAGCCATCAACGATAGAGACAGTCCTTATTCGCCTAAGGTTGAACTTGAATTTCGAAGTGCTCGTACGTTGAAGAATGTCAAGACGACCACATGGGACTCGAAGTTTGGGATTGAGGTAGGCCTGGAGTATGAGCCGCCAAGTACGACTGGTGGAGTGGGATTCTCGGCTAAAACAAATTTCAAGTATGAATGGGGTGGAGATGAAGAAGAATCCACTGCCGATGAAGATTGGCACATCATCAACATTAAAGAAGCCAAGGAACTACCTAAGAGATCTTTCTCAGAATGGCGCGCTATCAGGAAACCCCAAAAGGTTACAATTCCGTATACAGCAAAGATTTTGCCCAAATTTTCGGTCATTCTGGAGGGTTTCATGAGATGGGGCGGGGGCTACGATGGACAGTCTACCAACTTCCATTCGAAGTATCGAGGGTCAGAAGACCGTCCAGTGGTGAAGCACAACTTTGGCGATGCACAGAAGCCATTTTACGAAGCCCTAAAAGAACAAAGTGACGAAAACATGCATCCTTGGCAATGGCACGCAATGAGGCAGCGTTACCCTACGGCCAGGAGTCTCATTGATATCCTAACAGATGAGGATCTGTATACATTCACCATGACAGGCCAGTTTGAAGAAACCACGGAATATGAAGTAAAGTCCACTTGGAGTGCATCTAAGCCCATTGAACAACTTCAAGAAGATATCGGCCTTAACGCAACGTTTGCGTTAGTTGCAGACGAGAACAAGCCTCCAGAGTTTCCACGGATCAAGCCTCCACCACCTAAAGTGGAGACGATCGACAACAGCAAGGAGATGAAACCTCCACCTCCTCGGCCAGTTGGATAAGGAGATAAAGAACTCATAAATATGATTCAGAGTAGGACCACCCAATGCAAAGAATATACAACACAACAATTTGAAAACGTATGATACACTGATCAGCATTGCTCAACCTCGCTCACCACTGATGCCATTATATGCAAAAATGGACTCGTTAAAGGGCTGAAATTCCTCTGTTTACTTATGATTCCTGAACAGCGTAGAGCACGTAGCTCTGCATGTTACATTCAAGTCAGTTGGTAGCGTGGGACGTTCTTTCTTACATCGCGGCACGGAATTATTTAAGCAGATGTTAAATTGGGCTGGTGTCGCAGATGCAAGACCAGAAATAACAAAAAACTGCTTTTTTTTTCTTTGTTTATTATCAAAGCCAAAGAGCTGAGAGCACTTTAAGATGGTCATAAGGATCACAGTCAGTGAGATCAGTTACAAGAAAGTACTATACAACAATTGACCGTGTAAAACAATCCTCAAACTTAGGAGAATAAAAGCAATTTTCATGATTAACAAAAGAAAGGATGCCATTATTGTATTCACCTGATAACAGCTCTGTGTGTCGTAAATTTGACGGTTATCATCAACATCAATGCCAGCATTGTTAAACGCAGATAGGTCAAGAGAACTGATCACCTGACTGGGAGGAATGAAAAAGAAAAGAAGAAACTCACAAAGAAACTGAATAACACGATATGATATCATAAGCGGTGTATCCGCTTCCGAGATGCTTGATTTGCAAGCCACATAGTTTTTTTAATATTTAAGGTCCTTTCCCATAGTGAGATCTTTGAAAGAAAAGAAAACGCTTAGAAAAACAAAAATACCAAGGCTGTTGTGCAGCTTAACTACGAAATATATGAGCACGTGCCTGCCTCTTGAACGGGTGAACCTGGAGTCACGAGTCCGTTCTTGTCGACCTCAATTTTGTTGTTGTTATAAAACACGCCAAGCCTTGCCAAATAGGTATTCTAGACCTGAAGTTGGCCGTTCTGATTAGCTCGATTATTGAAAACATTCATCCAATTTCGTTTCCTCTTTGTTTTCCAAACAGTTGTCATAAAGTTGTTTTTAAGTGAAGTCGTGACACCCTGTTCATAGCAATCGTAAGATCAGTTTTTACTTTTGCTGTATGTTGTAAACAACCGAATACGAATTCCGTCAGCCAAGCAAGCCAAGCTTCTGCAAGAATATGTCGGTATAAACACTTCCAAGTCTTTCTATCCTTCCTGTTTCTCTACACTGATGAGCTAACAAAATTGTCACAAAAAGACAAAACGCCGGTTCTGTTTTCAGATTTCTGTTCCAGACTTGATTTGCAAATTGACATCAGTTGAGAAGTTATATTTATATCTTTATTTCGTTTCACATCTTTTGTTTTTTACGGCCAGAGATAAAACGCGAACGGATGAAAAGCTCTTGTCGTTAGGGGTTTTCGGTATTACAATTTTTGGATCGTTACTTCGGTTCTGCCCTTAAAATATCCAGTTGTTCGGGTTTGGCAATACATGATCTCAAACGAAGAAATGTCTGTATCCCTCACGAAACGAAAGGTACAAGCCTTTCGCTGCTGTAATTAATTTTATGAATTTGTTGTTTTAAATAATAATGTTCAGCGGTTTTTCGGTTACGAGCGATATGACGGTCTTTTGGTTTTCAAAAAAATTGGAATCTAGTAGGCCTCAATGCCCCTTCCCCACATTGTGGCGAAAAAAAGCAAAACAATCTAAGAATGCCAACGTAACAGACAGACGTAAACTAGAACCCGACTCGAAGCTAGCTCGTGAAGTCTCCATGACTTGCTCGGGCTCGAGTCTGACACGTGCTACTCAAGTTTGACCACTGACATCGATATTGGAGAAGGCTTTAAAACAATTCTGTTTCTTTTCTGAACACGTAAACCTCTCTTGCCGAGTTGCTGTGGGGCCATGAGGACGTTGACAATAATTTTCGTGTTAACCATACAGGTGACCTTTCACATCAGTACAGGTATGTGCTTTATATAGTTGAAACGATGTCTTAAAAGTCTTGTTGGAGATAGAATCTGAGACGAGTATTGTCAGTGTAATATTTGAGGCTATTCATGCCTAGTCAAGGAAGCGCTGTTGAAATATTTGTTACATATATTATCACTCTCGAATTTATATCTACTATCTACAGAGTTAAAATTTCTTATAAAACGTTGTTCCATACTAAAAGTCAGTTTCCCGTTCTGTACAATACTCTAAGTTCACGAATGCCTTGCTAATGGTACCAGTGTCAAGTTTTTGTGCCTTTGCTGTGCATTTTTTCAGGATTTAAAAAAAAAACGCGTGGAGTTCGTGACTGTAAGAGAGTATTTTTTTGTATTCCAATATCATATCATACTTGTGCATAGAGGATCAATTAAGTTCAAATTATTGCTATGCCGCTCTGTCATTCGCACTTGTCAAGAGCTCAGTTTTAAACTGATTAGAAATTTCTTCACATTCCACGAAATTTGTCTGCACTCGAGTTACAAGTAAGAAATACAACTGATTGAAGAAAATTGGTTGATAATATGGTTGTATTTGAAATGATATTTTTATAGCTTCTAAAAGTTTAGACCATTCTTTACATCCTTTTACCATTGCTGTTCCCGTAACCAGTAAAAATTATCCATTTTGATAATAGCAGTTAAACGTGAAGTTCTTTAATACGATAAACGGACATTATCACTTGGCCGATGAAGTAATTAAAACCAAAATAAATTGGTAAAAACCCTACAGGTCATGCCGTAATATTGGGCATATCTCACGCTACAGACAAAGTGTCAGTTTTTACGTGATGACAATGTCCATTGCCCTGGAAAAAAATATGCTTTGAAGAAAAAATGTACTGATCGGTAGAGCGCCGAGCATAACTGAATCGACGTTGGGTTGGATTAAAAATGTCTGAGTTTGCATTGCCGTTTCAGTTGAAAACAATGATACTAATCTAATTCCAAACAACATAGTCGTTACTCGGTTCTGTCTAAAACTGCGGAAGTAGTACGTATTTGAATTCGTTTGAAATGACGGACGATATTAAAAATTACCTCCAGCCTAAGGAAGAAATACTGTTAGTTGTATAGAGCTTAAGTTAGCTCAGTGAGTTGTGTAGAGCTAAAATTAGCTCAATGAGTTGTGCAGAACTAAAATTAGCTCAGTGAAGGGAGCGCCTTACACCTCGCAAGTAATCAATTTATTGGCATGAGTGCCAAGTGCGAAGCGATAGATGTTAAATCGTGAAGCGATAGATGTTAAATCGTTTCCCTGTTATTCAAGAGGGACTTAAGAGGTGGGGAGAAAATCCCTCATATAGGCCTTAATTCCAAAGGTTAACTCTCTCGAGTTATTTTTAGATCACTTCCAGTTTTGGAAATCTTTGGAGGGTCTTAAAATAGCAAACCCCGTGACAAGGATTTTCTCACGTGGACTACACGCATTTTAATCCTCCACGAAATTTCTACAGAACGTGCGTGGTAATATTATCCACGGGAGAACTGGGTAACATCTCTAAATTGAGAGGGATATAGGAATAAGTCCTATATTGGGGATCAACTATCTTATCCTTCACGCTCTCGTAGTAAATTACAAACCCAAACATCGCCTTTGTAAACTAATTCTTTGCATTTAACTAACTGCTGTCCGTGGCTTATGTATCATGTTCGAGTGTCCATGCAACACTCAAAATGAGTCGGATAAATATTTATAGGATCGTTTCAGTAAGTCAATGGCTGCTTCCAGAAAAACAAGCTCGTCCAATAGGCGGATTCATGCTGATGTCATTGTTTACATTTTTGCTCATTTGCATGCGGCTTTGCGTACAGAAGGCAACATGTTAGACATGAATTGACTTCAGGCAGCTAAGGAGCTAGTGAAACTTAGTACATGGTGAAAGTTTTACCTCTTTGGGTGTAATATTCTAGGAGAAATTGTCTTTCAAAAACTGCAAAATTTCTGGGTGGCAAAAGCGCTAATGAGCTCATATGTTCTTTGTTAAATTTTGAATTTTTAAACCCGTGTTGCACAAAAAGTATTCAATACATCAGGCCCATATTCACTGGCAGAGTTAATCGTACTATGACCTTTCAATATTCAGAACTGATTTATTTGTAGCTCCATCAAAAACTGAATTGCTTATGCTAATGAGGCAAATATTGCAAACAAGATTCCCCTATACTCACCACTTGTTCAAGTCGTGAAGGTCAAGAGTCAAGTGGCTCAAGTGGTACGACTTGTACGTGTCGAAAAATATGGCTTACCATTTATACGAGTGGTTCAAGTGTTGCTTGTGGTATTTTCAGTGAATTTTAACGAAGTGTCATTCTAATGCAAGTGGTGAAAGTGCATCTCATTAAGACGGGGGAAACATGAATAGGAGTGAAATTTGAAGTAATATAAAAGAGGAAATTGTTAGGATTAAGATGGGTTGGAAACACTGCCAGACAGTTGACCCCCCGCAAAAGAGAGCCTCGAGTTAGTAGGGGACTGTTTGGTATCCGTCTACTAATTCTTCACTTCAAATTTCAATTTTCCAAATCCATCAAATCTTCAACATTTCATATTTTCCTCAATTTAACCTATCCTAAATATCTCTTTCCCAAAATGCTCAAAAATCACCCAAAAATTTACACAAAACCGCCAAACAGTGGTTAATGAGATAAGCAGAGAGATTAGTGTCGCTTGAAACGTGACCGAGATATTGGCAGAAAGGCCGTGTTAAGCGACGTCAAAACAGCCTTCACGTGTACCCCTGCCTTAAGTGAGGGGTGGATCATTCGACTTTTAAGCGAGTTGAAGGTGGAACAGGCACGACTTTTTAAACCAAGTCATGCACTTGAGAATTTAATCTTGTGTGTATGCATCATATTTTTTTCTCCTTATAATAAGCTTTTTTTGCGGCTCACTGAACGTGAATTATTTTTTTTTGTTTCATTAGCCGGGTCGTGTGTATGCATTTTTGTTTGGTACAAGTATGCTTGCAGGAAATCGTTCTTTTTTTCTAAACCACCCCCCGCCCCCCTTCTTTCTCAATGGTCAAATGCTCCACCCCTAGGCTCCCAAGCTTTACGTACAAACGAGAAATACCGAGTGAATTAAAAGTAAACGTTTAATTTTAATTTGCTTTCTTTTTTTATTATGTGTTTTTTTTAATGAGACGCCATTAAATTCAAAAGTGCAGAAAATTTCGTACTAGATTGTGATATGAATTGAATTTCTCACCCTATAGCAGCAATAACTCAAAGAAATAGTTTACGAGACTAGTAAGTTAGTGATCGACAAAGAGTTAAGTCTTTCCGCCTCTTTGTATCGGAGATCGTATGAATAGGGGTGCAATTACGGATTTACACTACGAATGATATTTGAAAATCCTCTTAAAATTGCACGAGCCCTTAGACTTTTCAAATATCAGGAGTAGTGTAAATCCTTAACTGCTCGAGCTTTCATACGATTACTCATTTATTATATGACTGAGAAAATTACGAAAGCGCGCGCGTTTATTTGTACTGCAGTGCAAATTAAGAATTAACGATAAATTGGCCTACTCTCAGCTCATCACAATGAAGTAATTTTCTCAGTCATATAATAATAAATCTACTATGATTTCAAATCTTTGTCTCAGCTTGTTCTTTCCAACTGTTGGACGACATGAGAGTTACCTTGCAATGCCTAAATGACTTCATGTTTTTAAAGATTGACCTTCAAGAAATCCCGAAGATTAAACCATCTTCACTTCATCTACGACACCTCTCATGCAAGCCACATCACGTGACAAACACAACTGCTTTCTTCAAAGTACCTTTTGAAGGATGCGGGACAACCCGAGGGACTAATGATCGATATATTAAGTTTTCAAACGCGGTGGAAAATTCTTTGTCGCTGAATGAATCGCGTTGGGTGATTGTCAGACACGTGCCTGAGTTCTACTTTCCATTTATGTGCTATTACCGTCCGAAATACGTCATAACTGTTCAGCAAGGAGAGGAGCATGGGACGAGAAATGACAGCGGAAAGCGGGCAGAAGGTGAGAAACTTTCCATAATCTGATAATGTTCTGCTAGTAGGATTATCACAACCAGCTTGACTTGCAAGCAATCAATCGTTGATTTAAAAATCAACGATTTAACAATTTGGAATTTGGAATCTCATAAAAATGTCTGCTTCACAATGGACTTAAAGGTCCATTAATTGTGAGGCGGACATTTTTATGAGATTCCAGAATCTGTTGTTACAACTTCACTGAGACTGCCAAAATCTCTTCTGTGAATTCCTGTGTGTATTTTGATGAATGATCTTCGTCGCGAATGGGATCCATCGCATTTTTCTATCATTACATCAAAAATTTCAAACCGAAGAACAACCAATCAAAATCGCTACGTGGGGTTTTGTTATGGAATATTTGGGCCCAATCTCAAACGAAACTTGAGGGAGGGAAGAACTGGGCACGAGATGAGAGAAACCTTTCTTGGTTTATTAGACCATTTCCGATATATTAAAATTATAACATGGCTCCGAGGCTCGGGGGAATAAAACAAAAGGAATTAATTATTCATCTCTCAACCTCGATGTGATTTCTTTTGTTTATTCCACCAAGCCTCGGAGCCAAGTTTGAATTTTAATATATCGGAAATGGTCTATTTGAATGTACGTGCACTCTGAACGCATGCGTACAAGTTCAGATGAAAACTAACTCGCATATTCCCACAGGTCATGCAAACCACTCAAGCTCAGTGCCAAATGAGACCTCTTCTGCTGGAAAACTGATATTATGTTCACACAGTACTGTGCCAGTTGTGCTCTTGTTATTGATTGCTGTATGCAACTGATATTGTTGCCGATGTCAAACGCCTAGTCTTTAATCGGGTCCGCACCTGGTCTCGATTAGCAGCCGCTCCTCGGGAAATGAACGCGCGCTCCTCGACCACTGAGAGACGAAGACGGGGCGCGGGACGGAGGGGTGAATACCACTTTATAGACCCGAGAATTCGTATACAGCAGGTTCTGGCTACGCATCTTGAAGTAGACGGCCAGTTACTAGCACTTCAACAACAACAACAACAAGAGCCAAACAAAAAAGAAACAGTCTCCATTGCAGCCGTTGTTAGGGTCGTCGCGCAACGACGGTGAACGGCTGCGTAGGAGACTAGACGAGGTAGCCTTCGTGTCCTTGTTGATTTATTGTACCGATGTCGGGATATCACAGTCATGGTTTGAGGGTCGGGTGGGTAGCTGAGAAATGATGCACTTTTTAGCGTCAGTCGAGATTTACAAAATGTACTGATAGTTGAAAAATGGCTCGAGAAATCGCGGAATATTTAGGTGATACCTACATGAGGTCAGTACCTCATACGGATCCTATTAAAACTAAGGGTAATTTCATTATTCCCAGGATAAATTACTAGCTGATGGGTTATTTAAAAAGAATAATAACAAAAGACTTAAAAAGACGAAAAACTGTACAGTTTAGGTTTGCCAGTATAGGGGGCGGAAGCGACGATTTTTTAACTTTCCCACTGAGAAATGAAAACATTTTTTTCACTTGAAATGTTTTCGCTTAAGATCGGAATTTCATTTGTAATTATATTTATTATGTAACTAAATTGAAGGTTCTACTTATTTATTGCTGAATTTTTGTCCTAGTTTGTATTTATATACCTGATAATAACTCAGTAGAGGGTAATAATATAGCTGAATGGAAATCTGTTAAATTACACTAGCCAGTCAGTGACGATCTCTTATTCTGTATTTTATTAATAAAAGAAGGGCTGGTAAATAGAAACTGCGAGACGGTGAGATAAGCGTTTCCTTTGCGAGCCCGAGACATTTTGACTTTTTCAATTGGGAGACCGAGATTACATACACCCAAAGCTTAGTGTTCACATTTCGGAAACTCAACAATTCTCGTTCACTCTCAGTCGCAGAAAGTTTCCCACTAAAATTTCCGTACGTACTGCTTTGGACCTTTTAGATTCTATTCCATAGATTCTAGGGAATACAAAGAAAAGTCTGATTTTCATAGAAGCACTTATAAATGCAATGGAAGCAGTTTTAAATTTTAGCGCTGTAAATTCTGGCTGTAAGCCTTGATAATTTAATAGCTCCTCCGCGTAAACCTTCCCCTAAGTCTCAGACGCAAAATATTTTGTTCCCTGATTAGCCACTTCAACACAGTCTAAACTAATTTTCACAGAACGTTTTCCTATCGTTATACAGTTAGAAAGCTTTACCACATGGCATTCTTACAGACAAGTACTGTTTTCTACACAACATCTCTTCCAAAGAAGAAAATACTGAACCACAACAAGAACACGAAGCTATTTCTCAGAAGGAAATAAAGTTTCGTTTCCGGAGTAGACTGAGAAAGGCCGCATGAGAAGTCCCGGGGTGAGGGGGATTTGTGCTAATGCACCGCTTTGCGCCGCACTGATCCGCTCAGTTGCCAGAGCCTGGGGTTTTTCGTCCAGGCGAGGTGTAGTATTCGCTACTTGCACATACCCATAATCCCTTGCGTTGTTGGGGGGTGACCATTAGAATAAATGTATGGTATCATGACAAAAATTAGTTCGGTGAGCTCGCAAAACCAGCTACTAATGCTTAAAAATGGACAAGAATTTACCTAACTCATGATAGGAGAAATTTGTACTAGTTTATAACTAAATGTAGAGAATTTTTTTTTTTGTCCATACATCGTCTTGTAATGTTACAGACGATGTATGGACAAAAAAAAAATTCTCTACATTTAGTTATAAACTAGTACAAATTTCTCCTATCATGATTTTGGTAAATCCTGGTGCATTTTTAAGCATCAGTAGCTGGTTTTCCGAGCTCACCGAACTAATTTTTGTCATGATACCATACATTTCTTCTACTGGTAACCCCCCAACAACGCAAGGGATTATGGGTCATGTGCAAGTAGCGAATTGAACCTATTGTAAAAGAGAAAAAGCTTATTAAATTAAGTTGACTATACATATATCAGTTATTACAGCCAACACACTTCGAAACGTAGCTAGGGGAACTCCCTTATATCGGCTATATAGGCATGTCCAACCTCAAAAGGTATGGTTGTTTTTCACGGGGTCTTATACTTTCAGATACAAATTTTTCTCCACAAAAACAGTTTTTCGAAACATGAAGATTCAACAACTCTGAGCATTTGGAAAACGTATTTTGAAACGATTTTGCTGTAATTAATATCCTTGATTTACGTTTCATGATTAAGAAGTCTATACATTGGTAGCTATGTTTTAACATACGGTCCAAAAGTACTTATAAAATGGATTCAATCCAGTACGTTTTAATTATACTTGACAGGAAAGCTTTAGAGATGCGTACTTATACGAATTTTGCATCATGGCCCTGAACATTGTTTCCTTTGCCATCTTATACGTCCCTTAAACCTGGTTAACATTTCTATGACCGGTGCATATTCGGGTATTCATGGAACATTAAATGTAAAACCTTTCGATATACCCCCTGCCTCTCCGCAGCCCCCCCCCCTCCCCTCCCCGCCCGCGTTCACAGGACCTCGGAAACCTAAATTACGTTTTAAAGCCTTATTTCTCAAAACGACCAAATAGACGGATCAACAATACTTTCAACACGATACCGAAAGTTGTCAAAGTGTCAAGATTTTTAAAGGGCACGATTGTTTAGGTTGTACACTAGCCTGTGCGCAGGCTCACTTGTTGTTGTAGGCCCACGGGAAAACGCGAAAGGGCGACGGTGGGCGAATGGGAAGAATGGGGCGAGGAAAAGTGAGCTCACTTTTCCTCGCCCCATTCTCCCCGTCCTCCGTCGCCCTTTTCGGTTTTTCCCGTGGGCCTACAACAACAAGTGAGCCTGCTCGCAGGCTAGTTGTACACCTATGAGTTGTACACCTATGAAATTTTCAATTGATGAAATGTTTTTCCTGTTATTCAGTTAATATAATTAATATTAGTCAATATTAATAAACTTTTTCCCATTTTTTCACGAGGAAAATCGGAGGTTTGTCCCCTGGACAACTTCTTAATGGACAGGATGAACTTATAATTCCATGCATTTCGAGCCATTGATTAGTATTCTATTGCACAACTCTCTTTTCACGCTCGGCCTGATAAGGTATGGGTAGAAAGTTGATCCAGCGTTTAGGAGGCGATAACTTGTACCCGTGTGCTCGGACACAAATTTTCCCGCAAGAGGGTGGGTGTGGAGGGCCGTTCCCCCTTTCCTCCTTCGCGCTGGAAAACTGCGAGACTAAACGAGAAAACAACGGTTCCTGTACTTATTGTTATCCTGGGGTGCGAAAAACACTTGCAACTCCTGAATATTTGGAAATTCTGTGTGATATCATGCTTCGTCGAGCATTGTGAATAGTAACAACAACAAGCCCCACCCCTGCGTATAGCCTCGCCTGCATGTAACCGTATATTCCGTGCAGAGTCCAATTAAGTTGTGTGATCAAGGCGAAGAGAGGTTCCTGTGGCGTATTTTATACCTGTGCAAGCCAAAAAGACAACATGAAAGTCGCTCTATACTTGGGATTCACATTTTTCTGTTCAATCTGGACCGCTGGTAAGTTTTTCCGTAAATGAACTGCGTAGAAATCAGTCCAAGACTATTTTCTTGACTCATTATATTGGTGCGGTTGTAAACGCACAGACGTTTTGCTTGCACCACCCTGAGCTCGCTTTCAAGTTTTCGTTTTGTTTTAATCGAGATACTTCAGCTTCACTAATGTAGTTGATAATTGTGGATGAATGTGAGGGTAGATTAACTGTCTACGTTAAAAGCTCTGTGTTAAGCCAATACGTTCAAAAGAAACTTTTCTCCGTGGTTGTTGACATCCTACCCTGCGAGCAGAGGTCTCTTCGATCTTCCTAGATCAGTCCTCTTCCCGACTGATCTAGGAAGATCGAAGAGACCTCTGCTCGCAGGGTATTGACATCCCTGGTCAGAAGTCAAGCGGCAAACAGATTCTTCTACCCAGTGATGTAGGTTCCAAATATATGAAAAGAATGTTTATTTGTGCGGTTTCGACTGTTTACAATTGTGCAAAGAGATAATTAGTAAAGACCAGAAAAAGACCCTTATGAGCCGATCAATAGCAAAGCGCGCGAGTGACGTCATGACTCAGACAAGACTCGGACAAACAAACCGGAAGGGCGGATGATTTTCCTAAAACACTTTCTAAAACATCCAGTTCTCCTAAAACACATTTTTGAAATGGAAACTTTGCCTAGATCCTCTCTAGTTCTCTCAGAATATGCTGATGTTGTATGAGCCTTGTGGGGGATATAATCATTTGCAATTTCTATTTTTCGGCCTTGTGCGTTCGCTATTCGAATCTTCAACATCCCTCCCCTCGGCAACTGACCAGTCATTTGAACTTTTGAAGATTGGCTCGTTCAAATCCCCACCACCCTGGGCCAAAATTGCATTCAAATGCCCAACAAAGAAAGAGTTGACTACATTATATAAAGTGCAAATTGAAGATGATATATGAAAACAGGGATGATT